>JAANYP010001524.1:0-395996 GCA_020465985.1 Centrapalus pauciflorus
ATATATATATACACATATATATATGTATATATGTATATATGTATATATATACCTATATATATATATATATATATATATATATATATATATATATATATATATATATATATATATATATATATATATATATATATATATATATATATATATATATATATATATATATATATATGGGGATTAGATCCATTGTGAACATTTTATTCGTTGTTAACATTGTAAACAAATAAAAAATATAAATATATGGATTCATATATATCAACAAATGTTTGTAATAAGATTCATATGATTTAAAGAGTTTATAAAAGTGTTTACAATAAGATTAATAACATTAATAACATTTAAAAAAATTTATAGCAGTATTTGTAACAAGATTCATAAGATTCGACAACATTCATAAGATTCGACAAATTCATAGGATTCAAAAAAATTCATAGGATCCAACAAGATTCATAGGTTAATAGAAGGGTTCGGTGGTATCTGCAACAAGATTCATAAGATTCAAAGACATTTTATGGTTGTTCACGATATTCACAACGATTTAAAAAATATATTCTATACATGTATATTTTGGTCAATAAATTATATACATATTTACATTCAAAAGATGATATGATCCAACATTCAATTCGTTGTTGATTCATTATATATATATATTCTTGAATATATGAACCAAAACCTTATAATTTCAGCATCATGGTTGATAGCAGAAGCCGGATCAGTTTCGCAAATATACTCATAATCGTCGGCTTCTGTTGTTTCTTCTATCTACTGGGAGCATGGCAGAGGAGCGGAGACACACTTGTACTTATGGACATGAACAAGGCCAATGCCGATGCCGGTTGTAACTCCATTTCAAATCTCAACTTCGAGGCTCACCACGCAGGCGATGCAAATATAAATATAAATATTGCTGATGATTCCACCTCAAAATTCAAAGTTTTCCAGCCATGTGATGCTAACTATACAGATTACACGCCATGCCAACATCAGAAACGCGCCATGAAGTTGCCAAGAAACGATATGATTTATCGCGAAAGGCATTGTCCTCCTCTGGAAGAAAAGCTCAAGTGTCTGATACCGGCACCACGAGGATACATGACCCCTTTTCTATGGCCCAAGAGTCGTGATTATGTTCCTTATGCCAATGCACCGTATAAGGCGTTGACGGTTGAAAAGGCCATTCAAAACTGGATTCAGTACGAAGGTGACGTGTTTAGGTTCCCAGGTGGCGGTACGCAGTTTCCTCAAGGGGCTGATGCGTATATCGATCAACTAGCTTCTGTGATACCCATTGCTAACGGGACTGTAAGGACCGCGTTGGACACCGGTTGTGGGGTATGTTTTTATATATGAAGTTGGTTCCATTAGAATTTTTGATTTTTGTAACAAAAGTTTGTTCATTTTTTTAAGGTAGCAAGTTGGGGTGCATACCTTTGGAAGAGAAATGTGATAGCTATGTCATTTGCACCTAGAGATAACCACGAGGCACAAGTTCAATTTGCGCTCGAGAGAGGGGTGCCTGCGGTTATCGGTGTTCTTGGTTCGATCAAAATGCCCTACCCGTCTAAATCTTTCGACATGGCCCATTGCTCCAGGTGTTTGATTCCATGGGGATCAAATGGTAACCTTGAAAAATAAACTCTTTCTGTCCAAAACTAAATTTACTGCAATTTTTTTTTTTAATTTGATGACAAATACAACAAATTAATTTTTTTTTTTTTTTTTGTAGATGGTAAGTACATGATAGAAGTTGATCGAGTTCTTAGACCTGGTGGCTACTGGGTGCTCTCGGGCCCTCCAATTAATTGGAAAAAAAATTACAAATCATGGCAACGTACAAAGGAGGATCTGGAGGAAGAACAAAGGAAGATTGAAGAGGTTGCTAAGCGTCTTTGCTGGGAGAAGATATACGAGAAAGCAGAAATGGCGATTTGGCAGAAGAAATCGAATGCTGAATCGTGTGGAGGCTCAGAAGAACATACTCCCCTGATCGACTTTTGCACCAGTGATCCCGACGATGTGTTGTACACTACAACATCTTTTATCTGTTTAAATTTACTCGATCCATCGATCCATTCAAAAACGTTAGTTATAATGTGATTCTATCTTGATGGCGATTACGTAACGCAGGTACAAGAAAATGGAAACATGCATAACTCCATGGAGCTCTAATGGTGATGGAATCGAATACAAGCCATTTCCACAGAGGCTTTACGCAGTTCCGCCACGAATATCGAGCGGATCCATTCCGGGAGTCTCTTCTGATAAATACATGATGGACAACAAAAGATGGAAGAAACACGTAAACGCTTACAAACGAATTAATAGCCTCATCGACTCGGGAAGGTACCGCAACATCATGGATATGAATGCCGGTTTGGGAGGTTTTGCAGCTGCGCTCGACTCGTCCAAGTTATGGGTTATGAACGTCGTCCCCACTTTGGCCGAAACAAACACTCTCGGAGTTATTTACGAGCGGGGGCTGATTGGCATCTATCATGACTGGTATGAATCTCGCTCGACTTACAAACTAAAAAGAATCTACCAGGGTCGATCCAATCATTTTCAGGGCCCCGGGCAAAAACTGAATAGGGACCTTATAAATATATATATATGTATATATAAAATAAGCAAAATTGATATATAAAAATCAAAAAACATATAACTATATAATATAAACTAAAAACTTTGGTAAGTTAATAATAAGCTTGTTTAAATGTTAATAAACCTATGTATATATAATAGATTTTTTGAAAATGAGTCTCTGTGATTAATGAGCCCTGGGCGATTGCTCGTGTTGACCTTGCTCAGTGCCGGCCCTGGAATCTACCGTAAGCTGGCCTTGGCAAAAACATTGTTAAAACATAACAGGTGATGGAAAATTAATGTATCGCAGGTGTGAAGCTTTTTCGACATACCCACGAACATATGATCTCATTCACGCCAACGCTCTATTCAGTTTATACAGTGACAGGTAACTAAGTAAAGTAGAACATGGTAACAAAGAAGGATTAAATTAATTAAGGTCTTTATAAAATTTTTTTTGAACAGCAAGCAGATGTTAGTGGTTAGTTATGAGTTGACGTAGATTGAAATCCTGTATGTAGATGTAAACTTGAAGATATTAGTGTAGAAATGGATCGAATCCTACGGCCGGAAGGCGCTGTTATAGTCCGTGATGAAGTAGATGTGCTTATAAAGGTAAAGAAGATAATGGAGGGAATGAGATGGGATACGAAACTGGTGGATCACGAAGACGGGCCATTGGTACCGGAGAAAATACTAATTGCTGTTAAACAATATTGGGCAGTCAACAAGTGAACAACATCTTCACCGTAATCACTACAGAATTTATGATCGTCATGTTATTGCTAGCGCTAGACTATAGACAAACCACCGTAAGAAAATAGATCTTCAATTCAATTCCTGCTAGTCTCACAATTGAACTACTGATCGATGAGATGGACCAATCTATAATTAATATTCGCTGAGTTTATTTACCATTACTTGAATCATCTGTAATGTTGAATTTGCACACTTATTAATGTTTGGTAAATGTGCAAATTTAGAATACTTTCACGGTCTAAATTCTAACTTGTCTCACAATTACTTTTTTTTTTTTTTTTATAACAATAAAAGGTAGAATTAACCGGGAGCTTTGGCATTGCTATCACCCCCAGTGGCGACGGATGTCACTCGACACCGATAAATTTTCAAAATACTAAGTTACGTATGTATCAAAAACCCGAGTGACACCTAAGAGTTTTTTTTAGTGACACCTACAAATTTTTTTTAAAACTATAACACACGTATCTAAATTTATATTTGTTGTTTTTATTACTTAAATTTGTTAAAATAATACTGAGTTTTAATTAAAATTTTTTAAAAAAGTCCAACGAACTATAAAAACAACAATAAAGAATGTTAATTAAGTTAGTCCAAAAAGACCGAAAGATTTTTTAAAAAAACCCAAAAAAATAGTCCATGTTTTTAAAAGTTGAAACTCTTTTCTCTCTCTGTCTAAGTATAATAATATGTTTTTATCAGTTTTCATTTAGTCATTTCAATAGTTTATTTGTTAACTTTTTAAGTGTAGTCACTAGATGTTTAATACTTTAATTTACTGAAACATAAAATATATATGTTTAATTTACTGAAATATTTACTTATTCTATATTTCAGGCAATTAGGTCAAATGACAAATTAAATGTTAAGTGTTTATTTTTTAAGTTTTTTGATCAATTGTTAAACCTATTTGTTAATTCTTTAAAAAAATTTAGGGTAATAGACAAAATTTTGACAAGATTTCAAAAGATAAATACTCAAAGACAACAATTGTAAAATTTTAATACCTACTATACTTATTTGTTTTAAGTTATAATGGTATCGTATTATTACTTTTTAATTAAAAAATCTTGTTATTTGTTAATTTTGTGTTGTCAACCCGTCTCGGTGACTCGATTCGTCTAGGAAAATATTTTGAAAATCTAAGTATTAAACTTACTTTAAAAAAGTGATACCAATGACGAAAATTCCTGGATCCGCCCCGGATCACCCCCGCCTAGAACACTCGGATGCATTAATTAACAAACCAAACAAAACAAAGGCTAGCAAGAAGCTAGCAAGAGTACAACAAGATAAAAAAAACGAGAAGAGACAAACAACCCATAACGACCAATTTAAAGACTTACAATTTATCCTAAACTTTAACCAAGAGAATACATTGACAAGAAACTCTTCATTTATCATTGAAGCGGTAACTTTTACTTTGTTAAATACTACGATATTTTTTGCTTTCCACACCGACCAAATTAAACCACGAACCATTGTTTATCACACTCGTGTCAAATGGGTTAAACCCGGTAAAAAGATTGATGGGTGTGTGTATAAGTGTGAATTTGGGGGTGGGGTTTAAAGAAGAAGACCCCATAGGCTAGCTAGTTTACATGCATGAATCTTTTTTGTAAAACAAAGAGCTTTTTGATTGACATAACATCCAATCCAGACACACACAAAAAAGCAACTGTTAGATAACGACACCCAATGTGTCTTTGTAAAGTAAATGAAATTAAAAAATATACATATATATTTGTTATTCGGTGTGACCCCCAAAAAAAGTACATACCCTGAATCAAATGTGGTCTGTTAGTAAAGCTTTTGGGCCTCTCTATAATCAAACTCTGTATTTCTTGGTCGAAAGCCATTCCAAAATCAACCTGCAATTTGACTCCAATTTTATTGTTTTGGTTAATTAGTTACTTTCTATTCAAATTAACAGAAATAAACTTGTTGATCGATTCTGAATGGATAGACAAATGGGTCCACAAATTTGACACCGAAACTCTTCTTGGAGATAAACTAATTAAATTATAATTGTCTTAAATTTGAGGTTCACGTCCCTGTTTACATGGAACCCACCTATGGTTGATAAGTCAAGATTACTAGATATTTGATTCTTTTAGCAGATTTCATTTTGCTTCGTGTTTTCTGTCGACGGAGATTATTAGAATTTACATTCATAATAATTGGATATAAAAAATCAAATATATAATAATATTGACCGACCTGGTTGGTTTTTGAACTAATTTATGTTGTTAGGATTCTTATTATGTTTTACGAATTTCACTAGTACATCAAAAACTAATATATTAATCATAACATAGAAAAAGATGTGTTCCTAGCATCAAGTATAGATGCTTTCAAAAGAAAACATGAAGAGTATAATTAATTACCCTTCTTTAATTAAGATTGAGAAACTTCGCTAAAACAGTATACTTAATTGCGGAATTAACATTCGTTTGGCAAAAATTTCGCTACTTGAATGAACACGCGAGGGAGCAAACAAATAGGGCACACAAAAATGCAACTTCAAATCAGCACCAAATACTAGTAAATGCAAGTAATCAACCAACACACGAGACAATGATATTTTTGCATTGGAAAATACCTAAAACGATAGGGTAAAAACCATGGAACCACTTTGGTCGCTTAATCCACTATCACCAACAAGATAGTAATACAAAGTCTTCTCTAGATGTAGTAGAGTGCTAGAGGCATACAAACATCATCATACACTTGGAAACAAAGCACCTCAAGATGTATGACATAAAGAAAGTAAAGATATGGGATACATTATAAAAAAAAGCTTCTGTCCAACCACAAAATACGCGGCCTCCAGACTTCAAAACCAGATCTCGACCGTTCACAATGTTGGCCCAGATGCTGTGAAGCTCCTGTCCAAAAATTGTGGCGATCTGACGGTTCAATCTCTGGAAAACGGAAGATTTGTGGGCTGGTGTTGAGAAAATCCGAAAATGGCACCAAATTAAGTTCTTTTCTCTCTTTTTTCTTTCTTATTTTCAGTTCTCTCTCTCTCTCTCTCTCTCTCTCTCTCTCTCTCTCTCTCTCTCTCTTGTAGATAAAGTGGCAGACCCATTTTTATTTAGCTCATCCAAATGATAAATAAAACCCTAAAAGACTTTTCAATGGATTAAAAGAAGGTTATTTCTTCATGCACCACATCTCATTTCTCATACACCAATTCTATACATTTGACCTATAAATATTTATTTTATGATTGGACAAAAGTGTTTAAACAAATAAAGTATAATGATGAATTGTGAAAAAAGTCATATTTTAGGTCAAATATAGGATGTAGATGTGGTGTATGAAGTAACACCTTTAAAAGAATTAGGCTTCCTCATAGATCGATCAAAATGAAAAAGCCCCCAGCAAAAACATCTCATGCGATTTAAGTTTTGTTCACACTTATCATGAACGAGCCTTCCACCCTCTCGATCGGAGGAGGGGGTAGGGGGTTGAAAATGAAATAGCACGAGCTACAGCTACTACTCTTAATTACGGTTGAGAAACATTTTCATGTGGTTTAATTATAGAATTATATTTCTTTCTTTAGCATGGACCACACCAAGAGAAAGAAATAATCTTAAAACCATCCATGAATGATATTTAGTGAACACTTTAATTCTAATCTTTACAAATTTTGCTCTTTACTTTATAATAAACTTGACATATACTTGTTATAAAGTTATGTAAAAAAAAAAAAAAACAATAATGCATTGCAATGACAAAAATCAAAAGTATATGTATGATTTTACAGTTCATATAATTAGAAAAGACACGAATATAATCAAAAGTATTTGTTCGATATTATTAATTAGTCATATATGTAACAGTGAAATTAAATACAAATAGCATATCATAAATTATAATTTGTTTGAAGGAAATTAAGATTTTTTTTATATATGTGCTCCATATATATTTGATGATGGATGGCAAAGGGCAAAGGGCAAAGGGCAAAGGGTGTACGTGCAATAATGACCACAAAATGTAGCGGCAATAAAGTAGTTCAAACATGAATATAATGATGCTATTTCTTTCCAACTCAACAGTAACACGTACTTGTCTAATTATGACAAGATCGATTGATGCACGCAATGATCATATACATGAATATAAAGGTCGCTGGCCGGTATCATCAACAAATTACATGTAACATCTGCAATAACAAATCGATTAGGCACCGAAATTAACATATGAATTGTGTCGACAACCTATGTTTTTTTGTAAGTTTTCTGATCGACACGTGCCACCTTAATTAGGATTGATGTATGATATCGATCCATGTAATCATCATCATATGATAACCGTTGAATGCCATGAGAACAAAAACCTGTGCACGTTACATAACGTGATACACACATTACATAATTAATTTAATTTACACCCGTGTACGCATTTAAATAATATATTTTGACAATCAAACAAAATAAAAGGCCCAAGCTAGATCGAAGGACTACCACCGGAATACAAAAACTGTCAACTTTCGAGAAGGAAAAACACGAAAGCACCTAACTATAGCGTTTGGGGGTTAACAATTAATCCAAGGATTCCTATTAAACTTCAACTTATTGCTCATATAGGAAATCTAAAGTAAAGATAATTAAAGATTGAATCTTTACTTCCATCTGAATTTGGGCTTTGTCTTCTATCCAGATTCAATTCGCATGCACCAATCTTTCTCCAATTTCAAATCACTTAGATTGCCATGAGACACACACCATTAAATATTTTCGACAGAATTGGGATGGTGGATAATTAAGGATAGACACGAATTGATCATAATATCTATAACTAATACATTTTCATCTGGTAGCATGAAATCCCACCAATTACTATACCCAAGTAATTTCTTCAAAAAATTTGAACTTCTGGATAATTACACAACGTGCACATGGTCTAAAGATTTCTTGCCAATTTAATTACTTGAATTTCCATTTTCTTTAGGTTGACAAAATGCGGTATTTTGTCACGATCAACCCAGCCACTTATTTATTAATTTTCTTGAAACCCATTTATTTCCAAAAAGTTTCAAGATCAATATTAAGTGCAGAACTCAAACTACAGTCAATAAGGCTTGAGAGTTCACGTACCAGCTATATAACCTCCCTTTGAATCGAGGTATTCAATTCTCACAATATTTATTGAGTGCACATTACGTGATATCCACACCAAGTTACTTATTGTACGTGCACTTTTAGTTAATATTCTCACCATATTCATCAACTGTGCTCGCACGTATATGCATGAATATAACTCATTAAGTACATGAGTACACACATCATTTAATTAAACTACATTTTAATCGTAGTTTTTCCATCATTATATATATATATATATATAGTTGCTAAAAGCATGAAATTAGATCGATCATTCTAGTATATAAATAATGTATATTTGATCTTTAATTAAGACGTACGTCTAGTTTATCTTTCTAATCATTTGTATTATATATAGTTAGGTAGTCGGTAGAGACACCCAATTAACTCCAAAGTTAATCTTTATATCAAACCAAATTAATATTGGAATTTGAACCTATCTAACTTGGATCTTTCTTTGTTTGAAAGATGGAAAAACTAAAGGTGACGAAATTAATTAAAGGAGGTTCTAAAAGGAACCTTTATATATAAGGGGACAAAGTGTCAAAAGTGCAAGAGGCATATGCACATGCAATGGCTTCTTTACCAACTCAATCACTCCCTCCATCTCCATTTTAATCCCTATTTTATTTTATACAAAATAAATTTAAAAAAAAAAAAAAAAACAAAAATGACCCCCCGGCCATGGCTTAATTTCTTCAGCTACAAAACCACTTTTCCAACTCCACCTTCATATATAACTCCCATACGTACTTCCTCTAGCTAATTCATAACCACTTTTATATATATATAACCCCGGCCCTCTTGTGTTCATCAATTCTATCTTGCAACAAAACAATAAAGAATCTTATCTTTAAATTTCTTCTTTCCTGCTTCATTTATTCTTTCAAACTCGATCTCTTTTGATTATCATATCTAGCTACTTGTGAATAAGCTAGACTCTCTTTTTGGTGGTGGTTGGCTTGTTTTGCTTATTTATAACCCAAAGCTAGCCTGTAACTAACATGATCGCATCAGAGAAAAGGGTTTCTTTGTTTGGAAACAATGTGGATTTCCAAGATGCTTCGTTCTCGTCTTACATCAACGACAACAGTACTACGGTGCTTAAACTTACACACTCGTCTCAAATCAACTCGAAAAAGAAGGTAGAAGACGGAGAAATCGGGATTTTCGGAGCTGAAAAGTACTTCAAAGGAGCCATGGATGAACAGCTTCAAAGAACTCCACACTCCGTACTCAAGCCAACAAACTATCATCACAAGGAGCCGCAAGGAAAAGATGACGAACCACCTAAACCCAAAACTGAAGCTGCAACTCCAAGCGTTCATTCTGAATCAAGTTGGAATAGCCAGAGCGGTTTATTGGTTCATGCCGGTGATAATCGGAGAATTACTCGTCCTCCAAGGGAGAAAACCAAGAGTGTCAAGAGCTTGTTATCGTCCTTTGGTTGCAACTGCAACGATAAGGCGTCCTTAAAGATTGCCGAAAACAGGGTTCATGTCAAAGAGCCGGTGAAACCAACCGCAAAAGCTGGAGATTTCGAGAAAGACAAGAAAGATTGCTTTACTTTTCCGGTGTTGAATACTCGTCCGACAGTCAAGACGGGAGAGGAGACTATTACTCATAATAAACCAAGAAGGAACTCATCGGAGGTGTTTGGTTCTCCAATTCTGGAGAAAGGGAAAAAGTCTTTTAGCCTGGAGAGGAAACTAACCATGTTGAACTGGGATGGAGTTACTCCTAGGGCTGAAAACATCGATATTTCAAACAACGGCGACAACAGTTTCGATGCGGGAAGTGACGCAAGCTCAGATTTATTCGAGATCGAGAGCTTTTCGACTAATGGGAATAACGCGTTTCTTGCAAGACAAGTCTCGAACGGGAGATCAAGCAGCGCAACGCTCCCAAACGGGTATGCCCCAAGCGAGGCGAGCATTGCATGGAGCGTTGTGACTGCCAGCGTGGCAGGTTTCTCGATAGTATCCGATTACGAGGATACACGAAAGACTCGTAACATGGAAAGGGTGATGAGAGGAAGCGGGATTAATCTTTCGGGTTGCAACAGCCATAAATCAGTTAGAGTTGCTGGTGAACACATGGCGGTGAGCGGTGGCGACAAGGCATCAGTTACAGTGAGCAGCGGCATGAAAGAGCGATGCAGATTGGATTCCATCGTGCCGATTATGAAATTCCAAGCGGAGACGAAGCCTTCACACACCTTATACATTCAACAGCAGTAACTAGATCGAGATCATATATATCTGCATATCCATCAGAAACAGCAAGACGTTGAAATTAAGATTTCGTTTTCAAATTAAAGATGCTTAATTATGCAAATATTTCAACTGATCGAATTGAATTAAGATGAGTTTCATCATGCTTTGCTGATCGAATTAATGCTGCTGGCACTGTTTCTTTCTTTCTTTCCCCGCAAGTCTTGTAGATAACATGTTTTATCTAGATAAATAATTAAGTATGCTCCCATCAATTCAAGTGATGTATAAAAAAAATAATTTAGTTACTGTTTCTTTTTCTGCCTTATCACAATAATTGAACGTTAATGTACTCGATCGTTTAATAAATATAAATTGATATTTCACGAATTATAAATTAGTAATTGCAATAAAAAAATATTTTAAACATTTTAAAACCATACTAACATAATGACATATATTAACTAAAATTAAAGTAAATTTAAAATTAATATCATATATGGGTTGGATATTATATTTTATTAATTTACTGAACATTTAGCATTTGAAAAAAGCAAAATTAGTTTGTATTGAAATTATGATAATTAAATTAAGAAGTATATAAAATTAAAATTTATAACATATTTAAAATAATGATTAATTAAATGTTAAATCCAATCAAATACAAAATTAAGATCATTATTACACTAAAACAAATGAAGTCCAAAAGAAATATATATACAGAAGAGATGAAGTCCAAAGAGCCTTTGTCATGGCGGTAAGAGGGTGGAGTTATAAGCGAGAGGTTACAGGTTCGATCCCCGTCGGAGACAAGTTGAAATTTAGGTGGAGTAAGTAAGTCTGGTCCTAAAAGGAGTAGTTTAACAGTAGGAGTAGGATAGTTTGCCGTTTAAATATATATATATATATATATATATATATATATATATATATATATATATATATATATATATATATATATATATATATATATATATATATATATATATAGACTAAGGATCTTTTGTGAACACTTTATTCGTTGTGAACATTGTGAACAACCATAAAATAACTTCTGAATCTTATGAATCTTGTTGAAAATAGTACTGGACTCTTCTATTAACCTATTAATACTATTGGATCCTTTGGATCTTATTGAATCCTATGAATTTGTCGAATCTTATGAATCTTGTTGCATCCTATGCATCTTGTTATAAAAACTACGTACTATGAACATTTTGAATGTTCTGAATTTTAAATAGACACTTCTATGAACCTTTTGAATCGTATTACAAACACTTGTTGATATATATGAATGATTATACGTATTTTTTTTATTTGTTCACAACGTGCACAACGAATAACTTGTTCACAATGGATCCCATCCCTATATATATATATATATATATATATATATATATATATATATATATATATATATATATATATATATATATATATATATATGTATATATATAGAATATGGTTCGTGTGAGTACCTAAAAAATGCAGAGTACCGTGAGTACCTGTGAACACACGAGTTTTAGATGTGAACATGCTCCGAAAAAAAGTTTTTTTTTTAAAAATTTTTTTCATATTAATTTAGATACAAATAATATAAGTCAATTCGTAAAAGAATTACACACATTCACACTTTTTAGTCTCTTAAAAGTCATGTGAACGTGAAAAAAATCATGTGAACATGCTTAGCTGTGAACATACATTCACAACAGTGCAGTTCATGTGAACTTGCACGTTTCACATAGTTATAGTGTGTGTTTAGGTGTGATTTTTTGCAAGTAGTCTTATATTATTAATTTAAACATGATTATGAAAAAAAATTTCAAAAAAAATGGTTTTAAGCAAGGTACCTCCGATACTCCGCAAAACTAGTGGTACTCATTTGAACCCAAATATATATATATATGTATATATATATATATATGTATATATATATATATATATGTATATATATATATATATATATATATATATATACATATATATATAGAAGAGATGCAAGTTTATATTAGCCAACAATTATCCACTAAAAACGTTATAATTAATAAACATATTTATAGTTTGATATCATTTTAAGGTCTCAGATACTTTTTGTTAATATTTAAAACAAACTAATTTTTACAATATTTAAGAATCATAATACATAAAAAGCACATAAAATGAAATAAAAATCTAATAAATCAAAATTGACAATCAAACTTATAATAAACAATGAGTATAAACTAAAAGATAATATCATATTCCTTTAAT
The DNA here is from genome assembly GCA_020465985.1 of Centrapalus pauciflorus. Taxonomy (NCBI): domain Eukaryota; kingdom Viridiplantae; phylum Streptophyta; class Magnoliopsida; order Asterales; family Asteraceae; genus Centrapalus; species Centrapalus pauciflorus. The sequence goes on from JAANYP010001524.1 coordinate 12,923, forward strand.
CTTATAAATTCTTTCAAACAACTTTAAATAGTGTAGTTTGTAAGTAATGGATTCTAAATATTGTTATCAATTAGAAAAGCACACATTAGCATGATTATCTGATGCAGACCTAAGTATAGAGGATCGGGCCATTATGTTTCTGGAGGCCCAAGATAGAGCCCGTAATAAAAGGGGCTAAACGAAAACGGCCCTAACTTTTGACTCGGGTCTCCGTTTGGGGCGAATCAGGTGTCCAAACGACCGTTGGCTCGAGCTCCACGCAATGACAAACCGCCAAAGGCGGGTTGCCCAACCGTTCGGCCCAAATTCGACCCGGAATGAGAGTTACGGGCCTTTTTATGAATTTTATCGGTTATTTGGTTTTTTTTTGTTTCCTGGGTCGACCCGCTGGGTTATTTGACCCGTTTTAAGTTTCCTGTTTCTTTTTAAAGTGTGTTGAACTTATGTATGAAGACAGTTTTATGAATTAAGAAAATTTCTCTCTTTTCCAAATTTCCGAGTTCAAAATCGGTTGTTTGAAGCCTAATCGTTTGGTATTCACAGAATCAACAAACTTTTAGTAGAGATTGTTCTGGAATTCTTTGAATCAACAGAATAATCTATATTTCTATTTGCTACGCTGCATCAATATCCAATTATATGAATATAATAACAAAATAAGAAATTGATCAAATTGAAAACAAAATGTGAAAACCTCAAAGATGTAATTCAAGTTTACTTGTAAATTTAAGGGTTTATTATGAAAAAAACCAACATGTTTTCACATTTTTTGCGTTTTCGTCCCTCCATGTTATTTTTTTCCATAAAAAACCTTAAGTTATTCTTTTCTTATTGATTTAGTGAAATTTGGACATTAGACCCCGGTTATAAATTTGTGAACCGGGTTTTAAAAAACAAAAAACCGGGTTCTAATGTCCAAATTTCACTAAACCAATAAGAAAAGAATAACTTAAAGTTTTTTATGGAAAAAAATAATATGGAGGGACGAAAACGCAAAAAACATGAAAACATGTTTGTTTTTTTCATAATAAACCCTAAATTTAAAAGCTAAAAACTGAAAACATCAAAAAACAATGAATGTGAAAGCGTTTTCCAGAAACTCTTGTTTCCGATGAAAATTTTCATCGAAAACAGATCAATTAAACAACCCTTAAATTCTCATGAAAAATAATGTTATTCATTGCATATTTGTCATATAAAGAATAATTGATATAATAGATAATAATTATTCTCTATAACTAAAAGTTATAAATTTATGTAGTATTTGAATAAAAATTATTTCATAATAATAATATTAGAATACTATTTATTATTATTATTATTATTGATAATACTACTAATATTATTTAGTAATTATAATAATATAATATTTAGTACCAGAACATAAATAATAACAAAGATGCTAATATATAATAGTAATATTTTTTTATTTTAGTCACTATATTACTATAATTGTTTATTAACAATAATAATAACATTAATATCAACAACAACAATAATATAATATAAATAAAGACTAGTGTAAATAGATAAAATCGAGCAAGTGATAGAAAAGAAAAAAGCGAAGAAAAAAAAAGTTATACGATCATTAAGCGTGAAACTAATTCGTTACACTCCCTATTCCCTTTTTTATTAAATCAAAAGATAGGATAGGAATAGGAATAGGAATAGGAATAGGAATAGGAATAGGATGATCTAAAACATTTAAAGATAAGTCTTATTCACATGAAGTCCATTTATATAAGTTATAATAATAAATAGCACCTTTACCTTAGCTGTCTCCATTTGTATATCATGAATAAAAGTTAGTAAGTTACCTTACAAGCCCAATTTAAGCCTGGGGGCCCAAGTACAATTTTATATTGCATATAATACAAGTCATTGTAGCATGATGGTATTGGTAAATGAATTGTAAATCAGACCAAGTAAAGAATAAAAGTAGTGAAAGAATTATGAAGCAGCAGAAAAACCTTCACATCTGATTAACAATTTAGTCATCAACCATTGAACCGCAATTTTAATTTTTTAACCGTTTATATATATTAGACGTACATCTGACTGACACATAGGAGCAGACAAATGGAAGTTGGCCTGACCTCGTAAAACTAAAGAACAAGACTGTCGTTTATGATGGCTTAAAGTGGGTGTGTTAATAAATGCATAAAGAATACAGAATGAAATGATAGAGACATATATAATATAGTATAGTGAAGAGAAGCAGATGAAGTTAAACAGTGACCATGCTGCCAGAACAATTGTAGCCCCAGGCCAGTACTACTGCATGCATGGGATAAGAATATATAATTAATAGAACAAGAAACACAATCTGTCAAGGACCACTTAATTTGCTTAAATCTTATATATCCCATTTTCCAGAACACTAGCTAGGGATCGATCGAGGGATGATGCGGGTATTGTACCAATGGAAAACGATTTGAGTTAATTTGCTAAACAAATTAAGGATCAGGATGAAGATCGAATTGAAGAATTGATTGCGATTGTGAAAGAAGAAGAATGGGACATATATCTAACTACCATCCCAGTCGATTTCTCGTGTTTAAATGTGCCAGATATATATAAGGTATTTTTGTCAGGGACTAATTAATTAATATATATTAATCGATAACGTGGTCCCTGATAGAAACTCTCACTCTCATGCATTAATTTGAAAGCTAAAGATTGATGTTTCTATAAAACTGCAAAAACATACAAAGATAAATGCTCTAATTATATATTAAAAAAAAAAAAAAAAAAAAGTAATCTGAATTAGCTAGGAACTGTGATGGATGTACGTGTACTGTCCCTATCGATCTTACAGAATTAAATGACTGATTTAATGTTGTTGTAGGAACTAGAGTTGCAGAAGAGCTCTAGAAATCCTAAAACATATATTAATGTAATGGAGCTCATGATCGATCATAAAGTTTTATGAACCTTGTGAGTGTAGATCGAGCAGGTGCATGTCTGTAGCAAAACTAAGGGCATGCAGATCGATGGGATGAAAAGCAAGCAGATGAATGAACATGGGAAGTCTAGTTTTTGTAGTTAATTTACAAGACAACCATGGCGCATGCACAACGAATGCATGTACGTATCGTATATATATGGAAAAATAATAAATAATTGGCGGAAGAAAAACATTCCATCATGGAATAGCTATATATGAATTGAATTATGTATATGCAATATATATATATATAGAAGATATATATATGATGTTCCAAGCAACCACCATCATTATTGCATGCAAGATTCTAAAAAAGTTTAGTGCTAGCTAGCTAGTCAAATTTTGTGCAATTACTGTAATTAAGATGATTTTTGCTCCCCGGCCTCCAACCCAATAAGTAAAAAATACAGCAAATGAGAGGTAGATCGAGTTGAAATTAACATCTTCATTCCTGCAGTCGTATAATTAAATCTTAATTAACAAATAACACATGCAGCTCGGAGCCTCGGATATGAATATGATGGTTAAAGAAAGCCTGTATGCCATGTAACTTTCCACTTGGGGCCGGGGTTTTGGATTTAATTTAATTATGTGATTAAAGTCCATAATTAATATTGTACGAACAATGATTTCACCATACGCTCGCTCGCTCGCTCGCTCTTATAACATAACATGCATTATATATATATATATATATATATATATATATATATATATATATATATATATATATATATATATATATATATATAGGGTCAGGTTCTATGGGGCACCATATGCATCGGGAACCAAAAAAAGAACCAACCACAACCTTTAGATTAAATGATCATTGATGCATCACGCGATGCATGTATTTGGTATGCATAAGGGTATTTTGGGAAGAATAAATATAACTAGTCAAATAAAATTTAATTTTATATTAAATAAATATTCAATCAATACCTAAACAATAAGTGCTAATTAATACTAATTGATACACTTCCAAAATTACAAAATCTAAACAAATTCAATAAAAAAGATTTGATGTCGATGCATCTAATATTTATCCTTCAATTCGTGATGCATCTCGGTTTCTTCATCCTCATTTCCGGTCATATTCAACATCTTCTTCGTCCCACCATCATGCATCATCAAAATGGTGATGCATTTTCATCGGATTTATCTTCAAAACACGATGCATCTTCGTTTGATTCATAAAAAACACGATGCATCTTCATCGTATTGCATCTCGGCTATAAAAAAAACATTTTCAAGCATGATGCATCTTCATTAGATTCACCTTCAAACATAATCTATATTCATAAACACGATGCATCATATTCGTCTTCCATAAACAACGGATAAACACGATTAATTTTAAAACTTTTTCATTAAGAAAATGAATAAAAAAACCGATCATACCTTCAAAACGAGATCATTCCATGAATTTTCATCATCATTATCATCGCAGAATCATCATCATCTTCATTGGAATGCATTGTGTTCATCGTTCATTTAAATTTTTATCGGTTATTTAAACGTTCATCGTTCATCTTTGATTCAACACGGTGCATCTTTGGTTCATCGTTCGTCGTTTTCGTGTTCGTCATTCATCATCAACGATGAATCTTTGGTTCATCGCTCGTCATCTTCGTGTTCGTCGTTCATCATAAATGTAATGCATCTTTGTCTTCAACGTGTTCATCATCGTGAACCATCATCTTCGCTATCTTGTTTGTTTGAACCATCATATTCATCTTCAACGTGTTCATCAACGTAATGTATCTTCGTCTTCAATGTGTTCATCTTCGTTCATCGTGAACCATCATCGTCAACGTGTGTACATCTTGTTAGTTCGAACCATCTTCGAACCACCACCAAGACGAGAGAGACAGAGAGAGAGGCAGTGGAGGCCGGCGAGGTTCGGCGAGGTTGTGAGAGAGGGAGAGATGGTTGAAAGAGGTGGTGGAAAATTTTGTTGAATATGGAATGAAGATTCATCCATATTCTGTTGCCTAACTTACACTCCATGATTGTAGGGATTTTACTCCATGATTGTAGGATTTTAAAATTTAACGTAACTTTAATTTAAATGATATAAGATTTTAATTAATTAATGATACATATATCTAGATTCCTAAAATGCCCTTAATGCATTTTTGGTTCCCATTTGGTTCCCGATGCATATGGTGCCCCATAGAACCTCAATCTATATATATATATATATATATATATATATATATATATATATATATATATATATATATATATATATATATATATATATATATATATATATATATATATATATATATATATATATATATATGGGGGGGGGATATTTTAGTAGCTAGCTAGCCACACCATCAAGTGTAATCAATTTGAATGTAGGTGACAGGTATCATTATTGAATATATACTGGTTACTGGTTGGTTGAAACCATAGTTACAGGATTCATCTTTGATTTGCTGCGAACCGCGAACCAAACGTTTCGTACCGAATCGCGGTACGAAAGCGTACCATTCGCTTGTTGGTACGTGGAATTAGCGTACTTGAGCATGACTAGGATTGATACTGATTCGCGATTGGGCCGATCCCAATTGGAAAAAATCGCGAATTTTGGCTTCGCGATACTCGTTCAATTCGGATAATATGACTCGTCTAATTAACACTCTAACGTCACAAATTGAATTGAGCGGGAATGATTAGCCTCTTCATTTCCAGTAGCAACAGTCGATTGAATCAATAGTTCAACCGTTCAATAGGCTAGGAGGGAAACCATGTGTGTATATATGATCGATTTGTTCTTTAGCTACACAACAGCAAGGAGCAACACATGGTGTGTGACTGTGTGTCTATAATATTATATATTTATGTGTATATGTGTCTATAATTGGATTATCTCCTTCATATATTTATGTGTGTGTGTCTATAATCTTTTACACACACACACACACACACACATATATATATATATATATATATATATATATATATATATATATATATATATATATATATATATATATATATATATATATATATATGTATGTATGCATGTAAGGGTACATCTACCCACATCATATGGTCCCCCATCGTACCGAAGCCAACCGGAATGAGCCTACCACCGCGAACCGAATTTTGAAGACCTAGCGAACCGTGTACCCGTACCGAAGGGTACCGCGAATCATGTGACTATGGTTGAAACTTGATCAAAGCAGACCTGTGCTTTAATTTATCTCACAACAAATAACTCAAGTTAAAAGTTGTTCGTTATCTTTATAAGTGACCCAAAATATCACATTTGGGGCACAAAAACAAAAGTCAGGTTTAATAGGTGGATCGGCAATTTTAATGCCCAAAGCCCGAAGCCCAAAGTAGTTATTAATAAATAGCCTACTTAAATTCCAAATCTCCTCATCAAGACTACACATTTATAGCTGGGCTATACATTCCTTAAAGTGAGTGAGCGAGCTTGACACGTGAGGAGGATGTTGTGTTGAAGTTAGGATTACAATGTTAAAGCAGAAGTGCACAAAAAAACCCAATTATCCGATTTTGTTCCAAAACTAGTTACGGCAACACTGGTTTTTTTAATAACCAGTCCGGTTTTTCAACCGAATTTGGGATTTTCGGTAAACCGGATTCTTTTACCGGTTATTACAAACCGGTAAAAACCGATTTTTTATACATTAATTTTATACATTTAAACTTTTTATGTATTTATAATCAAATGTAATATAAAACATATTTGATTGGAGTAAAACTATATTTGTTAGCATTTTATTATCTTAATTACAGTTATAAGTTTATAACTTATATAAGTTGTAGTTAAGGGTGTCATTTTTGACCCAACGGGCCAAACAGATCGAACAGTTAAATGGATCCATTGTAAAAAAATAAGATAGAACATAATTTTTTTAAAAATGTAAATTAATAAAATGGTGCATTAAAAAATTATTCTTTGAAAAAAAAATTGAAAATTATGTAAAATTTATAACTTGTCGTCAACTCATTTGACCCGTTGCTTGAATGAGCTGAAATTGTCACCTCTAGTTGTAATGTATAATTTATAAAATAAATTAAAAGGCCCAATTTTATTAAAATACTAGCCCAAATGAAAGATTTATCAAATAGATGATAAAAAAATGATCAACCCCAAAATAAATGCCAAAAAAAAAAGATTAAAAAAAGCGGTTTTTCTATAACTGAAACCGGTTTTTTTATATCCGAAACCGGTTACATAGGTTACATGTTATTGGGTCCAAAACCGGTTAAAATCTGAACTGGTTATCAAAAAAAATCGGATCAGATTTTTATCTGATCCGAATGGTGGGTTACAAACCGGCTAATGTGTCATGTGCCTCTCTAATGTTAAGTTATTAGTAGTCCCACATTAATTGGCCTCTCAATTCTAATTCAAATTTGATGAGGCCCGGGTTCTCATAAAATATATTCATAGTAATTTATATAATAAACTCTCTCAATCTTATGTTGTTTATTTGATTCTTTCTCTTGGTTCTGCCCATCTTGAGAGTGCTCCGCTCCACAACCACCACAACATAAGCAACTTTGGTTGTTAACAAGTTTAGTTGCCAATCTTAATTAGATAATATATACAAAGAATTGCAAAAATGATGAACACAATACACAAATGAAATGACATGAAGATGAGGATTGTAATGCCACATTGTTACATACACACACATATAGAGGGAGGGGGTTCACTGTCCATCGAAAAACCACTTAGTACCGCAAGAAAATCTCGATGCATCACAAGCTTCTTTAAGGGTAATATTTAAAAACTTAATTTATGAAAACAATTTTTTTCAACAAAAATGTAAGGGATATATTGTGAGTTAATCTAAGAAATTAAAAATCAATACATGTAAATGACATTTACAACATCTCTGTGTCTCCCCCTCGTTCATTCTCACTCTCTCCCTCTCCCGTTAAAACACTAATTACTAGATTCATCTGCCACCTGAGATCGTTTTCCATCGCCTGCATGGTCTACGTACATTTACTTCTGCATCATGTGCATCCACTTCTGCCTCGTGAGATGATATATATATATATATATATATATATATATATATATATATATATATATATATATATATATATATATATATATATATATATATATATATATAGGGGTGAGTTCAATGGAAAACCACTATGCACCGGAAAACTGTGGAAACCTACGCATACCGTCCGATTTGATGCATGTCATGAAAAACGCGGTGGCATGATCGTAAATAAAGTGATGCATCACGCGGGATTTTGCTGCATCACGCGGGAAATTTAATGGATCACGCGGGATTTTGATGCATCATGCGGGAAATTTGATGCATTTATGGTGTTGCAGTGCGGTTTTCACAAATTTTCAGGTGCATTATGCAGAAAGACGGTGCATCACGCGGGAATTGTGATGCATTTGTGGTGGTGAATGGAGGTTTTCCAAGGTTTTCCGATGCATGTTGGTTTTCCATTGAACCCCCCTCTATATATATATATATATATATATATATATATATATATATATATATATATATATATATATATATATATATATATATATATATATATATATATATATATATATCGCAGAACCTTATCTTAGTGCAGAACTATAGAACCAATCTAAACCATTGAATTTTTATATAACACTAGGGATTAGATGGTAATTATGCAATTAACATTGAATTAATAGTAGCCTACCAAGTTTGACTGCCCACTTTGACCATTTTTGACTCTTTTAATATCGAAGGTACATGCAGTGTTGAATGTGTGATATAAACTGTAATTCGACATTGAATGATCTCTATATAATATATTGAATGTAGGTCTAGGTAAAAAAATTTTTTACGAAAAATAAACACGTAAAATTTTTTCGAAAAAAATATATCATTACTATTCTCATTAAATCAACCAACTTTTGACTACTAATTTTGACCATTATTTTGGTTCTGTTAATTTTGAATGTACATGCAGTGTTGCATCGACGTTGGATATACGACATCAAGTGTTCATTCGACATTGAATTATATCGGTCATGCTACATTGCATCGTGATCTGGGTATTTTTTTTACGAAAAATAAACACGTAAAATTTTTTCGAAAAAAATATGTCATTACTGTTCTCATTAAATCAACCAACTTTTGACTACTAATTTTGACCATTATTTTGGTTCTGTTAATTTTGAATGTACATGCAGTGTTGCATCGACGTTGAATATACGATATCAAGTGGTCATTCGACATTGAATGATACCGGTCATGCTACATTGCATGGTGGTCTGGGTAATTTTTTTTTACGAAAAATAAACACCTAAAGTTTTATCGAAAAAAATATATCATGACCGGTCTCGTTTTAAAGAGTATAAAATTCTTGTTTTTATGGTATAATTTTTTTGATTTAACAATTAATCATATTAATGTTATTTTAATTTAAAGAAAAATGATATTTATTTTACTAGTGTCAATCTTTTTGCTATTTCCAATCTATTCCTTTTTTACCCCAGAATTAAAAAATCACTAATGCCAATCTTTTTTTCACTAATTCCAAACATTATGGTTTTAATCAAGACCATTAGATTAATCTAATCTATAGACGATATTGGTTCTACGGTTCTACACTAAATTTAGGTTCTGCAATGATCCCATATATATATATATTATATATATATATATATATATATATATATATATATATATATATATATATATATATATATATATATATATATATATATATATATATATATATATATATATAGAGAGAGAGAGAGAGAGGGAGGTTCCATTGAGAACTTTTGTGCATCGAGGCACAAAAGAACCTCCACTGGCCCTTGGATGAAAAGAATGTGTGGATTAGATCAAATGGCAAAATGGTAATTAAATAGAAAGTTTTATGCATCAAGTGCACATAATCAAATTCGCGGAGGGGTAAAACAGGAATTATGCAATCCTTATTTAATTACTACACTTCCAAAATTAACAAAAATAATACAAATTCAAAATACATGCATATCGTTCATCATTTCATGCATATCGTTCATCTCTTCCAAAATAAATCATGCATATCGTTCATCTCTTCCAAAATCAAAATACATCAAAATAGAAACATGAATCGTTCATACAAACATAAATCATGCATACCGTTCATCTCTTCCAAAATCAAGAGGGCTAAGAGAGAGGAGAGAGAGATGGAGAGAAAGAGGGAGTGGTTTTAGGAAAGAAGTTAATGGTGATTTTCATACCAAATTTAGTTATTAATTATTTTAAAAACATTTAAATTCAAAAAATATTTCCATATCCCTAAATGCCCTTTGTGCACACTTGGTAGATTGTCCGATGCAAAAAAGTTCTCAATAGAACCCCAATATATATATATATATATATATATATATATATATATATATATATATATATATATATATATATATATATATATATATATATATATATATATATATATATATAGTTTTGACATACACAACAATTTCATATAAAATGACTATCTTATTCTTACTAATATTTACACTTTACCTTTAAAATAGTTAAGATAGTTATTTTAGTTTATATAAAATTGTTATGAATGACAAAATTTTGTTATATACATATTACTTCTCATGATTATTTATTTGGGCCTAAATAATCGACACACATGGATGGCTAACTATTTAAGTTGTTTCGTTTGCTTGCAACTATATCAACGTCGTTTAATTATTAAGCCTTGGACCATTATCTTTTAATCCAACTCATTTAGAAATAACAACCCAAATATCTCAAATGTGGCCCAAACCCATATTATTTCATCTTCGTTTCCCAACCGTGAAAACAGAACAACATTGATTATGTTAGTATACAAAAAAAACACCAGCAGCCTTCCCCCTTTCATAAAATACACCCTATCTCTTTTTTATTTGTTTCTCAGAAAATATTAAAGAATTGTGATTAAATTCTCAAATGACATCATAATCTATCTGAAATACTTAAGTTCCTGTTTCTATAAAAATTTCAAAACTAACCCATTTGAGTTTCGTTTTAAACTTGGTTTTAAACTTATTTACATGTTTTCTTGAAACAAATGAGGAAGAAGAAGATTGTACGTATTTCTATCATGCATCTAAAAGAGACTTTAAATATGATTTCATGAAAAGATGGATTTTGAAAATGTTACCTCCAAACAAATATGAGTGATTTATATCGTTTTCATATGTCCCTATGTAAACCGAAGCTATGCAATATTACGTTCAATTATATATCTACGTTCCAATTTAGACATCCAACATTCTAACAAAACATTACTTTATAATTAAGCTTGTATTTTAAATAGTCAATTCCTCAATTTAAAGAAAATACAGGTGTTAACAAACAAGTAATTAAGTGGAAGTAGATAGTAATCTCGATCATGATCATGATCATCACTCATCCTTGTAAAGTTTCGTAGGTATAACTTGATAACCCCCGGTGGGTCTCTTTTCAAGTGTGTATGGCATGTACGTCCCAAGGATTTGATCCCACGGTATTAAGAAAGATTGTCCGAAGTTGTATTTAGCACCATATAGGTTGTGGTGTATATCATGATAGGCAGTGTTGTGGCGGAAAAAGACATGGAAAAGATTCCCCGGAAGCCACAATCCACAATGGTCGTCAATTCCTTTCATCGTAGCAAAAGAGAAGAAGAAGATAGCGAGGCGTGATGACATGCCTGAGACGAGGAAGGCCACAGTTCCACCAACATTGTCCATGAGCAGCCCCTCTATTGGATGGTTGTAAAGAGTACCGAAAGCGTATGGAACAACAAGGCGGTGATGATGAGAATGGATATATCGATACAAAAACTTGTTTTGGTGCAGGTAACGATGCATAAAGTACTGCCATGTATCAAACACCAACATAGCAATAAATAGTTGTCTAACAATATCAACCACAGAAACAGAATGCCCCTTGTCACCATCACCATCACCAACAATATCATTCCCAACAACCTGAATCACAAGAAGAAAATCTTGAAAATATTTAGCAACTTTTTTACTTTACCAAACGACCAATCATTAATGCTTAATTTGTACGTTTCTCATATATATATATATATATATATATATATATATATATATATATATATATATAGGTGGGTTCAATGGAGAACCTCCATGCATCGAAGAACCTTGAATAACCTCCATGCACCACCACAAATGCATCACAATTCCCCCGTAATGCATAATTATTTCCACGTGATTCATCAAATTCCCGCGTGATGCATCGATTTCTACATTATTTCCACGTGATGCATCAAAATCCCGCATGATGCATCGATTTCTACGTGATGCATTTCTGTTTTTCTAGCGACGCATTGTGGTTCTTCAAAGTTCTTCGATGCATAAGGTTCTCTGTTGAACCCACCCCTATATATATATATTATATTTGATAATTAGTTCCTCAAGGTATTTTATAATAACTGCTTTGACTTTTGATTTAACTACTTCAATTTCATAACTGATATGATGTTTCTTCATTTTCAAATCTATATATACTATTGAAAGACTAACTCTTTTGCCACGTGGCGTCGTATGCTATTATATTGTCATGTGGTGTCACCTCCTACAGCCATTTGGAAATTATGTTTTACAAATCTATAATTAATCTATATCAAAATTAATTTAAATGATATCTAATCTAAACTAAATCTTATCTAATATGAAACTCAAATTTGAACTTGAATTTATATTTAAAATTATTATGTTGTATAAGTAGATACTATAAATATGATAAAATATTTTTAATATTTATCCTACAAATTATTAACATTATTTTTTTTTAAATTTAAACCCATGTATATAGACTGGTGATATCTTAAATAGCTTCCTTTTATGTTTGATGTTTTTTACTTTTTTATTTTGACATAAGTTGTATGTGTGTTAAGTTCGCCTCTATTTATGCGGGAAATGCTTTAAATAGGGAAAACTGCATAAAATAGCAATCTACCGTACATAAAGTTTTTATTATAGCAACCTACCAAAGATTTCGTCCAAAATAGCATCCTACCATCTGAACTTTTTTTATTAAAGCATTGAACTCTAAAAAATCATTCCATAATAGCAACCGTTGATGACTGTGTGGTTGGGTGCTGACTAGGCATCCACGTAAGCTGCCATGTCAGCACCAGATTTGCGCAAAATAGCAACGTACTGCGTAAAATAACAACGTACTTCTAAAATAGCAACATATTACAAAATAGCAATGTGTTAATTTTATATATTTTTAATCTAAAACCGAAAATATTTTTATAATCTCAAATCTAATTTAATTTAATTAACCGAAAAATGTTCATAATTTTTTTTTTCAATCGGTAAAAAATTAAAAATACAATGTGTTCATCTATTTTTTCATTCGAAGTATAAAACGAATTTATTTTCTTTTTCCCATTTGAATATATAGAAAACTGAAATATTTTGTCATTTGTAATTTTTAAACGGGAAAACTCAACGAACCATCATGATTATAATTTGTTCAAACAAGAAAAAAAGAACCATTCATATTTTCAGTTTTTCAAACGAAAATATGATGCATTATTTTAATTTTCAATTTTGTTCAAATGTAAAAAACGACGGATATTTCGTTTTATAATTATTTTGAACGGAGAAAAACGGTGAACCAATCAAAATTTTAATTTTTCCTATCGAAAAAAATGACAAACATTTTCAGTTTTTTATAATAATAATAATAATAATAATAATAATAATAATAATAATAATAATAATAATAATAATAATAATTAGGATTAAAAATATATAAAATTAATACATTGTTATTTTATGATATGTTGCTATTTTAGGAGTACGTTGTTATTTTACACAGTACGTTGCTATTTTGCGCAAACCCGGTGCTGACATGGCAGCTTACGTGGATGCCTAATCAGCACCAAACCACACCCAGTCATCAACGGTTGCTATTATGGAATAATTTTTTAGAGTTCAATGCTTTAATAAAAAAAGTTCAGATGGTAGGATGCTATTTTGGACGAAATCTTTAGTAGGTTGCTGTAATAAAAACTTTATATACAGTAGGTTGCTATTTTGTGCAGTTTGCCCCTTTAAATATCAAGCGTGCTTTTTATTGTAAGAGATCATGATGCAATTCAACAAAAATTAACATTTGCTTACTAGAAGTTAGGAGTGTCAATTTGAGTCCATTCAAGCAAACGGGTCAAACGAGTTGATGACCAAAAGTTATTTTTTACATAATTTTAAAATTTTTTACAAAAAACAAATTTTTTAATACACCGTTTTATAAATTTTCATTTAAAAAAAAGTTATGTTCTATATTAGTTTTTTACAATGGGTCCATTTAACTGTTCGGCCCGTTGGGTCAAGATTGTCACCCCTACTGGAAGTTATTGTGTCTTATTAACAATCTATATTTCTATATTATATGATAAATGAGAACACTTTTTTGCCACATGTCATCCTCCTACTGCACCACATTTTTATTTTCCCGCTCTTTTTCCAAAAATAAATAATAACACTAATTTAAGTAATGTGAATCTCATTTAATTGATTTAATTTAAACTTTATGATTGAAACTTATTAATTTTGTTTCCTAAACTAATTGAAACTATTACTTATTAAAAGATTTCAAAAATAACATACTAATATATATATTTTTAAATTCAATAAAATAAAAAAATTCAATTTTAAATGTCCTAAAGAATTAACAATTTAAAGATCAATATAATAAAAAGTTCAAACTTAAAATAAAATTTTTTAAAAGATCAATAAAATAATAAACTTCAAATTTATATATCCGAAATAATAAATTACTAAAAAAATAATAATTAAATACCTAAGTATGTAATAAATTTGAAAAACTTTTGGTCATCAAATCTTTTATGATAATTATAGAATTTTGACACATTTTTAAATATGATAAATATGGAATTTTGACGCATTTTTAAAAAATGATCATTCAAATTTCAAATATATTTTCTTTAATAAATTTTGTATCAATATTTTCTAAAACTTCAAAACTGAAGGTTGCAAAATTTATATTTTAAAACATCTTCAATAAGAAAACTGATATGTAGTTTAATTTAAGGGTCTTTAACAAATTTATACAATTTAAATTTATATACTTTATAAAATATATAATAATTACCATTTACAAATTTATTTTGTTGTATTTAAGGGATTGATGATAGCACAAAAACAAATAAAACAGAATGAAGGTTCAACATTTTTGAATCAATGTTAAGAACAATGTATGTGGTGCCCGTACGTTGTAACGGGATTTGTTAATATATCTATTTTTAAAAATAGAATAAAATAATATTATTGCAAGTTATATATATTTTTGAAGAGCTAATAACCAAAAATAGTAACAGTTTTTCTTATTTTATTATTAATAGTAAAATTATTTGTTTTTTATGATTAATAACATTGACTTTTATATTTTTTTATTGTTTATAGTAAAAACTTTTTATTTTTTTATCAATAATAGTAAATGATTACCTGCAAACCTGTTTAGCAGGTCACCAACAACTTTTCAGTTATCAAACATATTAATATTTGTTCATATTTTTATCAATAACAGTAATGTATCAAATTAAAACTCAATCTATTCTTATTCTTTAAGTTTTGCTAAGATTTCATAAACTCTAAAATAAACCCAATTTATGTTTTAAACTTTGTTATAAAATTTTATAATAAAATTTAGTTTTTAATTTTCTATTACTATTTATTTATTTAAAGTTTATTTAATTATATAACTACTATTTTTATTGACTAATTTTTTAATTTTATTAAATTTATTTATTTACAATTTTTATTTTTTCATAACTTTATCATTTTTCTAACATATATTATGATTATTTATTTACAATTATATAATATTTGATTATTTATTCATGATTATCTATAATATGAATGAAGAAACCTACAATATTCCGATTTTCACTTTTTCCAAACGGTAAAATTATGTATCATCCTTTTTTTTTAGTTTTTCGAAACTAATAATATAAACCGTTTCAGTTTTTAGTTTTTTCCAATCTACATATGTCGTAGTTCTTTTTGTTTGAAAACATAAAACTCATAATGGGTCTCAGTATTTTTGTTCGAAAAAACTAAAGAACAATATGGTTATCGAAATGAGTCTTAGTTTTTTTTTGTCATATTATATATATGTTACATGTTAATGAAAATATTAATAGATCATTTTAACCTTCGATCGCTTTTTAATAATTTTATTAGGAAATAAACACACAATACATTAGTCACATATTATTTGTATCCTAACCTTTTATGGATACATAAATTAAGCTTCATAAAAATGATACAAAGTATAAATTTGTAATGCTAAATTAAGAAAAAAATATTATTTTTATTATTAAATTTGTAATATAACATGTAATATCATATTGTTAAAGTTAAAATGCTATAAACATATGAACTATATATATTATTAAAGTTGACTAATGTAATATTATTATGTAAATTAAATTGTATTATGTATATATTATTAGCAAATATTGCCTATTTAAAATATATATAAACTTGAATTAAAGTATACAAAAAAGAATGTAATTAGATTTTATTTTTTATTTTTAATAAGCATTATTCATCTAGCTTTTGAAATACATATGAATAATAGCTATTTTTTTATCACTCTTTTACATTTTTTAAATGTTAGTTTATATTTATAGATTGAAATAATTTAATATTTTTAAAATTATATTAAAGATAAATTTTCTCATGTAAATTATACATTAATTAATTTATAGAAAAGTTACAATATAATATTTATGACAAATTAATTATTGATGATAAAATTGTGCAATTTAGCAAACCTTCATTAGTTAATATATTAAATGGTGTATTTTAGCAAAAAGTTACAATATAATATTTATGATAACCTAATTATTGATAATCAAATGGTGCAATTTAGCAAACTTCTATTAATTAATATATTGAATGGTGTATTTTAGCAAAACTCACTTATGAATAGTAATTCATTAGTGAATAATGTATATATGTATAATATAATAATTGAATTGACTTGCATATGTAAAAACCATAAAATATTATTTCTAAATCAATATTTCAGATATTTTGAATCACATCTTAACCGTCTTTTTCCTGCCTTAAACATTGACTTAGAGACATATTTTTTTTATCATTAACTCAATAATTTTGCATGTGTGTCATGTTTTTATTTTATAATAATTTAAGATTTTTAAAGGTTTTTAAGGAATCCCATCTTTTTATAAATATTTAATTTATATATAATTCTTTATATTAATCCATGTAATACATGGGTAATAACCTAGTTTAGTCACTAAAATTGGTATGTTTTGTACAATTGAGTTATATGAGGTACGATATTTCACAATGAAAATAATACAAAATTCAATATAATGTAAATTTTGTTTCTCTTCATACCTAATGAAGATATATACAGAGAATCAAAAACATAAAAATGGTTTTTTAGTTTGTTTAATTACAATTATCACAAGCATGGGAATAGAATAAAAAATCAAGCTTATAAACCTATACGATTTCATTATCTAGATTTCATCATATCAAACATACCTTTACGGGTTATACAAACTAATTAAAACGCAAGTAAAGCAAAATTTAAAAATATAAATTAAAATAAAAATTTTGATTTTCATCCCTAAATCAATCCACTCTGTGTAATAGTCGATATGTTTTTAAAGGACTCAAAGGTATTTGAAAATCGATTGTTTCTATTTGAATAGTCTTTACTTTTATATAATCTGTGCATTGGGCGTTTAGCCCGATCGCATTTTTTTATTTTCTGCAACATGTATATAAGTGAGAAATGACTTCTGCTATTAAGGTGAGTTTTGGATAGAGTTCGCTAGCTAGAGATTTATATATGTAATCTTGGAAGTTGTATATAATGTTAATGATCGATGGTTAGTGCTCTTTTATTGTTAAGTTTGGTTTGGTAAATTCATGATTCGGATGGTGAAAATAACAATACTTTTGACTGTTTTCTACTATCAGGCTAAATAGAAAAAAGGCCCAATAGTGTGATTCTCAATTCAAAACAAAGTGTCCGGTATCAAAATCTTCTTATTCACTCGATGATTTCTTATTGTTAAGTGTTGAATCCATCGCTTTGAAGAAAGAGCCATCAGCCACTGTCATTGAAGGCCGCTACTCAACTCTGAAGACCACCATTGAAGGCTACTTGAAGGGTTTCTCACAGTTGAAGACCACCACATCGAAGGGTTTCTCACCGTTAAAGCCCTAATCTTGATCTCAAAGCCCTACTTTTGATGCATCTCCACATAACGACGGTGAGCTAATTACTTCTGAGACTTGTTTTGACTTCAGTTTCTATGACGGCCTAGTCGTTGTCGTGAGCCTTTTTTGATGCCTAAATCTCGATTTCGTGAAGTTTCTAGTTACATTTGATCTATGTGATCGATTTCTCTATTTTTGATATGGTTTTGATTGTCTATGATGTCAGAATTACTGATATTGAAAATGATATGTATGAAAGATGAATTCCTGCCTTTTATTGGATCTTGTTGAATATTGTGTAATATTTTACTTTTAGGAAGTGTTTGGTTCTCAGAATAAATTTTAAAGGAACTAAAATTTGCTTATTATGTATTTGAAAATTTGGATTATAAAAATAATGGATACAATTGTGTTTAAATTCCATAAATTTTTACGTTTAAACGTTCTCTCGCTCCACCAACACTACACTCTAGGTGAGGGTTTTGTGCTAGTTTCATTGATTTGTGTGGACATTCCTTGCTCCTTCACTATCTTCGAACATGTTTGGCCACTAAAAATGGTAAATTTCTTTAGTGATTTGATGAATTTTAATAATCTATATATGGGTATTCTACTTTTCTTTGGCAATTTACTTTTTAGGTTAATTGTTATATGCTTATTTAATATTGTTTAAAGCGTTAATTGCTAAAAAAAAAAAAGTAACAAAGTTTACAACTTGTATCGTGTAGGATAACCATTTTGTTAATAATTATTTTTAAATAGTAAACTTATAAAGTCAGTTTTACACAATCAATTTGTTATGGTGTTCTTTATAAATTCTATAATTTTTGTCATAGAAAAAGCATTAATGTTGTGAATATCATTAATGAATATGTGATTATTGATTTAGAAGCGTAAATTGTAGTAGGTGATAAGTGGTAACTTGTTTATCATTTTATACATCTTTTCTATTTTAGTTCATATTTTAGGTCACTCGCCAGCCATCAGATTTTTAGATCTGTTAAATGTTAATATACCTACCTCCGGCCATGAAAATTTTACAAGGAGTAACCTTACCTTGTTTCTTCCAATATATATAGAAAGACACTAATATATATATATATATATATATATATATATATATATATATATATATATATATATATATATATATATATATATATAGAGTCAGGATCAATGGGGTACCATATTAGACTGGGGAACCGGAGTCCATCCATGTTTGGTTATAAGATTAAAAGGGTAATATAGTCAATTATGTATATCTTAAATAATTAATGATAACTAATGAATTAATAGATTCCTTAATTATAGGGATTTACTTCCATAACATATTTATAATAAATTTCAAAATGGGTTATAATGAACATGTTCAATTGAATTCGACAATTGGTTTTAGTGAACATGTTCAATCGAATTCGACAATGGGCTTTAGTGAACATGTTCAATCGGATTCGCCAATGCGTTTTAGTAAACATGTTCAATTGGATTTGACAATAGGTTTTAGTGAACATGTTCAACCGGAGGTGTCAAATAAAGGTATTTATTATTTTCTTCAAACCGTTCGTGAATGTTCAATTTCATTTACACGTTGCTGAACATGTTCAATCGTAGTTTATAAAGTGTCATCATCATTGCACATGTTCAGTATGGTTGTAAGGAATGATATTAATTGAAATGGAGATTTTCATGGGAGACACAGAATCTTTTATTCTAATTTAAACTTTTTAATACCATTTTTACCCCCAACATTAATTAATGTGATAAATTATTTTAAGCAAACTTTTTATTATATTTTAATTATATTATTGATAAATGATTGGCTATAAATGGTTCCCCGGTACCCCAGTCTAACATGGTACCCCATTGATCTTGAATCTATATATATAGAGGGAGGTTCCATTGAGAACTTTTGTGCATCGAGGCACAAAAGAACCTCCACTGGCCCTTGGATGAAAAGATTGTGTGGGTTAGATCAAATGGCAAAAGGGTAATTAAATAGAAAGTTTTATGCATCAAGTGCACATAATGAAATTCGCGGAGGGGTAAAATAGGAATTATGCAATCCTTATTTAATTATTACACTTCCAAAATTAACAACAATAATACAAATTCAAAATACATCAAAATACATGCATATCGGTCATCTCTTCATGCATATCGTTCATCTCTTCCAAAAATAAATCATGCATATCGTTCATCTCTTCCAAAATCAAAATACATCAAAATTCAAACATGAAGTGTATATACAAACATAAATCATGCATATCGTTCATCTCTTCCAAAATCAAGAGGGGGCTAAGATAGAGAGGAGAGAGAGAGAGAGAGAGAGATAGAGAGAAAGAGGGAGCGGTTTTAGGAAAGAAGTTAATGGTGATTTTCATACCAAATTTAGCTATTAATTATCTTAAATACATTTAAATTCAAAAATAATTTCCGTACATTTAATATCCCCTAAATGCCCTTTGTGCACCCTTGGTAGATAGTCCAATGCACAAAAGTTCTCAATGATGCCTCGATGCACAAAAGTTCTCAATAGAACCCCAATCTATATATCTATATAGGGATGAGATCATTGCAGAACCGAAATTTAGTGTAGAACTGTAGAACCAATATCGTCCATAGATTAGAATAATCTAATGGTCTTGATTAAAAGAGTTAAGTTTGGAATTAGAGAAAAAAAGATTGTTAATAGTGATATTTTAATTCTTGGAGGGGTAAAAAAGGAAAAGATTGGAAATAGCAAAAAGATTGACATTAGCAAAATAAATATCTTTTTTCTTTAAATTAAAATAACATTAATATTATTAATTTTTAAATCAAAAAAATTATACCATAAAAACGAGAATTTTATACTCTTTAAAACGAGACCGGTCATGATATATTTTTTTCGAAAAAATTTTACGTGTTTATTTTTCGTAAAAAAAAATTACCCAGACCACGATGCAATATATCATGGTGAGATAATGAGATCATTCGATATCGAATGAACACTTTGATATCCTATATTTAACGTCAATGCAACACTGCATATACGCTCATTATTAACAGAGCTAAAATAACAGTCACAATTAGTAGTCAAAGTTGGTGGATTTAACGAGAACGGTTATGATATATATTTTTTATTTTACGTAAAAAAAATTTACCCAGACCACGATGCAATATATCATGGTGAGATCATGAGATCATTCGATATCGAATGAACACTTTGATATCGTATATTTAACGTCAATGCAACATTGCATATACGTTCATTACTAACAGAGCCAAAATAATAGTCACAATTAGTAGTCAAAGTTGGTGGATTTAACGAGAACGGTTATGATATATATTTTTTTATTTTTCGTAAAAAAATTTTTACCCAGACCACGATGCAATATATCATGGTGAGATCATGAGATCATTCGATATCGAATGAACACTTTGATACCGTATATTTAACGTCGATGCAACACTGCATATGCGTTCATTATTAACAGAGATAAATAATAGTCAAAATTAGTAGTCAAAGTTGGTGGATTTAACGAGAACGGTCATGAATATATTTTTTCGAAAAAAAATTTACGTGTTTATTTTTCGTAAATTTTTTTTACCCATACGACCATTCGATGTCGAATGAACACTTTGATATCGTATATTTAACGTCGATGCAACACTGGATGTCCATTATATATTAAAAGAGTAAAAAAAAAGTCAAAGTGGACAGTCAAACTTGGTAGGCTGCTATTAATTCAATGTTTTGTATAATTATCATCTTATCCCTAGTGTTATATTATAATCTAATGGTTTAGATTGGTTCTATGGTTCTGTATTAAATTAAGGTTCTGCAATGATCCTATCTCTATATATATAATATGGTTCGAGAAAGTACCACCTATTATGCAGCGCACCAGAAGGTACCACTTTTAAAAAAAAAAAATTAAATTTTTTTTTTTCATAAACATGTTTTAATTAAAATATGGATCGAGAGAGTACCATCTATTATGCAGCGCACCAGAACTTACCACCTTTTTATAAACTTTTTTTAAAATTTCACATATATTCACATCTTCTAGCTCCAAAAAAATGATGTGAACTTACACTTATATAAATTTGCATATATGTGAACATGCATTTATATGATGCGTGATTTCATGCACTTAGAGTGTTCGAATTTGCGTGAAATTTGTATATCATCTGTGTAATGTTAAGTAGAACATGTTTATGAAAAAACTTTAAAAAAAAAATAATTTTAAGAGTGGTACTGATGCAGACCCAAGTGTGGATGATCGGGCCATCCTGTTTCTGGAGGCCCAAGACAGGGTCCGTAATAAAAGGGGCTAAACGGAAAAGGCCCTAACTTTTGACTCGGGTCTCTGTTTGGGGCGAATCAGGGGTCCAGACGACCGATGGCTCGAGCTCCACGCAGTGACAAACAGCCGAAGACAATTTGCCCAACCGTTTGGCCCAAATTCGATCCGGAATGAGAGTTATGTGCTTTTTTATGATTTTTGTCGGTTATTTGGGTTTTTATTTTCGTTTCCTGGGTCGACCCGCTGGGTTTTTGACCCGTTTTTAGTTTCCTATTTCTTTTTAAGTTGTGTTGAAGTAATGTATGAAATCAGATTATGAAGGAAGAAAACTTTTATATTTTCTAAATTTCCGGATTTTAGTCGATTGTTTGAAACCTAATTGTTTGGCATTCTACGGAATCAACAAACTATTAGTAGGGATTAATCTGGAATTCTTTGAATCAACTGATTAATCCATTTTCCATTTGCTACGCTGCATCAGGTACCTTCTGGTACACTGCGTATGAGGTGGTACTGATCACTTGAACCTAAATCTATATCTATATATATATATATATATATATATATATATATATATATATATAAATTAAGATGCTAAAAAATAAAAATACAATGAAAATAAATAGTCTAACTGAAAAACAACTTGAGTAACTAATTAACTTGTAGCTGTGAAATAGTTTATAACTGAAAAACAGCTAGCATAATTAAGATATATGCATGCGCGCATGATCGATCAATCAATATATAACTAACAAGAATATGGTTCGAGAGAGTACCACCGTTATGCAGCGCACCAGAAGGTACCACGTTTAAAAAAACTTTTTTAAATTTTTTTTTTCATAAACATGTTTTAATTAACATTATGAAGATCATATGTAAATTTCACATGCATTCACATCTCCTAGCTCCTAAAAAATGATGTGAACGCACACTTACATAATTTTGAAGACATGTGAACGTGCATTTATGTGATTCGTGTTTTCATCCACTTAGAGTGTTCGGATTTGCGTGAAATTCACATATGATCTGTGTAATGTTAATTACAACATGTTCATGAAAAAAATTTTCAAAAAAATTACTTTTAAGGGAGGTACCTTCTGGTGCGCTGCATTAGAGGTGGTACTCACTTGAACCTAAATCTAACTAACAATATATATATATATATATATATATATATATATATATATATATATATATATATATATATATATATATATATATATATATACTAGAAATAATAATTAATTAAATAAACATATGTACGTACGTACAGTGAAAAGGATGGTGGTGATGACAACTTGAATAGCTTGTTGGAGAAGAACCCTTTTGAGGACGCTTGTCTTAGGAACCAAATTCATAACATCTTCATCTTCCTTTGAATGCAAACGGTAATTTTCTTGAGATTCAAACATGCTGCAAACTCCAGAATACACCCAATACACCATAATTGGCACAATCGTCACCAGCAACTCATCCGACACTTTAATTATTTCCATCACTCACCTACTCGATCTTTCAATTCCTCCAAGAAATCTAAGAAATACTCAAATTATATATATATATATATATATATGCGTGTGATGAAATGTGAAAAGTAGTTGAAAATCAATTAAGACTCAAACTTACTACTGTCACCGGCCAACTGCTTAATTTAGCAGAATTCAAGAAGAAGAAGATTGTTTACGTACGTACGTTTTGTTTCTAATTCAAGCGCTGGCTTTTAGATTTTATATAAGATACGTGCGTCGGGTGAGAGTGACGGTACTGGTCAATTCATGGATGGTTCCACACGAGTGAGTGCTGTAAACTATAAACACCCTTTCAAATTAATTGAAAACCACATATATATGTACCCTTTCAAAAAAACATACCCTTTCAAAATAATCGAGAATCACGTAAATCTCTTTTATTTATTTATTTTTACCCTTTTCTAATATCAATCCAAGTATGATATCAATTTTATGTTACTTAATTTAATTACATTTTAGAAGTTGGATTGCTAGAGTCATCTGCAACCTCCACCATCATGCGGCCGCCATCGCCAACACCCTCCACCACCGGAGATCGTTTTCCCACCATCTACATGGTCTACGTACGTACATTTACTTCCGCATCCACTTCTGCCTCATGAGATGATATATATAAACTTTTGACATACACAACAATTTCATATAAAATAACTATCTTATTCTTACTAAATTTTTTATCATCATTACACTTTACCTTTTAAAGCAAGTTAAAATAGTTATTTTAATTTATATGAAATTGTTATGTATGATAAAATTTTGTTATATATAAATTACTTCCCATGATTTATTTAATTGGCCGGTCCTAAATACTCGACACACATGGATGGCTAACTATTTAATTTGTTTCGTTTGCTTGCAAGTTGCAACTCACCGCTGTTTAATTATTAAGCTTTGGACCATTATCTTTTAATCCAACTCATTTACAAATAACATCCCAATTATCTCAAATGTGGCCAAAACCCATATTATTTCATCTTCGTTTCCCAACCGTGAAAACAGAACAGCATTGATTCTGTTTGTATACAAAAAAACACCAGCAGCCTTCCCCCTTTCATACTATACTATCTCCTTTTAATTTGTTTCACAGAAAATATCAAAGAATTGTGATTAAATTCTCAAATGACATCATAATCTATCTTATAAATTCATCTCATCGTGAAAGTTTTCGAAATAGACTTGATAGTCGTTTTCTAACAAGATCGCAACCTTCAAACATGGCTTTCAAATATGAAATACTCAAGTTCCTGTTTCTAAAAAAATTTCAAAACTAACCCATTTGAGTTTCGTTTTAAACTTATTTTCATGTTTTCTTGAAACAAATGAGGAAGAAGAAGATTGTACGTATTTCTATCATGCATCTAAAAGAGACTTTAAATCTGATTTCATGAAAAGATGGATTTTGGAAATGTTACCTCCAAACAAATATGAGTGATTTATATCGTTTTCATATGTGTGAGGTGTGTTAGTGTATTGTAGTAGAACTTAAAGGGGGCTTTGTGTAACTAAGAGGGATTAGTTGCATATTAGTTGTGTTGCTGCTACGTTAGTCATATATATATATATATATATATATATATATATATATATATATATATATATATATATATATATATATATATATATATATATATATATATATATATATATATAGAATATGGTTCAAGAGAGTACCACCCCTTATGCAGCGCACCAGAAGGTACCACCTTTAAAAAAACTTTTTTTGAAATTTTTTTTCGTAAACATGTTTTAATTAACATTATGAAGATCATATGTAAATTGCACATACATTCACATCTCCTAGCTCCTAAAAAAGGATGTGAACACACACTTACATAATTTTGAAGACATGTGAACATGCATTTATGTGATGCGTGTTTTCATGCACTTAGAGTGTTCGGATTTGCGTGAAATTCACATATGATCTGTGTAATGTTAATTAAAACATGTTCATGAAATTTTTTTTCAAAAAAATTACTTTTAAGGGTGGTACCTTCTGGTGCGCTGCATAATGGGTGGTACTTACTTGAACCTAAATCTATATATATATATATATATATATATATATATATATATATATATATATATATATATATATATATATATATATATATATATATATATATATATATATATATATATATATAGAGGGAGGTTCAATGGAAAACCACAATTCACCTGAAAACTTGTGAAAACCGCACTGCACCACCACAAATGCATCAAATTCCCGGCGTGATGCATGAAAATCCCACGTGATGCATCAAATTTTCCGCGTGATGCATCAAAATCCCACGTGATGCATCACCTTATTTACGATCATGTCACCGCGTTTTTCATGAAATGCACCAAATCGGACGATAGGCGTAAGTTTCCATAGTTTTCAGGTGCATAATGGTTTTCCATTGAACTCACCCTATATATATATATATATATATATATATATATATAACACAATAATAGATCAGGGGATATCAGATAGATACAGAGAGGGAGAGAAGAGAGGAAGTGGTGAGAGGTGGCAACCACCAGCTGTGAGGTTGGTGGTGGTGATTGTATGACAAATAGAAATGACATTGGTGTTCAATAAAATCAGAGTGATTCCAGTTATATATATATATATATATATATATATATATATATATATATATATATTTCGTTCAAGATCTGTGGAAATCCATCTTTGACTGGAAAACTTGAAAACCATATTAAATGCACATGTTCATTACGGTAAAATGTTAAATTCAATGCACTACTACAATATACATATGTTCAAATGTGCATTATTATTGACTAGTTCACATAATTTACATGTTCATTAGGATAAAATGTTTCATTTCATGCAAAATAACAATATGCACATGTTCAAATGTGCAATATGCATGAACATGTGTATATTACGCATTTTTGCATGAAATTAAACATTTTCTCTTAACGAACATGTAGATGATATGAATTAGTTAATCATAATGCAATTTTGAACATATGTATATTATAACTTTACATGAAATTTAACATTTTATCATAATGAACATGTGCATTTGATATGGTTTTCCAGTTTTCCAGTCTAATATAGTTTTTCATGGATATATATATATATATATATATATTCTATTTTCTTGGTTCCTGTGTGTGTATTCATTTATGCAATCATGTGTGTACTGTGGTGCGTTAATTGGTTGTACATGAATATCATTCTTATCTCCATGGCTGCGCATTATCTCCAACAAGTGGTATCAGAGCCAGGTTGGGGAAACGACAACCAATGGATGCTCTGTTTAGTTTTCTCTGTAACCTGGTTTGAGGGCTAGGCAGTGCGCAAGTGGAGCCATGATCAGAGAGGAAAGAATCAAGAAGTGACTCCAGGAGATCAATGATAGTGAAGCCACCAAAATGAATCGATACGAAAGACGTATTGGACGTCGATCGGCCCAAGAAGATAGCAGCAGGAGATGCCTGCAACCTGTTCGATATTTCGTCTGAATCAATCTGAGGAGAGTGATTGATTGTGAATTGGATGGAGGGATGGTGTCCAATCAAAGCGAACAGTGGATCGATGATCAAAGTGGCCGATCGAAATGATACCCCTCTATATATATATGGAACACAATAATAGATCAGGGGATATCAAATAGATAGAGAGAAGAGAGGAAGTGGTGAGAGGTGGCAACCACCAACTGTGAGGCTGGTGGTGCAGCACCATCATCTTTGGGTGGTGGTGATTGTATGACCAATAGATATGACATTGGTATTCAATAAAATCAGAATGATTCATGTGATACATATTCTATTTTCTTGTTCCTGTGTGTGTATTCATTTATGCAATCATGTTTGTCCGTGTGGTGCATTAATTGGTTGTACATGAAGATCATTCTTATCTTCATGGCTGCACATTATCTCCAACAATATGTCCCTATGTAAACCAAAGCTATGCAATATTACGTTCAATTTTTTATCTACGTTCCAATTCAGACATCCAACATTCTAACAAAACATTACTTTATAAGCTTGTATTTTAAATAGTCAATTCCTCATTTTAAAAAAATACAGGTGTTAACAAACAAGTAATTAAGTGGAAGTAGATGTTGGATTCGAACACTCAAAATACACAGGATTTACTTACAAAATATAATCTTTATTAAACAAATTTTGAAATCACAACTTACAAATGATTACATAGGACCTATATATACTAAACGAAAGAGTGCGAGTGAATAGTCGTAACTCTTCGTGGTACCCCTTTACGAAAAGTCACATCCTTTATGAAAGAGTGCAACCCTTCAACTTTCCTAAATACTTATTTAGGTCCTTTTACTTTCTTTAAATACATATACATACAATATACTTTATAATTAACATACAAATGCTAAGTTTTATCGGGATTAATCCATCAATATATAGATAGTAATCTGATAATCATCATCATCACTCATCCTTGTAAAGTTTTGTAGGTATAACTTGATAACCCCCCGTGGGTCTCTTTTCAACTGTGAATGGCATATAGGTCCCAAGGATTTGATCCCACGGTATTAAGAAAGATTGTCCGAAGTTGTATTTAGCACCATATAGGTTGTGGTGTATATCATGATAGGCAGTGTTGTGGCGGAAAAAGACATGGAAAAGATTCCCCGGAAGCCACAATCCACAATGGTCGTCAATTCCTTTCATAGTAGCAAGAGAGAAGAAGAAGATAGCGAGGCGTGAGGACATGCCTGAGACGAGGAAGGCCACAGTTCCACCAACATTGTCCATGAGCAGCCCCTCAAGTGGATGGTTGTAAAGTGTACCAAAAGCATATGGAACAAGAAGGCGGTGATGATGAGAATGGATGTATCGATACATCAACTTGTTTTCGTGGAGGGTACGATGCATAAAGTACTGCCATGTATCTAACACCACCATAGCAATAAATAGTTGTCTAACAATATCAACCACAGAATGCCCCTTATCACCATCACCATCACCAACAATATCCTTCCCAACAACCTGAATCACAAGAAGAAAATCATGAATATTTAGCAACTTTTTTACTTAACCTAAGTACCTAACGACCAATCATATATTAATGCTTAATTTGTACGTTTCTCATATATGATAATTAGTTCCTCAAGGTATTATATATTAACCGCTTTGGCTTTTGATTTAACTACTTCAATTTCATAACTGATATGATGTTTCTATTTTCAAATTTATCTATACTATTATAAGACTAACTCTTTTGTCACGTGTCGTCATATGCTATTATATTGCCATGTGGCGTCACCTCAAAATTAATTTAGATCTATTTTAGTTCATATTTTCTTCCAATATATATATATATATAGAGGAAGATCGACAGTACTAATAAATAAATATATATAGAAATTAAGATGCTAAAAAATAAAAATAGAATGAAAATAAATATATAGTCAAACTGAAAAACAACATATATAGAAAGATGCATGCATGTAGCTAGCTAGCTAGGATCAATAACTAATATATAACATAAGAAAATAAATAGACATGCATACAATGAAAATGATGCATGCATGGTGCGCGCTGATCGATGACGGACAACTTGATCGAGTAACTAATTAACTTGTAGCTGATATATATATATATATATATATATATATATATATATATATATATATATATATATATATAGTTCAACTGAAAAACAGCTAGCTATAGCATAAGATGCATATATGTACGATCGATCGATAAAATATATAGCAATTAATTAATATAGAAATAAAGAAATAAACATACAGTGAAAAGGATGGTGCTGCAGGCAACTTGAATAGCTTGTTGGAGAAGAACCCATTTGACAACGCTTGTCTTAGGAACCAAATTCATAACATCTTCGTCTTCCTTTGAATGCAAACGGTAATTTTCTAGAGATTCAAACATCATGTAATATCCAGAATACAA
This sequence comes from Centrapalus pauciflorus, assembly GCA_020465985.1. NCBI lineage: Eukaryota > Viridiplantae > Streptophyta > Magnoliopsida > Asterales > Asteraceae > Centrapalus > Centrapalus pauciflorus. Next base: position 42,851 of record JAANYP010001524.1, read on the forward strand.
CCAATACACCGCAATTGGCACTACGCCCCCCAACAACTCATCCGACACTTTAATTAACTCCATCACTCACGTACTCGATCGATATATCCTTCAACAAATTAAGAAAACACTGAATTAACACTCAAATTATATATATATATATATATATCTGTGTGTGTGTGTGATGAAATGTGAAAAGTAGTTGAAAATTAGTTAAGAGTCAAACTTACTACTGTGACCAACTGCTTAATTTAGCAGAAGAAGAAGATTATGTACGTACGTACGTTTTGTTTTTAATTCAAGCGCTGGCTTTTGGATTTTATATAAGATCCGTTGTGTAAGAGTTATATATATAGTATTAGTACGTACGTGATCAAATTCATGGCCAGGGTTTCCACAAGAACTAAAAACAGTACCCTTTCAAAATATTTGAGAATCACATCAATCTCTTTTATTTTTGTAACCTTTTCTAATATCAATCCAAGTATGATATTTATTTTATGTTACTTAATTAAATCACATTTTTTAAATTGGATTAAATGGGTGCGTATGTTCTGCTATACAATAATAATAATAATCACGTTTTAATATATTCTCTTCAAAATAATTTTTGTTTGTGTGTGTGTATGTTTATTTAAGATCAATCAAATAAGAAATTAAATATATCTTGAAAAGTAAAAAAAAATAATGTGATTTATTTTTTTATACATTGATTCATTTTTTTTTAATATGTAAATAATGAATCATAAATTCTGGTTTAATTGAATCAATAACTCATAATTTTTTCTATATTGATTCGTTAGTTTTTGAGTTTATAAATGATAAATCATAAATTCAAAAATAAGTGAATCAAAATACAAAATTAGTGAATAATTGTGGTTCTCACACTTCTTAATAGATATTTAGTTTCTCAATATAAGCTAAGTGTGTGTGTGTGTGTGTCTATATATATATATATATCTGTGTGTGTGTGTGTGTGGATGAGTTCTTTTAAAAACCTTAATATTTGTGAGAACTTGAGAATCATAGGGGTGGTTTTGGAAAAACAAAAAATTATCTCTCCTATTTATATTTTTCTATTTCTCTTTCATTAAACTCTAAAAAAGATACAAACTTTTCCTTTCACTTTCCCTCTTTCTCTAAACACTAAAAAACCTTAAAAAATCGTCGCCGCCACCTCGATCTTGAAGTAACGATGAACTCTTTCTTCTCCTTTATATCTCTCACGATTTGGAAGTCTGTAGGTCAATAGATGACGATTTATAAGTTCAATGGTCAAGAAATGAATATTTGGAAGTTCATCGTTCAAGAAAATTAAGGGGGCGTTTGGTTCACAGATTTTTTTTTCTTTGGGATATGCATTTTTTCAAAGGATTTGCATTATGCAGCATTTGCATTTGTCAGGATTTTGTCAAAAAATCTGCATTATTTTATAGAAAAATTTTCTAATCTGAATAATGCAAGGTAACTGGGATTTAAAATACTAGGGGGGAGGCTAGGTTTTAATATTACAAAGAAGGAAATGATTTATGAAATCCTGGTATTTTAAATCCTTACTGAAATCTGTGATCCAAACACTAGATTTTAAATGCAAATCCCAGTGAATCCCAGGAAATCCGCGAACCAAACGCCCCCTAAGGTTATTAGTAAAATAATAGATTTAGAATGAATGTAATGGTTATTAGATGTTTTTTGTTAAAAAAGTTTTTTTTATAATTCACAAGATTAATGGGTTTTTTTTGTTTAAAAATGTGTTTTTGGTATATTTTATATCAGTTGCATACCAAATGTTTAATAAAATGTTTAAATGAAATCTTTTTTTTGTTTCAGTTCGTCTACGACACTCTACGTTGAATATATGATAATTTACATTATACATGACGTTCAACATAGATTACATGATAATCTACATAGAATATGTTCGTCGATACTCTACATAGAATATAACAACTTCATTTTTCGTAGATTTTGAAGATTAAAATCATTTCCAAACATGTTTTTTGTTAAAAAAAAAAATTTTTGTATATGATTCACAAGATTTGAATGTTTTTTTGTTAAAAAATGTGTTTTTGGTATATTTTTTTGTTAAAAAAATGTGTTTTATTATATTTTATATAAAATACTTGGCATTCTATGCGATACTCTACATAGAATGCTTGACATTCTACATAGATTACGTTCATCGATTCGTCGAAGGTTCTGGTTCTTAATGGTTGTGTCTTTGATGGTTCAACGTCTTTATGTATTATATCTAGATTTGGTTTGTATTTTTATAGATATATGATACTTTTATATAAAATACATGATATTCTATACATAATTGATTGTAGCTAGTTTTGTATCTATGTAGAATTGTGTTATTGTTGTACTAGTAAGTTGTTATTGTTGTATCTATATAGAATACATGATATTCTATACAAAATACATTGTAGCTAGTTTGTATCTATGTAGAATATTGTTATTGTCGTACTAGTAAATTGTTATCGTTGTATTTATATAGAATACATGATATTTTACATAAATTACATGATATCTACATAGAATATGTTCGCCTGTTAATTTGTTAAAACTGTATTTTTAATGTAATTCTACATAGAATATGCAATACTCTAAATGGATTATGAATAATAATGTTAATCTACATAGATTATGAATAGTACATTTGTTAAAACTGTGTTCTTACATGTCATGTTATGTAACATTCTACATAGATTATGAATAGTAATGTTAATCTACATAGATTATGAATAGTAATTTGTTAAAACTGTGTTCTTACATATCATTCTATGTAACATTCTACATAGATTATGAATAGTATTGCTAATCTACATACATTATGAATAGTTATTTGTTAAAAGTATATTCTTACATATTATTCTATGTAACATTCTTAATATATTATTAATAGTAATGTTAATCTACATAAAAAGATATAGAAATGTATAAGAAATATAAAAAAAATATGAACTTTATAGGAAACATAACATTGTACATAGATTATGAATAGTAATGTTAATCTACATAAAAAGATATAGAATTATATAACATTCTATATAGATACATAATATTTCTATATAGAATACGTGAATTTTTTAGCAGTTAAATAATTTTCTATATAGAAAAAAAAATACTTTTTTATAAAACATTTTTTTTACTATAAAAATCAATTCTCATAAAGAAAGAGAAAATGAAAATGAAAAAAAGAAAAAGAGAGAAAAAGAAAAAACAGATTTTTTTTCTTCCAAAAATACTCTTTGCATACATTTTCAAGATTCTCCACTATCAAAGTTCTAAATAATTAAAAAAAATGTCATTAGACAATATTGAGCCATAGATCTTCTTGATTTAATGGTCCCAAATGGTTCTTAGGTTCTCACATATATTTAGCTTCTTAGAAGAAACCTTTCATATATATAGGGTTGGGTTCAATTGAGAACCTCTATATATCGAAGAATCTTGAAAAACCACAATGCATCACTAGAAAATCGTAATGCATCACGCAGGAATTTGATGCATCACGCGAAAATGATGATTCATTTGTGGTGGTGCATGGAGGTTTTTCGATGAAAGCAAACTTATAATTAGTTTTTAAGCATATTCTTTCTTTAAATTTATATAATTTAATAATTTTATTATGTCAGTTTAAAATCAGTATTTTTTTTAGTTTTATAATATTTTTTCAGAGTTTATATGTTTTTTTTAACTATAGTTAACTACTACAAATACTCATTTATGAGTCAATAAACAAGTTTTGGTTGTATTAAAAAACCAACATATATTCATACTTTTATTGACATAGGATGACATCATTTTCCTAACATTTGTTTCTCTATTTTCTTATCAGAGAGGAGGGAGTGATGGAGTCGCTGGGAATCGGCCCCTGCCACATCGGATGAGGTCGTGACCCTCGGCCCTGGCGAAAATGATCCCCTCCCCAACTCCTTTACACCGAACGGCCTCTTCATTTTTCTTTTTTCTTTTTTTTTGCTTGACCGTTAAAACGAATTTTTTTAATATTTTCACTCTATAAGTTTTTCACTTCCATACATTCATCTTCACACCTTACAAACTCTCAACTTTCTCTCTTTCCATCTATACATTTCATTGTCTTAAATTATGGATCGAAATACCGGCGAACAATCCGCTTCTAGTCGACAACGCGGTAATACCGGTTCTCAAACAAACTCTTAATTTTGCCCACCGCAAAATTATCTACCAAAATTTGCCGAATTTATGGCACCATATCGACCATATTTTTTACCATATCAATCATTATCACCCATTCACAAAACCCACAATTTTCACATATTCCACAAAATCTACAATTTTCACCTCAATTTTCTCAACAATTTCGGACACAATTTTCACCCATTCCACCAAACCCCACAATTTTTGTCCCAAACATTTAACGAGGATTTTGAACCATTTTAGGTTATCGGGAGCAAGCATCCGACGATGACGAGGATGAGGTGGAAGTGATACCCGAAACACAACCAGACGACGACGAGACAATTTCCGTAAACACGGCAGGGTCGTCAAGCGGAGCTAGAAATCAACAGAAAAGGGGTCCAATGAAAGCAAAATTTGGACCTCGCAAGAAGAAAAAACATTGACGGAAGCTTGGATTGATGTTTCCGATGATTCAACTACCGGAAACTATAAAAAAAACGTTCAAATGTTTTGGGTTGAATCCTCGAAAATTATGATAGCCGAATAGGTGGAACTACCTGCACCGTCCACCAATTAAATTCACAGTGGAAGGATATGAACCGTAATTGCACAACATTTGGCGGCATGTTTAACAACAACATGATGAATCGGTGAAGCAGCAAAAACGACTACGACGTTTTCACTACAACCAAACCGTAATTGCACAAAATTTTGATATGAACCGTAATTGCACAAACATAAGCCGTTTCCACACCAATCGGCTTGGGAGGTAGTTCGACATCATCCAAAGTGGAACGCTGTTCCACAAATGGATGATTTTGTTCAACGGCAAATAAAAGCGATCTAAAACTTCTGACTCAAACACGATCGAAACACCGTCTTCAAATGCGGTATTTTTAGGTGCTCACGATGAACAAGACGACAAGGGTCACGATATTCAGGAGCTTGAAAGACCACGCAGCAAATATAAAAAACCAGCATCTACATCAAGCGACCCAGAGGTCTACAAACAATTCGAAATGTTTTCAACTTCTCACGTTGACGATGTTGAAAATAAGAAACGTCATCGAAGACGACTTGAATACCTAAAAGAAAAACAATTGGAGTACCAAAAAGAAATAAAAGAAAAAAAATCAAGCGTACTTATCGGCACTGAATGAACAACAAGATAAAGATATGGAGTTTTTCATGCGGCCACACGACCATTTGCAAGGTGGCGTTTTGCAAATCGTATTACAACGCAAACAAAGAATAGCGGAGCGTTGGGGATGACAATTGTAGTTTCGTAATTTTTTTAGTTTTTAGTTTCGTAATTTTATTATGTAATAGTTTTAATATTTATGAAATTAATTATTTTATATTTAATTGTTTTAATAATTAAAATGAATTTATTTTAAAAAAATTAAGAAAGATGGATAGTTTAGAAATGTGAGTATTTTTAACTTAGAAATATGAGAAAGATGGAGAGAGAAAAATATGTCCACTCCCCTCATATCTTTTTTGGGGTCATGTATGTATAAATGGTTTTGGCAAAACGATTTATTATGAGTGTGATCAATTTCCATTCGCTGGACCACGTCACCTCTTTTCCACACTTATTAATGACCCCCTTTTGCCGCCGGTGTGATCAGCATGATCCCTTCCATGTGATACGTTATACATTTCCTAACGATGCATTATGATATTTTAATATTTTTTTAATGCATAGAAATTTTTTATTGAACTCACTTATATATAAGGTAATAAACAATTTTTAATTGGTTGTATTAAAAAACCAACGTATATTCATATTTTTATTGGCACGGGAGTGTGACATCATTTTCCTGATATTTGTTTCTCTATTTTCTTTTATCATATTTATTTTTGGGGACTTGTATGTATAAATGGTTTTGGCACAAGGATTTATTATGCATGCGATCAGTATCCATCCACCTGGACCAGTGGACCATCTCACCTCTTTTCCACACTTATTAACAGGACCCACTTTTGCCGTCGGTGAGTTTTGTTGTCAACACTCCCAATTATATATCAAATGGACAAATGGTCTCCACCATTGAAATTTTTTCTTTTTCTTTTTTTATATTTTAAATTTAAAATTTTCACAATACACCATCGTTTTAGTGTTGTCTTTTATTTAGCCCTTTTATTTTAATAAATTTTTATTTAGTCATTTTTTAACGTTTATTATTACAACATTTTCTTACATATTTAAAATTATTATTTTAATTATACTTATTTTTGTAATTTCTTTTGAAACTATTATATTATGTTTAATTGTATAGAAAAGACTTTATTATTCAGATACACAATTCTAATGAAATTGTTCTATTTTTTTATTTTTTTATTTAATTCTTTCACAATTCACCCTCATCTTAGTGTTATCTTTTAATTAACCATTTTATTTAACAAATTTTCATTTAGTCATCTTTTAACATTTATTATTACAACATTTTCTTAAATACTTAAAATTATGATTTTAATTATACTTATATTTGTGGTTTTCTTTTGAAACTATTATGTTATGTTTAATTGTATAAACAAAACTTTATTATTCAAATGCACGATACAAAATTCTAATGAAATTGTTTTATAATTAAAATGTAACTATTTAATATTTACATTTTTTTTATTAAATATGATCATGTATAACATCGAACATTACTATTATAACGTTGACAAACTCTAATCGATGTATTAGAGATATTACGGTTATAAATTTATTTGATTTGATCGTAAAACCAATAAATTAAATTGACAATTAAACCAAATCAACGTCAAAATTTCAAATTATGGTTATGAATATTTTATTAATTAATTCTGGTTCCGATCCGATTTTATAAGACATTGTTTGTAATTAGCATTGCCAAATTTAGAAAACCAATGATAAAAACCGACTAACAGTATCATTTGTTTTGCTTCTTGAATCTAAATCCGCTTTTCAGTTTTCACTCTTCAATGTTGGTTCAGTTGTGTTTCTTTGCTTGAATTATTTGAAAAGTAGTTTTATTTATTTGTTTTTAGATTTATTTTTGTAATCAATATTTTAGACCCCGCAGCAACGCGCAGGTGTTCAATAACTCGTTACATTTATTTTCCAAAGTTACTCATTCGCTTCGCCCAACTTTTAATTTTTAGAAAAACAAGAACAACAGAAGATAATGCACCGACAAGACTAAGGGGTATACATCTCCCTCCCAAACTCATTATTTTGGACACCTCAACGTCAAATCAGTTTTTCTCTTTTCATCATTTTCGTTATAAAACTTTGAAAATACCCATCATTCTCAACTTTCTATCTTTTTTATATTTTTTATTAAATAATAAAATCAATTTATAACTAAAAATTAAAACTTAAATATTTAACTTTATAATAACTAATTAAAAAATTACATAAATATAATTAAAAATTACGAAATCTAAAATTAAGAGTTACGAAACTAAAAATTAAAAATTACAACAAACTAAAAATAAAAGTTACGAAACTAGAAATCCACTTCTAGAAGAATTATCAAAATCTGATGATAATGACGATGATGACTAAAACGTGTACGGTTCCATTTATAAATATAGATGTATATATAAATATTGAAATGGAAAAAAAAATTGAAATTTTAGAGATTAAATGATGGGTTTTGTTTTGGTGTGTTAAGAAATTGGTTTGTTGAGGGGTTCAAGAGCTGTTGGGGGTGGTTTTTACAGGGTTGATGGGGGAGGGGGCAGTGTTATCACCGGGGTGGGACAACTTAACGAGGCTGCTTAGTCGGCAGGGGAGGTATACCCTCCGCTCTAACTACAAACCTATCCCACATTCTTGTTGAGATTTCTTAGGTGATGTTCTTTTGTATAAGTGATAAATGACTGAAAACTTTTTGTAGTGTTGATTGATGAGTGATTGGCGCTGATTACTGATTACTGAATTAATAAGTCTGTTTCTTTTGTATACAGAATCTGTATTATATATATAAATCTAAGAACAAAACTCGAACACAAGAAATAATAGGTTTATGTCAGTTTTTTAACATATAAACATAAATAAATCTGAATAAAATCAGGTTTGTAAAATTAAATATAAAATGTATTTCAACATTCTTTAACAATATAAACCAGAAAAAATCAGAAAAATCTAGGATCTTTAACATATAAACATATAATTTTAACTTTTCTTTAATATATAAACAAGAAAGCATCTAAAACATCAAAAATCTTTAACATATAAACATTGATTTGAACTTTTCTTTATCATGATCGAGGAGTAGGTGCGTAGTTAGTTTGGAATTTTTTTATCATAAATTTCTAAATTATATATCCAATTTGTTGATAAATAGTCAAATATAAATATTTTAATTACACAAACATAATTTCAATGTATTTTCTATTAATTTAAATTATTTTTTAGTTATTGTTTAGCAAAAAAAAATTATTTAGTATATTAACGTAATAAAATAGTTAGAAGAAAATATATAAAATATAAAAATGTAAAAATATTGTATCATTTGAAACATCAGAAAAAAAATTTCTAATAATTAAACTGAACATATAAAAGAAACATAAAATAAATAATTTAAATATTCTAATGGGGTAATTTTTCAAAAACAAATAATAAATATATTTTATAAAATAGAAATATCTTCAAAAATAAAAAAGTATAAATAATTCTAATAATTAAGGAGAGAGGGAGGTGAGTTATTTCTATATTTAAAATAAGTGACAATAAGTGAGTAAAATATGTTGATTGAATAAATGATTATAAATGATGATTTACTACTTATTACTTATTGAAAAAGAATTCACTTATTAGTCAAAATCACTTACCGAATAAGTGAAATTGTTAAATAAGTACTTATTATAGACTAAAGAACACCCCCGTTAGACTCTTAAGCTACATAATAGAATTTTTCTATCAATATGAAAGTTTTTTTAAAGACAGATAACCACAATGAATTAAAGCATTGCGAGAATCAGACACTTTTTTCGGGTTACTATCAATATTAAAGTTGAATTTAACTTGTTCATTATTATTCTTTCAGTTTTTTTGTTTATCATGTTGACTGTGGTAGTTTGAATTTGATGTCTCCATCTTGATTTTATTTCATAGATTGATTTATTCAAGATTTTGTAACTGAAATTGGTATTGTGATTGAGATTTTTTATTTTAATAATAGCAACTTATAAGCTAGATTTCAAATAAATGCTAAGCCATTGTGTTTCCATTAGTTAAATCTTATTTTTAAAAAGAAAACTAATAGTTAACTAATCTATTAATATGTATTACCTGAGTTGAAAAATTTCTTTTCTATATTATAAAATAGTTAATAATAATAATAACAATAATAATGATAAATTTGCGGATACATTATGGTTCTTCTTTGAACCACACACTCTTTCTCTCTCTCTCTCTTATATATATATATATATATATATATATATATATATATATATATATATATATATATATATATATATATATATATATATATATAGACACTATGGAGATGTAAAAAAGAAACATAGACCAATCATTTTAATTAATTGAGGGTTAAAATTGTATATGTTCATAATTGTAACATAAGTTAGTTGGAATGTTATAATAGTCATTAATAAAAATATAATAATGATATAATGGGTATTAAGAAGACACTTTCTTTTCCACTTTAATATTCTTTATTTCTCTATCCAATTTAATTCATGAACTTTCTAATTATTTACCATTATTTTTCAAATATTAACTATTATTTTTTATGAACATTTGTAATGTTGTTTTTATTGTTATTTGTAAATATTCATTTACGAATATTTTTCAGCAGCAGGTTTATAGGTTATTTATATATATTCATCGTTGCACATTAGTTAAAATTTATTTTAGGGAGAATTATGTACATATCCTTGTAAATTTTAAATATTACGTATATATCTTTGCAAACTTCATTATTACATATATATCCTTTTAGACCTTTAAATCACACACACACACACACACACACATATATATATATATATATATACACACACAAACGACTATATTTATTGTATTCTATAATTAAAATATATATAAAATATCAATATCTTAATTAATTTATTATTGAAGTAACTTAGAAAATGGTATCTGTTTATCTTTTAATTTATTTTTGTTGGAGTTTAATATGGTAGTTTAGGTATTCAGTAATAAATTAAATTAAAAAATAATATATTATATTTTAAATGATAAAATAAGTTTAAAAAATTTTACAAGGACATATGCGTAAAGTTCAAAGTTTACAATAATACATATGAAATTGTCCCTTTATTTTATATGATTCTTCTATAATATTATTCAATTATGAATATTTTGTAATTGTATATTCATGTCTGAATATGACATATATGAACATTTTAAAGGCTTATATTAATATTAATATGAAATATTCATATATAAAATATTTTATGGTGGTTGTGTTTATAAATATATTCATATATGAATATCTCGTGTTAAAATAATTAATTGTACAAATAAAAAGTATTAATTTTTTTATACCTTCATATTATTTTTTTTCCATAAATTTAATTTTCTCTTTTTGATTTAGTGAAAATTTCGGATATTAGAACCCGACATTTCGGTTTTTAAAAACCTTATTTACTAACTATAACCGGGTTTTAATAATCAAACTTTATAAAGCTAGAAAAAAAAATTAACTTGAGGATGAAAGGTACAAAGAATTGCAAAAAAAGAAAAAATCAAACAGAGTATGCAAATGAAATGACGTGAAGCTAGCTGAGGATTGCATGTGTACGTGTGTCAGTGTGTGTGTGTATATATATATATATATATATGAGTTTTAATCTGGAAAACATAAAAAGGGGACAGCTATATATATTAGAATAATATGTATATAAACAAAATACTGAAATACACACACCATATTAGTACATACATATATGTAGATATATTATATATAGATAAACTGAACATTTATGTGGACATGCAGCGATCGAGCCAACAAACAAGTGCATGCAAATCTTAAAAGTAGATGGCAATTAAATTCATATCTATCAGCCATCCTTGTTAAGTTTTGTAGGTATAACTTGATAACCCCCTGTGGGTCTTTTTTGAAGTGAGTATGGCATGTACGTCCCACAGATTCGATCCCACGTCACAAAGAAAGGCTGTGCAAAGTTGTATTTAGCGCCGTACAGGTTGTGGTGTATATCATGATACGCAGAGTTGTTGCGGAAAAAGATATGGAAAAGATTCCCAGGAAGCCACAATCCACAATGATCGTCAACTCCTTTCATAGTAGTAAAGGAGAAGAAGAAGATAGCGAGGCGTGAGGACATGCCTGAGACGAGGAAGGCCACTGATCCACCGACGGTGTCCATGAGCAGACCCTCGAGTGGATGGTTGTAAAGAGTACCGAAAGCATATGGAACAACAATGCAGTGATGATAAGAATGGATATGTCGATACAAAAACTTGTTTTGATGAAGGTAACGATGCATGAAGTATTGCCATGTATCAAACACCACCATTCCAATAAATAATTGTCTAACAATATCGATCACTGTAGTAGTACTCTTGTCAGCATCAACTTCAATTCCCTTCCCACTAACCTGAATCATTTCATATCATAATTAAGAAAATGATCCAACATATATAATATAATATAATATGTATATTATAATAAAACAAACTCGATCTTTTGATTTTAATACATACATATATATATATATATATATATATATATATATATATATAGAGTCAGGTTCAAAAAAGTACCTCTCAAAATCAAGTGCACCCGAAGGTACCAACCTTAAAAAACTTTTTTTAAATTTTTTTTCTCATAACCATGTTTAAATTAATGTTATACACATGATATATGAATTTCACATACATTCACACTTTCTGTGTCCTTAAAACTTATGTGAATGCTCAATGCATATTTATGTGAATGGTCATCCATGTGGATGGTCATTTCACACAATGTGAATGGTGTGAATGACCATTCACATGATCTTTTTTTATCATTCACAAGATTTATGATGTTGCTCCTTTTGAAAAAATGTCTTATAATTTTGTCTTATACATGTTTATTCAAAAAAAATATATGTGAATGATCATTCACATTAGGGTACGCTGGGTACGCTGGAAACTCATAGGTACGCTGATGAACCTGATTCTATATATATATATATATATATATATATATATATATATATATATATATATATATATATATATATATATATATATATATATATATATATATATATATCAATTCCATCACATGTTAATTTAATTAGCAACTTTTTTACTTTAAAACAACCAATGATTATATATATATATATATATATATATATATATATATATATATATATATATATATATATATATATATATATATATATATATATATATATATAATTAATACTTTGTTGCTAGCTCGTTTTTAATTAGTATAGCTAGATTTAATTAATTTGAATGCAACCGCTACGTACTAATATAAAATGCTCGATCCATGTTCATGCATGATCAATATATTAATTAATTACATAATTAAGAAATAAATAAATAAAACATATATATATATATATATATATATATATATATATATATATATATATACTAGGTACGTACGGTGAAAAGAATGGTGGTAACGACAGCTTGAATAGCTTGTTGGAGAAGAACTCCTTTGAGGACGGTTTTTTTAGGAACCAAATTCATAGCATCTTCATCTTGCTTTGAATGCAAACGATAATTTTCTAGAGATTCAAACATCATGTAAAATCCTGAATACAACCAATACACCGCAATTGGCACGACCGTTCCCAACAAGTCATCCGACACTTTAAATTCCATCACTCGATCTTTCTTTCAAGAAAACACAGAAAGTGATGGAATGTACCGTACGTGAAAAGGAAATCGAGAGTATGTACGTCAAACTTACTAAGACAAATTAATAACTAATGTAGAAGAAGAATTGATCGAAGAAGATCGATACATAGATATTATCTTAGATATCAACGTTATGTTAGTTTATGGCTTTTTCTTTCAAGCTATTATTTAAAGATCCGTCGGGTGAGAGTGACGGTACTGGTCAATTCATGGATGGTTCCACACGAGTGAGTGCTGTAAACTATAAACACCCTTTCAAATTAATTGAAAACCACATATGTACCCTTTCCAATTGATTTAAAATCATGTACACAAATCACTTTAGTTTTTTTAACCTTTTCTAAAATAAATTCAACTAATATATTACTAACTTTCATCACGATTATATATATTCTTAGAAAAATTTTGTTTTATATATACACATTACAATCAAACGTTTTATTTTATACAAAAGTGTGATATATACATGTTCAAAATAACATTACGATTGACCATTTACTAAAATTTTCACATAGTTCCATTGTGTGTTTGTGTGTAATTTTTTTCAAGTAGTCTTATATTGTTAATATAAACATTATTATAAAAAAATTAAAATCATTTTTAAGTGAGTTATCTTCGGTACACTGAATTTCAACCTACACACATATATATACATGGAACAATCACAACTTCCGCAACTTTACTCACATGGAACAATCACAACTGTTGAAAATCAAAAACAGTAAGGATAACATCATAAAGTTGTTGAAATTCAAAGAAATAAGAGTAACATCAAAATAGTTCAGTTAACATAAAACATCCAAAAGTTGGCATAAAAAATCCTAATGATATAGATATCATTTGAAAAATATATTTCAGCAAAATTTAGAAACCAAAAATACATGATTTTGATTTGTTTTTGAAAATGTGAAATCATTATGTCAGAATATAGATAAAAAAAAATATTAAATATAATTACGAATTTGGTTTTCTACAAAATATTATATGTTAAAATATATGAGTGAAAAATAAAAGGTTACAAAAAGAACAACATGTTTTCACTTTTTTGCGTTTTCTTCTCTCTATGTTCTTTTTTTTTTTCCATAAAAGTCTTAACGTTGTTTTTTTTTATTTTTGGATTAATGAAATTTAGACATTAAAACCTCGTTATAATTAGTAAACCGGGTTTTTAAAAACTGAAAACGGTTTCTAATATCCAAATTTCACTAAAACAAAAATTAAAAAATTAACTTGATGGCTTTTATGGAAAAAAATAATATGGAAAGAAAAAAACGCAAAAAACATGAAAACATATTACTTTTTTTCATAATAAACCCAAAAATAAATTATATAAAATTAATGATTTATTAAATAAAAAAAAATTAAAAATTGGCATTTACATAAAAACAAAAAGTAAATAATTGAGGTAGGTGAGACTATCTATTTAGAATTTATAGTTATTTAATAAATACATACATAGAATGAATAATATATAATTAACATTTTTTTTATTATTTTTCAGTGTGTCATAATATAAATAAAGATTTACACTGATGATAAATATATTGATAAACATATATGATAACACAATGATTTTAATGGATTTCCAATTAGAGAAATATGAGTGTGGATGATTACATATTTTGAATATGATTTTATTAAGACCTTATTAAGTTTTTAATGATGATTTTTTAATTTGAATACATATTTATAATTTATTAGCTTGAAAAAATGATTATTATAAAATTATGTGTTTCTCATATTGTACTAATGGTTTGCATGTAGGTATTTAGATGTTATAAATAGTGAATTGATATATTTTAAATTTACCGTAACGATTTTTTGTCATAAGTTTCTTTTTAATCAACGCTTTTAAAAGTATTTATTTTATTTTGAAGTATTTATTAGTCTCCGCAACGCATAGATACTATAACAGCACGGTGCAGTGACATACATAAAATGTAATTTTTCCAAGTCAAAAAAGGGAAGCCCAATGGGCTTGGAGATGATGCCCGTATTCTTGCCATCTAAAATGTAATTCAATACCCAATCAAAAACCCTAGTTCGTCGCCTCAATCGCGCGATTTTCCCTGTGCTCGTTGAGTTCTTCAGGTATGATTTTTCTGTCTCTTGTAGTCTTCCTCCATCGTTTTATTTGAAATCGGTCCTGTGTTACTTGTTTGCTTCTCTTATGTGCTGGCGTCTCTGAAGATGATTTAGGATTGTTAATGTTTACGTTTCTGGGGAATAAAACAATCTGTAGGTTTCGAAAAAAGAAATAAAATGGGTTTTATACGTGTATGTTTGTTGGTAATCGTTCGGGATCCCATGACATATTTGTTGATAAACATTGTCCATGAGCAGATTACTGTTGCGTCTACAAGCAATTTATATCTTTGTGTATGAGCAAATTGATTCACCAATGCGTCTTTATTAATCATGAGCTAGTTTTAGGATTGTTAATGTTTACGTGTCGGGTTTTAATTTTGGCTTCGTATGACTTGATCATTTGGTTCTGTATATTAAATGTAGTGAAACTGGGATGTTTTTGCTATGGAATTCTTTTTCCATGTTGTAAATATATGTAACCTGATCAAATACTAAGGTAGCGTTTAGTTCGTTGAAATGCTAATGAAGGATTTGGATTTTGTCGTTAAATAAATTTGGATTCCTTTCCGCTTCAGTTATGGCAGATTACAGCGAACCAAACAGTTCATAGGAGATTTGGTTGATATTCTATTAGTCTGCATCGATATTTCTGGATAACTTTCTGTATTTGTGCTGAACCATATCATTTCTTTTGGCATCAGCTTAGGAAGAAGCCGAGAGAAGTGATCACTGCATTGACTTCAGTCAGCAATGGTGCATGTCTCGTTTTACCGCAACTGTAATTCATCTTATCCTCTGGTTATTCATTTCTAACTATTTTGTGAACCTTCTACTAATGGTTCATTTAGCAATCTTAATATATGACCTTGTGGTTCTTCATGGCAATACTGTTAAGGTCAATTTTAAATATGATAGTGTTCAAAAGATGCTATAATGATGCCCATCCCTGCGATTATAAAGTTGGCAGAAAGATGTGTGTATTTTGGTGTCAAAAGATTTCTATCTTGTTCTTATGCAAGTTTCCAGTGAATTAATGTGCTGAACTTTATCAAACGATCTAAAATATGATTCTTGTATCTTAAAGAACTATTTTTCAATGCTTGCTTGTTGGAACTACATACATTCAATGTAGTATCTATTCGTTGTTTGCAAACTCTGTTCAACTTGATCTTTGACGATCCAATAGTAGAGTGGAATCATGTTTTCAATAATAGTGAACGAGACAATTAGAATCTTGCTCCAAAGCATTGGTAAAAAATAGGATTATGGAATTTGACAACAATACAAGTCTTACTTTTATCAAGTTTATCTACAGTTCAAAAAGAAATTAACCATAACAAGATTCAAAAATGTGATGTAGATGGGAAGACTTTCAAGAAGCCACGACGTCCATATGAGAAGGAGAGATTGGATGCTGAGTTGAAACTTGTTGGGGAGTATGGTCTTCGATGCAAAAGGGAGCTCTGGAGGGTGCAGTATGCTCTTAGTCGCATCCGAAACGCTGCAAGAATGCTTCTCACCCTTGAAGAGAAGGACCCACGTAGGATTTTTGAGGGTGAAGCCCTTATGAGGAGGATGAACAGGTACGGACTGTTGGATGAGAGCCAGAACAAGCTTGATTACGTGCTGGCCCTTACTGTGGAGAACTTTCTTGAACGCCGCCTGCAGACCCTTGTGTTCAAAACTGGTATGGCCAAGTCAATTCACCATGCAAGAGTACTCATTAAGCAGAGGCACATCAGGTATGACTTACCTTTACATATATTTGTTTCAATAATTTTCATGATTTACACTAATGTTGATTGGGTTTTTGTCAGTAACAGAAGTCTAACATTTTTATTTAAAACGGAGTATTTTTCGTAAGGGTTTCTTCATGGTCAGATGTTTCTTCTGCATCGTATTGTTTGTTTTCATTCTGGATCGGTGTGCCTTGGTTGATGTAGGGTTGGAAGGCAGGTTGTGAACGTTCCATCATTCATGGTGAGAGTGGACTCACAGAAGCACATAGACTTCTCTCTGACAAGTCCGTTTGGAGGTGGGCGACCTGGCAGAGTGAAGCGAAAGAACCAGAAGGCTGCTGCAAAGAAGGCTGCTGGTGGGGATGCTGATGAGGATGACGAAGAATGAGCTCTAGCTAGCTCCGGCTTCCTCATTTCTATTGTTATTTAATCTTTTTCACAACATCATTTCATATGCTAGGAAGTTTTGGAGTCATGTTGATTCATGCATGGTCTTAAAAGTGGGTCGTGGTTTTTTACTAAAACAGCAATGCTTGCGATTAGCCAACCAAAAGCTAAAAAAAAATTTCAGTTTGACGAAATCAATTATCATTAATCACCAACTAACTAAACTTATGTTAGTTGGCTAAGCAAGTTATCACTTGTCAGCATATTGATCCATTGTTTACTTGGTGAACAAAGGGCAACTTCACAGTAAGGGGCAACTTCATGGAGTCGTTAACAAGTTATTCAAATGATTTAATTAAAAGGTAAATAAATAGAGGCAACTTGTTTTTAGTGAAAACAAAATCTAAAATAAATTTTATAATTAATTAATTACTAGTCAAATATTTAATCTTAGTAATTGTTACCTGGATATCATGCAAGCGAAGACCTTGGTACTCAGTTAGTTAGTATCTACTATGTTGGGTAAATATACATATGGTAAGTATACTGGACCTTAACCAATCCATTTGAATTTTGAAGTGAAGTTTAGTTATGGGAATTTATGTTTAATTTGTATGTTTTGGTTTCTGGGTTTGGGCCCAGGCACTTCTCCAGCTTGGCTTGGAGATGGCCTCTTTTTTCCCCTATTCGTTGTAATAAAATTTGTTTTATGAAAAAAAGATAGAAAAACTTACAACCGAGTGACAACGTTGACAGAAAATCTAAAACTATGATGGATTTTTGCATAATTTGTTATTGAAGTCTTTTTTTACGCTTATAAATTGAAGTATAAATGTATTCTTTTTATGGTAGAAAATAGTTTAAGATGTGAATCTTACTTTATAACTACATATTATTTGGCAATAAGGATGGCCTTTTAGAAATATTTTTTTTCTCAAATGTTTTAGCTTTCTTATCTGAATAAATAAAATATTTTATTAATGTGACAAATTAACTAGGTTTTCTTATCAATAATGCCTGCGATGCATATAAAGTTATATTGAATGTATATGAAAATGCTTTAACGTCGATCTTTGTAAATCTTTAACTGTGTTTGATCAAATGGATGAACATACCTCCTCATTTATACCCATCAAAAAGCGTTTTCAATTGTTTTATTGAAATTAGTGATAATAGGTAATTTATTTATCTTCTTATTAGAATAGATATAAGTTTTAAAATTTAGAAAAAATAAACAAGTCCGATTAACCTAATTTTAATAAATAAATAAATAAGCCCACGATATATTGAAGTTAAACAAAAAAATACGAACCTCTAGGGGTGTGCACTGGATGGTTAGCTTTGGTTATTTATAAAAATGTATACCGTGTTTTCGGTTTCGATTATCCTGTCTTTATTTTTTGCGGTTCGTTTACGATTATCTGTTATATACTTTAAAGAAAATAAATATTTAAAAATATACATATTTTAAACTTGAGTTCTCTTTAAATACAAAACTATAGTATATTATTTTGTTATAGATTTTTAGAGTTACATTAAACGTATTTAACAAAACAACTAAAATAATGTTTAAAATGACAAAATGAAATTATAAATCGAAGCGATACACCTTTATATATATAATCATCTTTGTTTGGGTGCCAATGGCTTTCTAGAAATTAAAAACCTAAATCATTCCCAAATATGTTGGTTTCGATTTTTCTAGGTACCGAATCAAGCGGTTTGTCTGTATCTCAATTTTCTGGTTTTGTTTGAACTGCATGCAAAAGCCAAAAACCTAAAACCAATATTCAAACCAAAAAACCGAATGGTTCTTTTATTTTCTAACTAAAAGTTTCTGTCGAAACCGAATTAAACCGGCTCCTGCTCGTCTCTAACCGGATGCATGTCTTGTGGTCTTCAATCGTTGAAAATGTATGTCAAAGTTTTAAAATTATTATTTAAAATTAATTTTTGATTCAGAATACATCATGTTTTAAAATTTTGACCAAATCATTAATCACTTGTATGCGCGTACTTTGCGAATATCATCATCTAATTGTCATCTTTACAACTAATGGCATGGGTTTTTATATTTTGTATTATTAATAACATTAATTTTTATTTTTTTTTACTTATATATAGCTTCAAAAAAATTTTATTTTGCGATAGATAGTAAAAAAATATAAAAGTTGATGTTATAAATGAAAATTAAATAAATAATGTCGGTACAAATGACAAAAATTAAAAAATGTTGCTATTTTTATCGATTAGCCCTATTTTTTAAATTGTAAATCATACTATATAGATAATAACTAAAGAAGCGTAAAAGTAAGATTTATTATTTAATCGTTGGACAGAAACATGGCTAAGTTTGCAATAAGCAAATTGAAATTTGAAGGTTTAGGAAATAAGAAAACAGAGATAAAAGTGGATTGTATTATCATGCCCCTTTTTAATTTTATGGTTGAAGTAGACTCGCCAATCACTTTTTTATTTTAATGATTCTGGTGGTTTCCCTTTGATACTACATTTTTGGTTGAATCATGAAATAACAAAGATATTCAACAAATTTATTCTTTGATACAACATTTCTCACAGTTTTCATAAATATTTTACTTCTCATTTGAAACCTTTTATACACAATCATACATATACATATACATATATACATATATGCATTTAAAAAAAATACATTTCGAAATCAATTGCACCCAAAGGTACCAATCTTTATAACACTTTTTAAATTTTTTTCATAACCATGTTTAAATTAACGTTATACATTTGATATATAAATTTCGCATACATTCATACTTTTTATATCCTTAAAAATTATGTAATTGTTCATGCACATTTATGTAAATGGACATCCAAATACATTATCATTCACACGATTAGACTAATACAAAGTGATAGTGTGATGGAACAAAATCGAACATAACATAACAAAGTCTGAAATACCAAAAAGACTAGAACTGAATATTACATTAAAAACAATTTTTATTTTTAATAAGAGAATAAACGAAATAATATTTACTTTAAATCAATTTTTCATTTTTAGAATTAAGATTCTTATTACAAGATAACATAAAATCATAAATCTCACGTGATTCTATTATTTGGATGATGCCAAACGTACTCTTTTGATTTTCTTATAAGATGAAATATAGTGGTAAGTTTTAAACTTTATATTAATTCTTTATATACCAACTTTTATAGAAAGTATAACGAAAGGAAAATATCCATCCATACTTGGATTTAATTTTGGAAGTTAATTACATCCAGATCAGTCTTGAAGAAGAAAGTAGTGTTTGATTTCAGTTACGCTTCACGTTAATGAATTACTACTTTATAGATTTTAGCTTTTATTTATACCTATTAATTTTATCCTAACAATGATATAAAATTTTTACTCACCAATTACTTTACATTGATTCAAACAGTTGAAAATATATGTTTACATTTTAATTTGATGAAAATACATCAAAAAAATCTTTTGTTTCTACTAAATTTAATATAATTATTTCATAACCTGCTATAACTTATTATGTGATTTTGTTTTAGATTTTTATTTATCATGGATACTTAATATTAAAGTCATTTAATTTTGAACCATTTTATAATATTTTATGTTATAATCATTCTTCATTTCAAAACTTATCATGTAATCCATATTTCTTTGTTAGCGTTTAGCCGTTTAAGACTTAAAAGAGTATATTCACAGTGACGGATTTAAAAATTTTAAATATAGGAGTCGAAATTTAATATTATACGAATGAGTAAGCCTTTGTGAGTCTAATTTTTTCAAATTTTAAAATTTCGAGTCGTTTAATCTGGATCTTATAAAAAAACAAATACATACATGTTACAACATCATTAATCACTACAAACCAAAAATAAACTAGATTCTACAATTGTCCCTTACGAGTTTCCATCTTTTGAAAATGAGTTATTACATCATCATCCGAAACATTAGCAAGTAATTTTTTCTCTATGGTGCAAATACAACATTTATTTAACCATTTATCACCAATTGAATTGTGCAAGTATGATTTCACAAATTTCATTGCAGAAAACATCATTAAACAGATGCGGTTGCAACAAGAAAAGTCAATGCTAACTTCAACAATTTATAAACCAACTGATATGAGTTACGTTTCTTTGTTCCCACATGAAACATCAACAATTGAATTAACCTAATACTTGAAGTCCCAAACGGAATGCATATATTTTTAAATTATTTGTCAAATGGATAACAAATTATTACGTTTTTGTATATATTTTCTAAGATTTTATTCAGACTAATTATAACATAATTTTTTTTAGTATTGAAATTTACAATAATACCAAATTATATATTTCACGTTAAAAACCTAACTTTTCTTTATATTGAGACATCCGAAAAGTAGGGGTGTTCAAAACCGGATATCCGAATTTCGGATATCCGAAATTTCGGATAGTGAATTTTGCTATCCGAATCCGAATCCGAAATTTCGGATATCCGATTTTCGGATATCCGAAATTTCGGATATCCGAAATTTCGGATTCGGATATCGGATTATCCGAATATCCGAAAAAATATCCGAAATTCTTATTTTTTACTTTTTTTTTTTAAAATTAAATCAAATATTTAAATATCTAAAAAACAAATTCATATATCCAAATATATATTAAAAATAAATATATCACAAACTAAATATATCTGAAATTATTTTACTCAAAACGACTAAAAAAATATAAAAAAACTAAAATTTATAAAAATATTAGTTAAGAAATCAATAATACTAAGATAAAACTCAAAAATATACATTAGAATAATAATAAACACTCAATATTATGTAAATAATCAATACTAAAGATATAAAAAAATTTTAAAAAAATTATTTTTTTTTTGGATTTTCGGATATCGGATTATCCGAATATCCGAAATTCTTGAATTTTACTATCCGAATCCGAATCCGAATCCGAAATTTCGGATATCCGATTTTCGGATATCCGAAAATCCGGATATCCAAAATTTCGGATCGGATTTTCGGATTTTTGTTTCGGATGCTCGGATTCAGATTTTTCTGAACACCCCTACCGAAAAGTAAAAGCTATATATGCTCTACAAACAGAACTTGCCTAAAAAGAAAAGGGTTGTTTTAAAAATATGGGAGGAAGCAAAAAAAAAAAAAAAAGTTAATTCAAATTTATCATTTATTATTATTTTTTTTTTCGCAAATAAACAGTGGGACCCAACATGTTAGTCTGTTTACGCGACGTGGGCCGGACTGACATAGACTTTTCTTTAATAAAACAAGGTGGGTCCCACTTTTGGAGTACAACAAACGCAAGTGCGCCTGATGCCCCCGGCGTATATTAGAGACCGCCGCGTTGTAATCGCAAAAGCTTTTATTTTATTTTTAGGTTTTATTGCCAAAAAACACTAATTTGGCGTTTGTTTAGTAGATTTTCTGAAATTTCATTGGATTTGCGTTTGAAATCATGTATTTGGTTTACAGATTTCAGTAACGATTTAAAATCCCAGAATTTCATAAATCCCACAATTCTTTGTTATTTAAAAACCTAGTCTCCCCCTAGGATTTTATATCCCAGTTGAATTGCATTCTTCAAATTAACAAATTTTTTCAAAAAGATAACGTAAATTTTTTGACAAAATTCTGACAAATGAAAATGTTGCATAATGCAAATTCTAAATCACAGGAAAAAATCTTCGAACCAAACGCCCCCCTTAGGTGTTTTCACGTTTTTTGTGTTTCATTGTTTCATATGATTTTTTCCTAAAATCTTTTTAAGTTAATTTTTTCTTTTTGATAAAATGAAGTTTGGTTATTAAAATCTAATTTTCAAATTTTAAAAACCTGATTTTAGCAATTATAGAAAAAAAAAACTTTAAAATTTAAAAGAAAAAACCCTGAGAACACAAAAAACTATTAAAAAATGTTGATTTTCAAACTCTTTTATTAAAAGAAAACTAATCTGACTTTAAATTTCTATCGGATATTTGGAGACTTTGATCCTATTATTCCTATCTTCCATCATTATTTTCTTATTTTTATTTTTTCTTTTCAGCGAAGATTCTTTAATTTAATAGTAATATGTAATTCATACGCTCGTATTTTTAAATTTTTTTATTGATTTAGTGAGAATATATTTTCTAATTCAAACGAAGGAACCGTATTAAATAACCAAAAATAAATATAGAACTAATATATTGGGTCATTCCATATACACACACTCTATTGCTAATTACACACCCCTTTCTAATTACACTTTTAATTACTCTAATCATTATGTAATTATTAATTGATTTGATTATTAATTATTAAATAACTATTAAATGACTATCGATAGATTTGATTATATAATAATTATTTAATTTATAAACATTTTTAGGGCCCCACATAAAAAAACAAAAAAGTAAAGACGATACAACAATAGAGAGGTGTGTGATAAGTATATATGTGGGTCCCATATTTTTTTATAAAATAAAAAAATAATATATTAATGTGACATTTGTGGGACCCACATACAAATCAAGTAATTAGGAAGGATGGGGTGTGCAATTAGCATAATTAAAGAATTTGAAGGGTGTGTGTAACTGCGTATAGCAGCGTCCAAAATATTTAAAGAAAAAAAAAGAACAAACCGATAAAATATAAAAATTTGGTACCATTTCATCATAACCACTTTAATTTTTTTTTCCGCCCATCCTACTAAACAATAGGCATGTTTGACTAATATATTAAGAAAAATCGTTAGATTTTAAAAATGTTGTAGTCTTCTTTTTACATGAGTTATGAAAAATCTTAGATTTTACGAGATATTTTATTTATGGGATATTACTAAAATAGTCACATATCACACTCCTTTATCAATTTTTAGACATTAAAGTTTCATTTTACCAAAATAGCCACACTTTACGTTATCACATTTACGTGATAGCCACCATTTACGTGATATGTACATTTTATTCATATTTTAATGCATTATGTTATAAAAGGTGTTTGGTAACGTAAATTAGGGGTGAGTGACGGGTACCATTTCTCGAAACCGAACCGGTACCGACCGACCGATACCGAATTAATATTTTCGGTTCGGTATTCGATTTTTAAATTAGCTAAAATTCGGTATTCGGTACTTTCGTTTCGGTATACGGTTCTTAAATTAGCTAAAATTCGGTATTCGGAACCGAACCGACACCATATAAATTTAAACGGTTCATTATTCGGTTCTTCCAAAACTAATAATTCGGTTTCGTTATTTTCGGGATCGGTACTGTTCCGGTACGATACCGAGCTCACCCTTAACGCAAATGCTTGTACTTTATGTGACCACTTTTAATCATTACATTTTTTATGGGGAAGAAGCATATTTTTAAAAGTGGTCACGTAAAGTACAAGCATTTACGTTACCAAACACCTTTTGTAACGTAATGCATTAAAATATGAATAAAAAGTACATATCACGTAAATGGTGGTTATCACGTAAATGTGGTAACGTAACGTGTGACTATTTTGGTAAAATGAAAATTTAATGGCTAAAAAGTGATACAGAGGCTGTGATATAGGGGTGAGCGACGGGTGCCATTTCCCGAACCTGAACCGGTACCGGTACCGACCAATACCGAATTAATATATTCGGTCCGGTACTCGGTTTTTAAATTAGCTAAAATTTTGTATTCGATACTCTCGGTTTCGGTATCATATTTATCCCAAATATTCCGATCCCGAACCGAATATATAAATTAGCTAAAATTCAGTATTTGTAACTTTAAAATGTTAAACTTTGTTTGGTATTCGGTATCCGATATTCGGTTTTCGGTATTAGGAATTCAGTATTCGGTATTTAGGTGCAATATTTGGTGATGTATGGTTGGTATTTGGTATCTTTTTCTTATTCGGTTCCAATACGTGACTGGCACCGAAAACCCGATCCCAGAACCGGAACCGAACCGGCACCATTTAAATTTATACGGTTCGGTATTCAAAACTAATAATTCGGTTTCGGTATTTTCGGGATCGGTACCGGTTCGGTACGATCCAGTACTGAGCTCACCCCTAGTGTGATATGTGGCTATTTTAATAATTAGTCTTTTATTTATTACTATATCAATATTGATTATACATACATGCATAAGTCTTAACATCCTCCTAAGGAGGTTCTAACTTTGACTCCGATTAATATTAACTCTGTTAACTTGACTTAAAAATAAATTAGCAAATACATTATTGATATTGGTTCGTTATTACTTATACATATAAAAAAATCTTAAAAAAATTAAACTTTAACCATCATTTATTAAATGATAAAATAAACTAAATAACAAGACGTCAATTTTCCATTCTCATAGCTACATGTGCAAAGGTCTCTTTATACTAGGGGTGTGCAAAAAAACCAAAAACCAAACCGAAACCGAAAAAAACCGAAAAACTGGAACCAAAAAACCAAACTGTTTGGACTTTGAATTTGCAAGAACCAAAATTTTCGGTTTGGTTTCGGTTTGGAGGTCGAAAAAAACCAAACCGAACCGAGGTTTTATAATTTTAAAATTTATAAATATTCTTTCTTCGTTACACTTCTTTATTTAAGTTTTTATAGAAACTTTACTTTTCAATGTCTAAATTTTATATGCGGCTAAAACTCACTTTGAATATTATGATGATGAAGAATATTGTTGTTATTATTATTATTGCATTTATATGTTGTCATGGTTGGAATGATAATATGATTTAATGTCTAAATATTGTTTGTGAAATAATACATAAAAAATTTTATTTTTTTATTTTATTTATCCATATATATGTTTATTCCTATATGCGTGTGTGTATGTATGTGTGGTTTTTGGTTTTGGAAATAAAGACTTGAACTTGAAAACCATGAACAAAGAAAAACCGAAAAAAACCGAAAAACCAAACCGTTTAAAATCCAAACCAAACGGTTTCTTGAATATAAAAACCGAAGTTTCGGTTTGGTTTTTGGTTTTTGCCAAAAACCGATCCAAACCGATCCATGCTCACCCCTACTTTATACCTCAACTCTTTATGCTTGAGTTTATTACCTTGCTACCGATCTTACTTTATAGATTTATACATTTACATCTATGTCGGTTTTCTTTTCGAAGACACACTTACATCAAACTACTTAGAAATCAGGTCTATCCACCTGGTTTTTCAGTTTTTTAAAACCTGATTCACAACTTATAACCGGGGTCTAATGTCCAAATTCATAAACCAAAAATAAAAGAATAACTTGAGGTTTTATGGAAAAAAAATAACATGGATGGACGAAAACGCAAAAAATGTGAAAACATGTTATTTTTTTCATAATAAACCCTAAGAAGAACCCAGAAAAATACACAATTCAAGATTCTTAGGATCGGAACAAGGGAAGCCAAAACAAAACTATGTCAACAAAAGCTCCGAACTAACTAAAACAATAGCTAAAACAAAGAGCCCAATTAAACCAAAGAAGTACAAACTAAACTATCCAATCCTGTAGAAAGCGGCAGATCTAGATGAAGTTGCATTTCAATTCATGGCCTTCTACGAAGAACACCAAACATATCTAGACTATGCCGTACATGGACTCAGTGGCGGACCCAGAAATTTTTTTTATGGGGGTCGGAATTTAATAGCTACGATAGCGTAAGTGTTGAAAAAAAGTGTAAAATTTTCAAAAAAAAAATGTATTTTCCATGTTTTTCGACCAAATATATTTACATATAATTGTGAAATATATAATTAATATTTTGTGGGTTTGTATTCTCCTTGAAGAGAGGATTCCAACGATATAAAGAACGTCCAAAACGGAGCTAAGATGAATGAGATACCGATGCTCAAAGATTGGTGTTTGCAATGAATGAAACTCCTTCTAGTGGGAGAACTTGAGTCCCACATAAGTTAGAAGATGGAACCAAAGTGTGTTTATAAGGAGGAGTGTTCAAAGCTATGACAATATTGTTTGTGGTTTTACTCCAATGCCTACCCGCGTGCAGGGGGGGTGCAAATCTTGGACCCCGAAGGCTAAAATCCACTAACTCGTGTACGCCAGCACCTGCGGACACGAATGCAGCTCCGAAAATCAGGGCTCGCGAGAGGCAGTCTTTTTACTCCGGGGTCGAACTTTAAAAATCATGGGGGTCAAAAAATTTTTTTGCTATATGTATAACGCAAATTGGAAAACTTATCGGGGTCGGTTGACCCCACGACCATAAGGTGGGTCCGCCCCTGCATGGACTTCAACCAAGAGGAACATAAAACATGCCATGATTTTTTTGAATGTACTATTTCAGTTGGAAAGCCAAAAGAATAAGGTTAATTGAACTTTAAAATCACATTGTAACATGTTATAATTAATATTTCTAACATGTTTGTATCTTTACTATTTATTTATTATATAATATAGCACATTTTAAACTTTAGAAAATTATATTTTTATAATAAATATGGTTGACAAATTAAAAAAAATCTTTTTTTATCGTATGAAATGTTCTATTTCAAAGTACGTATTTATTATTTCTAAATGATAGTAATCAATTTAAGATTACATTCATTGTCAATTATCAAAAATAAGTAACAAGTTTTTTGAATGGTGATTTTAAGCTATTTGTAAATATAACAATTTAATTAATAGTAAATAAAAATAAGTTAATTGTTCAAATAGTATTTTAATTTTAAAGCAAGCGTATTATATTATAAAATAGTTACTTACTTATTATTATATAATTAGTTTTTAAACATGTTCTTTCTTTAAATTTATATAACTTAATAATTTTATTATATCAGTTTAAAATCAGTATTTTTTTAGTTTTATAATATTAATCAAACTATAGTTAACTACTAAAAATACTCATTTGATATTGAAAAAACCCAATAAACATTTCTCATTTTCTTATTTAAGTCTCTAAACTTTTTTTCCCAATTATTTAAGTCTCTAAACTATGTTTGTCTTATTCAAAAGTATATAACTTTGACCAACTACTGGATTAGTCGGTAAAAGACAACTGATAAAATTAAAAGTTCAAGGACTTAATCACGAAAATATAACAAGATGATTGGTTTTTTACAATACTAATCAAGTGAAAAACCTAAGGCTTTTTGTTTAAAAACCGGTCAAAGAAGTCAAATATACACTTTTGAGTAAGGCAAAAAATGTTTAGTGAGTTAAACAATACGAAAAAAAGTTTAGGGACTTAATCACGAAAATGACGAAAGTTGATAGGGTTAATTCAATATTAACCCTATTAAAAAACCAACATACATTCATATTTTTATTGACATAGTATAACCTCATTTTCCTAACATTTGTTTCTCTATTTTCTTATCATATTTATTTTTGGCTCTTTACGTAGGAAATAGTATAGACAACAAAAAATAAAAAAAATTATAAAGAGTTTTATTGTATTGTAACTTTAAAAAAATAATGTTCATACTTTTGGACATGTATGTGTATAGATGGTTTTGGCAAGAGGATTTATTATGCTGTGATGAATATTCAGCTGGACCACCTCCACACTTATTAACAGGACCCACTTTTGCCGTCGGTGAGTTTTGTGGTCAACATTCCGCCCCAATTACATTTATTTTCCCAAGTTTAGTGGTTTCTTTCATTTATTAAATTAAGAGTATATTACACAAATGGTCCGATCCTTTGGTTTAATTAAAAGGGTTAATATTGAATAAACCCTATGAACTTTCATGGATTTATCAATTAAGTCACTGATTTTTTTTTCTGATTGTTTAAATCCCTAAACAATTTTTGTCTTATTCAAAAGTATATATTTTTAACCCAATACCGATTTATCCGGTTAAAAAAGTGAGTTTGGCACTTTTGTTTGATATCCCTCAAAGCTCTCACACAATCCAACAAAAACTTTGCAGCTCCATCTTCTCCGATGAGAGCTTCTCCTTTTCCTCTTCCGACTTCTCTTTCGGTGAATAACCCAAATGTTGGACGTGTGTTTTAGGGTTGTCCTTTCGTCTGTCTTTGAATCTCATCGATGATTCACAAAGCTTCCCACCGCCTTCGTGCGATCAAGTCGTCTTCCCCACCTCCACACCTCAACAACCTTCATGACATCATCGCATCCGCACCAGCATTGATGCCATGTTTTGGCTATGTGTATGCAATAGGTTAATGGTTTTCAATAGTAGAAATCAATCTTGTTCAATTGTTAAATTTGACCCCGTGATTCTTGTATGTGTTTTGACTCTATGATTATTATATCGATTTTCTATGTGTGTTTGTGGTTCAAGGTTTCTAACTCTTCTCTACTTTAATTTCTTCTCTAAATTCGATCATGTGTGTGTCCGTCGTGGATTTCCACTAGTATGTCATTTGATCAAAATCTATTGCGTGTTTAGGGTTTCATTTGACAATATTTGATTTGGGTTGCATTTTTTATGAGAGTGTTTATGTTTTTTGTTTCAGAGTTGGGTTTCATCTTCTTCATATTCATCTTTTCTGGAATCGATTATTGATTTTGTATCCTGGATAAATTCTTTTGTTTCCTGTATAATTTCTTCATCTGGTATTTGAATGTGTTATTATGATTTGTGGCCGGAGTTGGAACGGCAAACCGAAGAAGGCGACAATAGTCAACAAGGAAAGGTTTCAGATTTTTGATAGTAATGACAATAATAAGAAGAATATAAAGCCTTATGTACATGACACCTGAGCAAATATACGTAACATAAAGCCACATAATAATTAGGGTGCCTAACTGGACAACTTACCGGAAAATGACCTCCTAAACCAGTCATTTATATAGTTTTGAATAAAACAAAAATTGTTTAGGGATTTAAACAATTGAGAAAAAATTCTAGTGACTTAATCGGTAAATGCATGAAAGTTAATAGGGTTTTTTCAACATTAACCCTAATTAAAATTATGAAAACGGTAACTTTTAACTTCTAAAAAAACCACATTGGCTTTTTACATAATTACTCTTTAGAAAAACAAGAACAATAGAAAATAATGCACCCACAAGGCTAAGGGGTATACATCCCCTCCTAAACTCATTATTTTGGACACCTCAACGTCAAATCATTTTTTCTCTTTTCACCATTTTCATTGTAAAACTTTAAAAATACTCATCATATTCAACTTTTTTATATTTTTCACTAAAAAATAAAATACATTTATAATTAATAATTATAATTTGAATATTTAACTTTATAAAAACTAACTTAGAACAATTACATAAATAAATTTAAAAATTACGAAATCCAAAATTAAGAGTTACAAAACTAAAAATTAAAAATTAAAAAAAGTAAAGTAAAAGTAACAAAACTAAAAATTCACTTTCAGAGGAATTATCAAAATCTGATGATAATGGCGATGATGACGAAAGCGTGTATCCATTTTATAAATATTGAAATGAAAACAAAAAATGAAATTTTAGAGATTAAAAGATGATTTTGTTTTGGTGTGTTAAGAAATTGGTTTGATGTGAATTGAAAGGAGGTGGAACAATGTATTTATAGAGAAAAAAATGTAAAATTATATATACACATTGATCTTTTCTTAATTAATTAAAAAACAAAAGGTTGTTGAGGGGTTCAAGAGCTATTGGGGGCGGTTTTTACGGGGCTGATGGGGGAGGGGGCCGTGTTATCACCGGGGTGGGACAACTTGGCGAGGCTGCTTAGTCGGTATGGGAGGTATAGGGGTGTTAATCGATGGTTAAACAAACCGAAAATGACTTTCGGCTGGTTAACCAAATATTTCAGTTTGAGAATTTTGTGAACCTAAACCTAAACGAAATAGACGGTTAACTGGTTTTTTCGGTTCGGTTATTCGGTTAACCTATAACAGTAATTTTAATTAAAAAATTGTATTTCGAATTAAAAAATTAATTTTTAAGTACTTTTAAAAATCAATATGAGAAATTTATCATTAAATTATAAAGTATTGATAAGATATCGTTAACAGACTATATATTATCATTAAAACATCTATTAAATACAAAACATACTTTTATTTTACTTAATTAAGTTGTAACGATATAATTTTAGTTGTTTTGAGTTAAAGAACTCAAATAATGGTTATAACATTTATAATAACTTTGGTTTAAATGTTAATTTCATAGGAATAAAACTAAAATTTATAAAGCTTATTTATTTTTCAGTTATTTGGTTAACCGTCCGTCTTAAAAACCGTGAAACGAAACCGAAAGATTTTTCCGGTTCGGTTAACAAAACCAATATAATAAAAAAAATCCGGTTCGGTTAACCTGAAAATCAGAACGTTTCATCGGTTTTTCGGTTTCAGAATTTTTTAAACACCCCTAGGGAGGTATACCCTCTGCTCTAACTACAAACCTTACCCACATTCTTGTTGAGATTTCTTTGACTCTTAGGCTACATAATATAATTTTTCTATCAATATGAAAGTTTTTTTTAAAGACAGATAACTCTAATGAATTAAAGCATGTGAAAATCAAACTCGAGACCTCTTTCGGGTTACTATCGATATGGAAGTTGAATTTGACTTGTTCATTATTATTCTTTCATTTTTTTTTTGTTTATCATATAGACTGCGGTAGTTTGATGTCTCCATCTTGATTTTATTTCATTGATCGATTTATTCAAGGTTTTGTAAATGTAATTGGTATTGTTATAGAGATTTTTTATTTTAATAATTGCAACTCATAATCTAGAAGTCAAATAAATGATAAGCCTCTGCGTTTCGATTGACATGAGATGTTTTTAATTTCATTTACATTATCTTTTTATTTTAGTAAGTATTTTATATATTTATTTTTTTAATTTATTTTTTTTAAATATTAGTTAACTAATTTATTAACATATGTATTACATGAGTTGATTGAAAAATTTTCTTTTCTTTGTTACAATACAATTAATAACAATAATAAGAACAACAATAATAATAATAATAATAATAATAAATGATTGTAACTATTTTTATTAATTATATAACACTCATAACAATAATAAATAATCACAATCATTAATCAAATATAAATGTAAGTTGACATTTTAAATTTTCATGCGTTTTATTGTTTTTAAAAAATTGAAATCGAAGGTCTTTAAAAATTTAGGTGAAAATTAAATGTATTTTTTTATTTTAATGGAGTGATTAATTGTATATATATCAATAAAAACTAATAGTGTTTTTAGGGAATTAATGATTTAATGAGTATTAATTGAATCTAATATTTGAATTGATTTATATCTGTAGACACTAATTTGCATATTGTAAACTACAAATAACAATTAGATTTTTTTTTTTTTTTTTTTTTTTTTTGAACAATTAGATGTAAAGACATGTGGCTTTTTGAGAAGATATCAATTAGCAAATTTTTTACTCATTTATCAATATATTTATATTCAATCAAAGCAAATCAATATATCTTTTTATAATTATTAATAATATCAATTTAATTTTTATAAAATCTAAATGTATCAAAATTTAAAACTAAACTTAATGTTCATGGAATATGGAAGTATCAATTTTGATCAGATCAACAAAATTAATGCTTATAAATTCATGTGATTAAACTTTTTTATTTAAAATGACACACTTAATTTTACACCATTAATCTTTTATCATGTGTCCAAGATTAGTTGTGGTACTCATCTAAACCCAAATATATGTATATTTATTTATTTATATATGGTTTGAAAGAGTATCACATTTTTTGGAGTATCGAAGGTATATCTTTAAAAATTTTATAATTGAGTTTTAATTATACAAGACTTATTGTAAAATAATCATACAAAAACACATACCGAAAATTAAGTAAAAAAATTATAATTGGGTTTAAATTAATACTATCATCCTGAAAGTATGTTCATGAGTTTTAAGAAGCTACAAGTAGTAAATGCGTGAACATTTGCAAGTAGCTTTATATTGTTATGATCACATGACTATGAAAAAAAATTAATTAAAAACTTTTGCACTCTATGTTCATAGCTAAACGTTCGTAGGTACACATGCGTCATTTTTTTACAAGTTTATTTTGTATTATTAATTTAAACATCATTATAATAAAATTTAAAGAAAATATGTTTAAAGATGGTAATGTGGTACTCTGACTATTCTCTTAAACCTATACCTATATATGAATTAAAATGTTTATATTTTAATTCTAAGTTTATACACATTGTGTGTTTATATATATATATATATATATACACACACACACATATTTAAAAAATTTTCACATACGAGAGTTAGAAAACTAGTATGTGTGTATTGAATATAGTTCGAGAGAGTACCACTCATTATGCAGCATACCAAAATGTACCACCATTAAAAAAACTTTCTTAAAATATTTTCATAAACATATTTTAATTAACTTTATAAATATGATATGTAAATTTCACATACATTCACATATCTTAAGTTGTTAAAAATAATGTAAATGTACACTCATATAAATTTGCCGATAAATTATGGTTTTTCTTTATAGCATGAGATGGGTAATTTTTTACATGAAATGCATGAATTTATCGAAAATATTTAATTTTAGTATCAAATGCACAATTTTATACATTGCATGCACAAATTTTAAAGTGGTTCTCACGTTCTCACGAAATATAGGGGTTCTCATGTGAACCCAATCCTATATATATATATATATATATATATATATATATATATATATATATATATATATATATATATATATATATATATATATATATATATATATATAGTGTGTGTTTATGTGTGATTTTTTGCAAGTAGTCTTATATTATTAATTTAAACATGATTATGGAAAAAAATTTCAAAAAAAATAATTTTAAGCGACGTACCTCCGGTACTCCGCAAAACTAGTGGTACTCATTTGAACCCAAATCTATATATATATATATATATATATATATATATATATATGGTTAGGTTCTATGTGGCACCTGTGTGCATCGTGCAACTTAGGAACCCATATACACCGTTAGATCTAGAAAATGAATGGCTAAGATTACAATGGCAAAAGAGTAATAAGATGAAATTTGTAAACGCATTATGATGCACGATTTACATATTAGATGTGCATAAGGGTATTTTCGGAAAAAATAATATATCAAGTCAACTCAAAATTAAATTTATATTGATTGAATATTTAATTCAATAATCAAGTATCAAATGCTAATAAATTTATAAAGTGCACTTCTAAAATTAAAAAATTCCAATTGAACAAAAATCCAATATGATGCTTCATCATCTTCATTGACTGTGCATCTTCGTATTTATCTTTCCCGGGTTATGTATCATCGTGTTCATATGGAGCATCAGGTTATGCATCATCGTGTTCATACTGTGCATCTTCGTATTCGTCTTCTTCACATCGTATACGTTCATAGGTTCATGAGTTCAACGTGATGCATCATTTTCATCTTCATCTCATCATCGTCTTCTCATACTCGTCGGTCGATTGTGTGTGTGTGTGTGAGTGAGTGAGAGTGAGAGAGAGAGAGAGAGAGAGAGAGAGAGAGATGGAATAATATATGGAGAATTGTTAATGAGATTGATTTAGTTTCCTATTTTAATCATAATCTATTAATTAAAAGAATAATTAATTTTTTCAAATAAAGTATTCCAATATTATCCTTATTGCATCATTTGTAAACAAGCAATGCATTTTTGGTTCCCATTTGGTTCCCGATGCATATGGTGCCCCATATAACCTCAATATATATATATATATATATATATATATATATATATATATATATATATATATATATATATAGATTTAGGTTCAAGTGAGTACCACCTCTAATGCAGCGCACCAGAAGGTACCACCCTTAAAAGTAATTTTTTTGAATTTTTTTTTCATGAACATGTTCTAATTAACATTACACAGATCATATGTGAATTTCACGCAAATCCGAACACTCTAAGTGCATGAAAACACACATCACATAAATGCATGTTCACATGTCTTCATAATTATGTAAGTGTGTGTTCACATCATTTTTTAGGAGCTAAGAGATGTGAATGTATGTGAAATTTACATACGATCTTCATAATGTTAATTAAAACATGTTTATGGAAAAAAAAATTTTAAAAACTTTTTTTAAAGGTGGTACCTTCTGGTGCGCTGCATTTGGGTGGTACTCTCTCGAACCATATTCTATATATATATATATATATATATATATATATATATATATATATATATATATATATATATATATATATATATATATATATATATATATATATATAAACACGCACATTGTGGAGAAGTAAAAAAGAAACATAGACCATATCATTTTTAATTAATTGAGAGTTAAAATTGTAAATGTTCATATTGTAACGTAAGGTAGTTGGTTTATTATAATAGTCATAAATAAAATTAATGATATAATGGGTATTTAGAAGACACTTTCTTTTCCACTTTAATATTCTTTATTTCTCTATCCAATTTAATTCACCAACTTTCTATATATTTATCATTATTTTTTCAAATATTAACTATTATTTTTTATGAACATTTTTAATGTTGTTTTTATTGTTATTTGTAAATATTCATTTACGAATATTTTTCACCAGCAGGTTTATAGGTTATTTATAAATTTTCATCGTTGCACATTAGTTAAAATTTATTTTAGAGAGAATTACATATATATCATTGTAAATTTTAAATATTACGTATATGTCATTGTAAACTTCATTATTATATATATATATATATATATATATATATATATATATATATATATATATATATATATATATATATATACCTTTAGACCTTTAAATCTCTCACACACACACATATATATATATATATATATATATATATATATATATATATATATATATATATATATATATATATATATATATATATATATATATATATATATATATATATATATGTATGCATATACAATTGACTAGTTTTTAATGTATTTTATAATTAAAAAATATATATCATATCATTTTCTTAATTAATTTATTATTGAAGTAAATTATAAAATTATATTTGTTTATTTTTTTAATTTATTTTTGTTGGAGTCTAAGACAGTAGTTAAGGTATTCAATAATAAATTAAATTTGAAAATGATATTTTATATATTAAATGATAAAATAAATTTAAAATAGTTATTTGGATATATATATATATATATATATATATATATATATATATATATATATATATTTATATTTGTGTGTGTATGTGTGAGATTTAAAGATTTAGAATGATATATATGTCATAAGAAATTTTATAAGGACATATGCGTAAAATTTAAAGTTTACAATAATATATATGAAGTTGTCCCTTTATTTTATATGATTCTTCTATAATATTATTCTATTATGAATATTTTGTAATTGTCCCTTTATTTTGAAGACGTATATTAATGTTAAGATGAAATATTCATATATGAAATATTTTATGGTGGTTGTGTTTATAAAAATATTCATATATGAATATTTCGTGTTAAAATAATTAATGGTACAAATAAAAAAATATTCATGTACGAATATTACGGGATGAATAAAAAATAAAACAAAATTTTGATATGATTTTGTTTGAATTAATAATATAAATTTTAGATCATAGATTTTAAATTTTCTTGACGAATTTTTTAAATGAAATCTTATATTTAATAATGAATAATCTTCACATTTAATATGTAACATCTTTTTAAATGAAATCTGATATTTAATAATGAATAATCTTCACATTTAATATATAACATCTTTTTTGTTTTGGGAATAGAGAGTTTAGAAAGTTATTTGCTTATTAGGATAAATATTCAATATTATTAGAGAAAATTATTATAATAGTCAAAAATCAAAGCCCATTATCAAGTTTTAGCCAATAATATCAATCTAACCAAAATAGTCACACTTTACGCTACCAAATTTACGTGATAGCCATCATTTACGTGATCTGTACTTTTTATTAATAGTTTAATGTATTACGTTACAAAAGGTAATTGGTAACGTAAAGTAGTAGTACTTTACGTTACCAAATTTAAATGTTGCTCCTTCTCACTAAAAAGTAGGTGGGTTGTCATTTCACGGTAAACACATTTTGGTAACGTACCAAACAACTTTTGTAACGTAATGCATTAAAATATTAATAAAACGTACAGATCATGTAAAAGATAGTTATCACGTAAATGTGGTAACGTAAAATGTGGCTATTTTGGTTAGATTGATATTATTTAGCTAAAACTTGATAATGGGGTGTAATTTTTGACTATTTTAGTAATTATTTCATTTTATAATCACACTATTGCCCTTTTATTTATTCATTATATTTAATAAAATTGATTATTAAATAATTAGTTCACCTTTTTTTACTTCTATATAATATTTAGGGTACTCAAATAATCTTATATCATATGCCGTTAGTTGATAAAATTGTTTTAAAAAATATATCAAATAATTAGATGTCGTGGAAGAAAAAAAGAAAGCCTGTAAATTATTTGACATCTCAACTTTTATAAAATATATTAAATATTTTATAATAATATAAAATAATATGAATGAAAAAACATTGAAAAAATAAAAAATGTTATAATTTGTTATCAATCTCGAACTAAAAGTTTATATGTTATCATTATTGACAAATTTTAAATGGTTTATTATGAAAAAGAACTAACATATTGTCATGTTTTTTTACATACAATTAATTTTTTCCATAAAAATTCTCAAGTTAATTTCCTTTTTTTGGTTTATTGAATTTCGGATATTAGAACCCGGTTTTTCAGTTTTTAAAAACCTTATTTACCAACTATAACCGGAATTTAATAGTCAAATTTTACAAAACTAGAAGGAAAAAAATTTAACTTGAGGATGTTTTGAAAAAAAAAAGACATTGAGGGACAAAAACACAAAGACTGTGAAAACATATCGACTTTTTTTTTTCATAATAAACCCAATTTTAAACATCATATTACTTTTCTCTACCATTTGTTGATTTCAAAACTCATAACATTTAGACGGTGTTTGTTAGCCGTAATGGAAGATGGAATGAAATAAATTATTACAACAAATGAAAAAAAGTTGTTTGTTTACCTTGTGGTAATGAAATGAATCATTACGTAAGAAATGTGATTTCTTCACATGTCTTGATTTTTATTCCTTGGGGGTGAGGTGTTTTTTTTTCATTCCCTCAAGGAATGGAATAGAATTTTAGTAATTTTAAGTTTTTTTTTTAATCCAATTTCATTTCATTCCTTTTTATATATGTACGTACCAAACAACGTATAGTAATAACTTATTTCATTCCAATGATATAAACAAACACGACAGGGAACCGTAATGATTCATTCTATTCATTTATCAGTTCATTACGTCCAACCAAACAGACCCTTAATTTATTTACAAAAATTAACAAAATTAAACATAGTTACAACCGAACGCGATATCAAATATTTCCATGCTTGTACAACTTAGAAATTTTATATGCTTCTTGGTATTTATTGAATCTTAAACAAACACATATAAATAGACACGACACACCATATGGTTATGATTAATATAAATCATGAACACACACTCATGACTCGTGAGATATTAAATAATCTTAATAGTGCGTGCAACATCATCATACATATTTTATGATACAACTTCTATTTATTATCATTAATTTATTATAGGGTAAATTACAAATTTCGTCCATGTGGTTTGGTGGAAATTATGGATTTGGTCCCTACACTTCATTTATTACACTGACAGTCCCTATTTTGAAGTTTTGTTGCGGATTTAGTCCTTTGGTCGTTTGACTTTTCTAAACTTTTTAAAAATGACCATTTTGTCATTTTATTAATTACAGTTTTAGTTCTTGTAGTTTTCCACTTAATTTTACTTAAAGTCCTATTTTTTATTTTATTTAATATTTTAATAATATCAACATTTATTATTATACGTGAATTTTTTTAATATTTTTAAAATATTATGTTTTTAAAGTATTATGTTTAACTTTTAAATTTTTTTCTTTTGTTATATGGTTTTTTTATAAAATAAATATTTATATGTTTTATTTTTCATGTTACGTATCAAAATTATTTTATATATTATTTATATATTTAATTAACAATCATGATAATATTTTATGTGTTGGATACCCTTGAAATATTCTTAACAATTTTTAAAAGCAATAAAGTTTGCTTCTCAGAGAAATCTTTGAAATCTATATTATCTTTCAAATTTTTTTTATTAAAATCTAATTTAAGTACATATAACACATAACATTATGGTGATATAATGGTTTGAAAACATTACAAAATCAATTGTCCAATTACATGTAAATTCATTTGTTTTACTAGATTTTGATAATAATATAGGTTATAATGAAGTTTAATTTGATTTAATTAAGATTTTGAAACTTTTGAAAATTTTAAATTGTTTACTAATGTTATGTATTTTATGTGGCTAAATTCGATTTTAATAAAAATCAAAATATTAAATAAATATTAAAAATTTCACCGAAAAAAAAACTTTCATCATTTTGAATCATTTGAAACTTAAATGCTTTTAAAAGATTATTATTAATATTTCAAGGGCGTCCAACATATGAAATATTATAATGTTTGTTAAATGAATTTGATACATAACATGAAAAATAAAACATATAAATATCTACTTTATAAAAAGAAATTTGTAATTTACCCTTTTTAAAAGTTTTAGAATAGTCAAACAGTCAAAGGACCAAATCCGTAACCAAATTTCAAATATGAAACTACCGGTGTAATAAACGAAGTTCAGGGATCAAATCCATAATTTCCACCAAACCACAAGGACGAAATTTATAATTTACCCTTTATTATAAGTTCATTTAAATCATGAAAAAACAAGAGACAAATAAATTCATGACATGAAACATCACTTTTAAATATCAACATGTTATAGCAATATCTTATGGAGCTAACAAGTGGGGAAGGTGTCATGTGACATACTTGGTCTACTTTGGATATTTTATTTCCCAAATCAAATCAAGTTATATTTATGGTTTTTGTCATATATGATATTATTTTTTATCTATTAAATAGGTTTTAACATAAAAATATATGGTAACCCAAATCCAAACTATGGATTAATTTGTATGTTTTTACAATAAAAACACAAAAAACAAAATTGTTGTTCTAAAGAAATCAAACTTTGAAAGAACAATTCTAACTCAATTATCTATTATTAATCTATTTATAAATAGTAATAAATAATAAATATATAAAATTAAGAATCATCACGTATCAACATTTACTTAGATTTGTCATATGTCAACAATTCTTCTTATATAAGTTCATTCGAGTCTAAAAAAATATATTGCATCTTTCAAGGCACTTCGTATAAAATTTTTATAATTTTCATAAGGTGATATAATTTTCGAAATATAAAATCAAGATTACATACATCTTCATCGTCGAGGATTAAATTCCACTGTTAATCTTGAGATTCAAAAATGACAACTTGACATGACTTTTTATCTATATGCAATTGATTGGTGGACGACGTCTCCTATGTTTTCCAAATCGATAATACATTACAAAAACGGTCCATGTAATTTGCTTCAATTTAAAGAAAAGATTTCTTAACTTTTACAATTATATAATTAGTTACTGATTTAATGGTTTACTGTCGTTTTTATTTATTAACCGTTCGTTAACCTTTAAATTTATAAAATGACATTTTTATCAATTTGAGTTTGGTCCTCGAGTTTACAATTAATTACGTATATGGTACTCCATAATAATTTAACAACTTTTGTTTCATTGTTAATTTTTCTTTATTATTTTATTACATTTTTCATAACATTAAACATTTTTAACTTATTATATTAATCACTTTTTTTAATTTTATTTATATAAATCGTTTAATTTAAGTATATAAATCATTTATATTTATATGTGTATTTTATATATTACGAATAATTTTTAATTGAAATAATTAATTTATTATTCTAATTATTATTGTTGTTGTTTCAATTCGATTTCATCACAAATGAATGTTAATGTAATAAATTATTGGATTTTCAACCAATATCAATGTGCTTTTTAATTAAATTTTGTAAGATTGTGATTGTATACTGATTTCAATGATTTTGGGGTATTTTGATGGTATGTATGAGTGTTTTTTTTTTTTTTTAAATTAGTTAAGATTTGTGAATGAGTATTGACTTTACTAGATTTGTGATTGATTTCTATGAATTGGTTTTGATCTTGTTATATTTTGTGTCATCGATGTCACTATTCATGAGTTTCCGATGGAAATGCAGTTCGTAATAACACTTGTTCTTTTTATTCAAAAATTAAAAATCTCATTGATTGTCATTTTTCACAAACAAGAAAAATAAAATTCCAATTGGTTTGTCGGTTTTCATTTTATGGTGTTAATAAGGTGAGCAAAAACCGAGTCGAAAAAACAAAACATACGAAAAAAACAAATTGAAAAAATCAATTAACCAAAAAACCAAATCAACCTGGTTTTTAAAATTAAATTAAGTTTTAAAATACAATTTTACATCTTATATAGAGAGGGTGTTAAAATCCAATCTTGTCATGACGCCACCATTGTATCGTCTGTCTCACTCTCCAAGTTTGTTTTGTTATAATATCTCTTCTCTTGTTCTCTACTCATGTTTATTGGTATAAGACAATCTACAAACCGATTTCAAATGGAATTAATTTTATAATACTTACATTCTTATACTATTTTGTGATTCCTATAAATTTCAAAACTCATTTTGGTATATACCCTTACTAGATTTTTGAATAAACTTCAAGTTTACCCTCATTTTGGTATATACCCTTACTAATTTGTGAAATTCCAAGATTTGTGACTTGACTGTAACAAAAAATAAATATGATGATACAATGGTGCGAAGTTTTGAGTTCGTTTAGTTAACATGTTTTCGATTAAAATTTTATTCGAAAAACAATGGTTTCTAGAAAACGCGTGTAAATCCATTATTTTTTTTTAGCTTTCAAATTTTCAAGTAAACTTGAAAACACATTTTTCAAGTCTTCATGTTTTGTTTTCAATCTAGTCACCACAATCTCTCTAATAAAAGGGTGTAAACAATGTAAAAGACAAAAAATATTTATAACACATACAAATAAATTCTCATCTCTAACATTTATTTTCTTAAGAACCATCATGTATTCAGTTTTATTAAAAACTTCAAACCGAGAATTCTCATCTCTAACATGTATTTTCTTAATCTAAATGATTTTATGATTTGTTAGGAAGCAGTAGGGATGAGC
The DNA here is from genome assembly GCA_020465985.1 of Centrapalus pauciflorus. Taxonomy (NCBI): domain Eukaryota; kingdom Viridiplantae; phylum Streptophyta; class Magnoliopsida; order Asterales; family Asteraceae; genus Centrapalus; species Centrapalus pauciflorus. The sequence continues at coordinate 85,261 of JAANYP010001524.1, forward strand.
AAAAATCACATTTTTCTAGTCCCGTCCCGGTATCAGTACCGATTAGCCGAAGATGGTACGGTACTCGGGATCCATAAATGACTTGAACCGAGAGTCGGGAAAGCGGGATTCGGGAATTCCCGATACCGAATTAAGGTTTAAATAGTCATGTTTTTAAATTTTTTTAATTTTGTCCATATCATTTCCTAAATCCTAATTATATGCAATACCTATTTTAAATCCCAATTTTCTCACTCCTCATTTGCTAAACAATCAGTTAACAATTATGAAACTGTTATCAGTTAGATAAAACTGTTGCTAATTTTTTTTCTTTGGGGTTTTGTGTTTTATTTTTAATTTCAACATTAATAACACTATAAAAATGGTTAATAATAGGAATAAGAACTGTTACCAATTTTTTTTAGCATTATACGCCATGCATTATATATTGAATATCGAACTATGATACCAAACGGGACTAGTACCTGTTTTCCGGTACCGAATACGATACTAGTACCGATCCCGAATATCACAACTTGGTACGGTACTCAGTCTCGTATTTTCGTCTAATTCGGGAGTTGGGAAATCGGGATTCAGGACGGGTTGGTACGGTACTAGTCCCAAGCTCATCTCTAGGAAGTAGAACACACACATAACTCAATTATTGAGTTATATTATTTAATCAAAGTAAGCAAATTTTAATAAACAAAACGTCTTTAAGATTTTTCAGATTCAAGCCCAAAAAACGAATCGCAGGTGAAAAACCACATGGGTGGAAAAAAACAAATTCCGATACTCAAAACTAAAAAATAAAAAACTTAATAATACTTGTGTTTTAAAAACCAAAAATTCAAATCTTAAATAATTTATTATAATAATAACTAATATGTCATTATAATAATTTAAATTTTATTATCTATTAGGATGTAATGATTGCAAACCGTAATGATCAAATTCCCGTTTAACAATAGGTGAAATGATTGCAAACCACAATGATCAAAGTTATAGCATAAAAAAAAGGTAAATTGGTTATTTAGAAAAGGCTATTTCTTCATGCACCACCTCTAATTTCTCATACACCACCTCTATACATTTGACCTATAAATACTTATCTTTAGATTGGACAAAAAAGTATAAACAAATAAAATATAATGATGAGTTATGAAAAAAAGGCATGTTTTAGGTCAATTGTAGATATAGATTTGGTGCATGAACTAACACCCTTTATAAAAGGTTAACATTTAATTAACTAACCATTTTTTAAAAGAAATAAGGCCACAGGGAGTGGTCTCGGTAACGCCTCGGTACCGAGTGTGGCAATGGGGGGAACACCGCCCCTTCACTTCGGCGTCGGCATCCATGGCATGGTAACGGCATTCTAATGCCGAGGTATATCTCTCTCCCATTTCATATTTAATATATATATAATGATATAATTATTAATATTTTCCACACCCTCGGAATGGCATGGAAATGGCAAAGGATGGCAAAGCTGACGTGGCGACAGATTTGGGTGACATCCATGGCAACGAGTCCCTTTGGTAAATTAACCTTTTTTTATAATTTTGGATTAACAATATGAACCTTTTGTAAATTACTTTTATTATTATTATTATGGAAGCCCCTCGGACTTAAATTATTAACCTGGACTAAATAATTTTGTACTAGTTTGAGAATTTAATATTTAATTTTTATATAAGATCTATACGAATAAATATTATAATATATAAATGTTAATATTTTTTTTGAGAAGATGTAAGAATAATATATTTATTTATCATACACTATTGTTTTATATGTGTATGTATGTATATATAATATTTATTTTTTTTCGTACTTATAAAAGTTTTATTATATTATAAGTACTATTATATTAACCCATATATTACATGTGTTGGTCTAATTTTATAATTTTTAAACTTTTATTGTACTTTTAATATGGTGAATAATACTTGCTTTTACTTTGTATATAATAATACAGTGTTGAATTAAATCTGTTTTTTATATAATATAACTTTCTTACTTATAACAATTATTTTTTCGGTTAATTAATCAACACCACTTTCAATGAAAAAGAGAATCCAAACACCCAATCAAAAATAACAATTTAGTTGAAAAAACCCTATAAACTTTTCTCATTTTCACGATTAAGTCTCTAAATTTTTTTTCCGATTGTTTAAGTCCTTAAAATATTTTTGTATTATTCAAAAGTATATATTTTTGACCGGCTACCGGATGAGTAGGTATAACACAACCAATAAAAAAAAGTTTAAGGACTTAATCGCTAAAACATGTAAAGATAGTGAGTTTTTTAAATAAGACAAAAATAGTTAAGGGACTTAAACAATCAGAAAAAAAGTTTAGGGACTTAATCATAAAATTAAGAAAATTTTATGGGGTTTTTTCGATATTAACCCTAAATTATATGTCAAAATTATAAGGTATAGTGTATGAGAAATTAAAATATGATGTATAAATAAATAATTAGTTTATTGCTGTAATAGGTTATAGTTATAATTCTATCAACATTATTAAAGTCGTCGTAATAATAAGAATAATAATTATTATTAATAGTAACAATAATGGTTTTTGTTTTGACAACAGAAATGGTTGGTGGCTTGCGACTCCCTAGAACTGTTTAGCATGTCTCAAGGGTAATTTTGTAATTAACATTTTATCTTTTAATGGTGGTGGCCTACAGAGCTCCACTGACCAAGCGGTGGAGAATTCCCTGCAAACATACACACACAACCCAAATGAGTGATTTCACATTTATGCAATAAAATTTTTTTTTTTTTTTAAAATTTATTTGTGTTGATATAACATAATAATTTAATAAATCTTAAACGCAAAATCAAAGGTCCGTTTATAGTCGTAAGATCGAGAATACTTAGATCGCAAAATCAAAGGTCAAATTTTTAGAGTAAATTTAATACTTAGATTTTGAAATATTTTCTAAAATGGATCGGGTCATCGAAACGAGTTGCCAATACAAAATTAACGAATAACAAGATTTTTAAAATTAAAAAATTACATGGTACAATACATTAAGGCTATGTTTGGCAGAGAGCTTTTAAGAGCTTTTAGGAGCTTTTGTTTTAAAAAAGCTCTACTAAAAACTAAAAGTCTCGTTTGGAAGGAAAACATAGAGCTTTCATTTTCTAATAAAAAGTTCTTTTATAAAAAGCTAGTAGAAGTAGCTTTTGGGTCAAATATAATTACTTTTTTACCCTCCTAATAATTATAAACTACCACATTTAATTAATATTAATGCCCTTTTACGTAATTTAATACTAAAAACTACAGCTACAGCTACTTTTACCAAACACATTTATAAAACTAAAAGCTCTGACTCTTTTAAAAAGTTTCAGCTCTCAAAAGCTTCAGCTACTAAAAGCTCTACCTCTTTTAAAAACACAAAGCTACAGCTAGTTTTGCCAAACATACCCTAAAACTTAAAAGCAATAAATACTGTAAGTATTAAAGTTTTACAATTGTTGTCTTCGAGTCTATAACTTTTGAAATATTGTCATGACATCTTCGTTCGAAATATTGACAAGTAATTTCTTCTCAATACAACAAATGCAATAAGCGTTCACAAAGTTAGGCCTCTAGGAAGTTTTTTATGGGCTTTTAAAAAATTTTTGGGCTAACTTAATCACTTGACTGATTCTTCAATATTGTTTTTATATTTTGTTGGGCTTTTCTTAAAACTTTTTTTTGGTCAAACTCAATGTTATTTCAATAAATTTAAATAATAAAAACAACATATATAAATTAAATATATATTATAATTGTATAAATTTTTCGTAGGTGTCACTCGGATTTTTGATATACATGTAACTCGGTATTTTGAAAATTTATAGGTGTCGAGTGACACCCATCTTAAACCACTAGGTCTGCCCCTGCATATTTAATGAGGACTGTGTTAAAAACAATACGGTAACAACCAATAAAAATGCTGACTTGACATTATTGAATGAGTGGAATCGTTAATGTTCACATCAAATAAGGAAAATCATGATTCACGACACCATTGGTGAGTAACGGCACATCATGGTACACGATGCTACTAGCGATCACGACACCACCGTATATAGTTCACAAACACAATCGGCGGTTCACTTGTATCAAATAGAGATATTCATGGTTCACGAAAACACTAGCAACTCACAGCACATTGTATTTCACGACACCATTGAAGATTAATGACAGCGTTGTGGTTCACGACACCACCGACGGTTCAGGACGCCATCGGTATTCATGAAACTACCGACATTTCATGACGCCATCCAATCTATGGTTCATGATTTACCTTTGTGGTTCACGACACCAACAATTTATCAATAATTGCATTGTGATTCACGATTTATCAATGATTATATGATTCACATAAATAAAATATTTTGATGCAGATCTATATTTGTGACACATTTAAATAGATGCAAAATCTAACATTCTGTATACCAAACGACACAAAATAACATTACCTACAATTCACAACTCCAACGAAGATACATAGCTACTTTTTATTATGCACAACATTTGAACATCACAATTCATATTATAGATAACCAAGATTCGCAACACACAATTAAACATATCATATTATATAATTATAATATAAAACATCACAATTAAACATATCATATTATATAATTATAATATAAAACATCATTCATAGGCATAATGGCTCATATAATGGTTTTTAAAGAATAATTTATACATTGTTACATAAAAACCGATTTTGTATACATTTACCATATATGATTGATTATGTACGATTCATTACAAACCCTAAAATCAAATTAAGTATTAAAAAACAACTATCATATTTCCAAAAGATATACAATTCATGATTAATGATTTAATACGACACCATCGTCTTTTTCACCGGTGAACAATATGGAGGTGGTGTTTGACCGCCGGAAAAGATGGATTCAGTGGTTATGTTGAAGCCGTCGATGAAACCGTGGTCGTCGATGATGATGAAGTGATGGACATGGATGAAACTGTGACTAGAGCGGATCGAATAATGTAAGGGAGAGATTATCAGGAGAGGTATATACCATGATTTGGTAACAAATGAGAGAGAGTGAGAGGGAAAGAGAAATAGAAATTGAAAATTTCGTGAATTATGTTAAGATTTGTAAAAAATTAGGAAGTATTGATTTTCTTTTTTTTTTTTTTTTTTTAAATTTAGCATTAACTTAAAAAACATGTCAAAAATACCCTTAAAGTTTGGATAAATATTGACGATTTGTTTCTCTTTTATTAGTTCTTACCCCGTCTTCGTTATAAGAAGAGTCTTTGTATGTATGTAGGCATGTCACCTAGTCTAGTTAAAAAAAGACAAACAAAAATAGAAGTAACTTTATTTTTTGGGCTTAAATTCATTAGATTACAAATTACAAAACTGAGGTGAAACCTAATTGATGTTTTTATAAACCCTTTATGAAAACTTCAAATGCATGGTGAATTTAATGTATCACGTGAGAATTATTACGATGATTTTATGGTAATATATGCAGGTTATTATATAATTACGTATAATAATAATGTTACACAAAGCCCTTGTCATCCCCACAAAACTCATCGACCACCATTCCATTACCACTTTCATAAAATACCAAAAAAATTTTGCAACAAGACAACAGAAACCAACATCACCTTTTTTATCCGTACAATTTTTTTCCACGCCATCCAACAGGCTGTCCGTCCGTTCACCCTTTTTTTGCAACCCCAAATGAATTTTCTGCCAACAAATAATGCCTTTATACAATTAAAATCTCAACTCTAGTTAAAAGATATAGTTTATAAAAGCTCAAAATCAAAGATATAAATAGTTTTACCCGAAACAATTTCCGGATCTTTTTTTGTGTCCAACAGAACCTAAATAATCAAATTGAACATTGAACCGGTTGTCTTAAATTTTTTTTTCAAAAATTAAGATTAAATTTGAACCAGTTGGACCGAAGTATGATGCTTAAAGTCGACTAAGAGGGTGTTTTATGAGATCTTTGGAGTGTAAATTCTATTACAAATGGTTGGAATGAAACATACATCGTATGCTTGTTGGTTGAGGCATAAAAATGGTATCGAGAGTCGACTAAGATTATGTTTTATGAAATCTTACAGATTGTAGGAATGTTAAATTTCTCAACTATATATTTTGATAGAATTTAAATAAATTTTAGTTTATTACTTGTATAATCTACTAAACATATTTTAAGTAAATTTTAATATTCTGAAGTTTTAATCTGCCGGTCAAACAAGACAGAGATTCTTATCATAAGGTTGCTATGTATCAAATTCGATTATGTCATATATATCTTGTGTTTTGTGACAATAATTTAAACTTTGTGTAATTGTGTGGCTTAGGGGTTTGTTTAAACTTCAAATTCTGCAAAAAGGAGAAAAAAAAAAAAAAAAAAAACCCTTCTGGATCTGAATTTAAAAGAAATTAAACGATTATAGATGTATGGGTATGGGTTGTATATGTTGTTGAGTTGGCCAGTTTGAACTTAAAAATAAATATTAAATAGTGAGAAAAAACGGTATGTGATATAAACAAAAATAGAATTTAGTATGGAATCAAGGACATTCGTTTCTTCTAAATCTAAACAGAAACTTGAGGGATATTTCATAAATTCCTATAGAGTACGAGGGTCGAAATGAAAATCTCAAAAACCTATGTCCATAATTGTTTTCAGTTTTCACCCTTGCTCATTTTCTTTCCTCCAAATTGTCTGTTATGTCACTTTCTAACCTCCCAAACAAAAAACTATTGCATAAAAAGTTGACTCTGTAACAATGTATAATAATTAGCAACCTCATCTTCAAGCTCCCACAACCCATCACATAAAGCCAACGACAAGTCCCCATAATCCCCTCCGGCAATCTCATCATCACCTCCACCGGCGTCGACGTCACCATTTCCCTCTGCCCTACTGGGTATTCCGAGCTCGTCATCGGAGGCTTCTAGCAGGTGTCTAATAACCCTTTCTTTCTCATCATCATCTTCAACCAAATCTTCTTTCACGGAAGGATTTGTCGTCGAGCTATTGTCCGGGTCGGTTTCTGGTTGTTGGGTGAAATCAATAAATGGGTCGAATGAGATATTAGTGAAGAAATCTGAAAAATCTTGGTTTGTTTCTTGTTGTTCATTAATGTAAGAATTTCTGTTTCGTTTCGTGGTTTCAGAGTCGCCGTCGTCTTCGCGGTGGCGTTTGGTGTCCGTTTCGGCCATGGAGTTTCAGAGGGTGTAAAGTGTAAATTTGCGAGAGAGAAGGGGGGAATGGTGGGATGAGGAGAGAGAATAAGGGGGAGTTCAAAGCATATATATATAGAGGGTAATGGTCAAATTGTATTTTGGAAAATGAAATTAATAAATAAATGCTTGTCCTGTTCCACCATGACAGGGTTTGTTTTGTCGATTAATGTATTAACGTTTAAAAAAGAGAACTGATTTACACCGTAACCTTTTGTCATCCATGATAATTTTAATTAAAATGACTATTTCATCATTAATCATATTTTTATCATATTTGTTTTTGACATTCAAAAGTAGTAATAAATTTATCATTTTAGATAAAATACTTATGTATGTCAAAAATGTTTTTCAACAAATCACTTCCCTTTAAAAAATAACGTATTTTTTTCCAAATAATCTTTAATGTTTCCTAGCTTTTGTAGGAACAGAATAGCCTATCCAAATAATATTTTATTCTTATTTTATTTTAATTAATATATTATTGATGTATAAAATACAAAGTTATATCTGTACATGAAGACCATAGTTTATGCAAAAAAAAAATCTCAATTTTATGAATCAATATATATCTTGTTTTTTTTTATTAAAAATAGCAATAAATGTTAAATTTATTAAAAATAAAAAAAATTAAAGGAAAGAATGATAAAATATTGTCGTGAACTCCACACGCACACAAAAACACACATTTGTGTGAGTGAGAATATGATTCGTGTGAATATTACATACATTCATATATTCAAGCTCATCACATATCATGTAAATTTGAAAAATATATTGTGATTGTAAACATACGTTCAAAACCAATGACGGACGTATGTGTTAGAAAGGGCATGCACATCCCACAGAACCCTACCATATAGTGTAAATAAATATTATTTTGTCAACTTTTTTACAAGTTTATTTAATGTGCATACCTTGGAAAACATGATGCATATCCTCCTCATTTCTTGAGAGCGAAAAATGTATTTTATGAACTATTACTATTTTGATATCATCAACAAAAATATAACAACATGTAACATTTCACCTTTCTTTTTTGAATCTCTTCTAACTCGAGTTAAGAATCTCTTCTCTTTTTTTATTACTTTTAATTTTTTCTGATTTTGAATGCATTCTATAGATGGGGTCAAACCCCCACCCCCACATTATCTTACTCCTCCATCAAAAAGGCATGTTAGAGAGAGAGAGAGAGAGAGAAAATAAAAAAGTGAATAGAGAAAATATAAACAACGTACGTTGTGATAATGTATCACCGGAAACCAGTCGACCATCCACCAAAGATGAAATCCATCGAAGAAGACGGTGACCGGCTGGTCTCCATCAAAGAAGATGAAGTCTGGAAATTACACTTATGCCTCTTTGTTGTCCAACTCTTTCTCTCTTCGGGATTCACATCATTGGTAGAACAAAAACTATTTCAACATTTATAATTTTATTAGTGCATACCCTTGTTCGAATTTTTAGATCTGCCACTATTAACAGTAGTATTGTAACCGTGAACATACACGTTTCACATAGTTTCAGTATGCGACTGTGTGTAATTTTTTGCAACTACTCTTATAATATTAATTTAAATTTGAATATGCAAAAAATAAAAAAAATTTGTTCTAGAGTGATACCTCTGGTACTCTGTAAAATATGGTACTCTCTTGAAACAAATTATACATATATATATATATATATATATATATATATATATATATATATATATATAGGGTTGGGTTCCGGTAAGAACCCTCGTTACCGTGAGAACGTGAGAACCACTCCAAAATGCACAAATTTAAAAATTAAAAGTTTTATTTAAAACCATTATTAGTCTTAAATATTAACAAATATCATAATCTAACACTAAAATTACATTAAAAAATTATATTCATTAAATTTTAAACTAAATGCACAAATTTTCTTAAATGCACAATTCGTACATAAAATGGATAAATTATAGCATGAAATGCGTAAATTTTTACATGAAATGCATAAATATATCGAAAACATTTAATTTTAGTATCAAATACACAATTTTATACAATGGATGCACAAATTTTAGAGTGGTTCTCACGTTCTCACGGGAATGAGGGGTTCTCATGTGAACCCAATCCTATATATATATATATATATATATATATATATATATATATATATATATATATATATATATATATATATATGGGTTCAATGGAAAACCAACATTCATCGGAAAACCTCAATGCACCACCACAAATGCATCACAAATTCCGCGTGATGCATCATTATTTCCACATGATACATTGACTTTCTGCGTGATGCATCACCTAATCCAATGACTATGTATTGGTTCCCCGTTTATCCGATGCATATAGGTTTTTCATTGAACCCACCGGCCACACACACACAGATATATATATATATATATATATATATATATATATATATATATATATATATATATATATATATATATATATATATATATATATATATATATATATAGAGAGAGAGAGAGAGAGAGAGAGAGAGAGAGATTCAAGTCAATGTGATACAATATTAAACTTGGATGCTGGATTACCATTTTAAATAAACATATTCAATAAAAATACTAAATTTCATACAAAACTATATATACACATGTTTAAATGTGTATTATTGTCTAGTTAATATCATTTATATGTTCATTATTAGAAAATGTTATAATTCTTGCAATAGTAATATGCACATGTTCAAAGGTGCATTATACATGAATATGTGCATTTTGTACTTTTGTTTGAATTTAAATATTTTAAAATATTTTATTGTAATAAACATGTAAATGATGTAGAGTCATTAATAATACACACTTAAACATGTATATATAGTGTAATTTCGCATTAAATTTAATATTTTATTATAAGTAGCATGTTTATTTAATATGGTACTCCAGTATCACGGTCTAATAAGATCTTTCATGCAACTCAACCCTATATATATACATGGTTCGAGAGAGTATCACTCACTATATAACGCACCAGAAGGTATCATCTTTAAAAAAACTTTTAATTTTTTTTTCATAAACATGTTTTAATTAACATTATAAAGATGATATGTAAATTTGACATCATTCACACCTCATAACTCTTTAAAATGATGTGAATGTACACTTACATAAATTTGCATATATGTGAACGTACATTTATATGATACATAATTTCGAGCATTTAGAATCTATGAATGTTCTTGAAATTTATACATCATATTTTGTAATCATGTTCATGAAACTTTTTTTTAAAAGTATTTTTATGAGTGATATGTTTTGTTGCATTGCATAACATGTGATACTTACATGAACCTAAAAACACATATAATAAAGGGTACTCATTGTCTACACATTTTGAAGGATCGTAATTCATACATCTAACCACACTAATCGATTCTTATATTCCTTTCATTTTCTCTCCTACATGTGATCACAATTCTTCTTACTTTTCTCCTATATATATATATATATATATATATATATATATATATATATATATATATATATATATATATATATATATATATATATATATATATATATATATATATATATATATATATACAACACACCAAATTTGTGTAAAAGTAGGTCTCTTTCAATTATTCTTTGTAGAAACGTGTCACCTTTTTTTCATTCGTAAAAGTAGGTTTTTTAACCCGCATGATTAACACACACGTATAGGTGTGGGTTCAATGAAAAACCAATGTGCATCATGAAACCTCAGAAAACCACGTGAATAGGATTGTGCATCACAAGGAAAGAATTGTGCATCACATGGAAAGAATTGTGCATCACGATCCATTGATGCATTGTGCGGTCGGTCCAATTGGACCATAATGCATCGCATATAAAATCATAGTCCATCACGATTATTTGATGCACCGTGTAGCTAGTCCGAGTCTTGTCTGTACGACGATCCAAATCGGTCTGGTTGTTGACCGATCATTCAATTGAAGTCAGTCAATCATTTTATGCATCTCACAAAAATAAAACAATAAATTAGTTAGTTGATAATCAAATCCAGAACCTCTAGTTTCATAACATAAGGCTTTAACTATTAAGCTACAAGTCACTTTGTAATAATTTTATATGAATTTAACATTTTATCGTATTGAACATGTACATTTAATATGATTTTCCAGTACTCCAGTCTAATACAGTACTCCATGGATCTTGACCCAATCCTTGTATATAGAGCAAACTATAAAACCCTGAAAGCCCAAATACTATTATTATGCTTTTAAAATGTTTAAAAAAAGTTATTTTTTAGCCAATTTTTACAGAATGATACGTATAAGGTGTTGGTTTTGTTGAATAGCTAATGTTAAAATATGCTTGTTGAGATTAATTACTTTTTTTTAGTAAGAATTAAAAAAAAAAAAAAGGGCACTTCCAAGTCCCAACACAAAATATCAACTTTCTTAGAGCAATTAAATGTCACCATTATGATCTTCATTCAAGAAGAATTATTGGATAACGGAGAAATTGTAAGGGTTAGATGTATTTTTTTTTAACGTATAATAATTTAAATACGTTGGTGACTTAGGTTACGTTTAGTATAGAGAAGTGTAGAGAAAAGAAATGAACATAAAATCAATGGTTTTTTTATACTATCAAATTTAAAAATGCAATAACCATGTGATGGTTTTAATTCTCTTTCTCTAATTTTAGTTTATACTTAATTCTCCATCATTGCTAGAGAATTGAAAGAATAGAATGTTAACTTATATATACTTAATTCTCCATCGATCCAACTTGTGAATTTAAAGAGAATTTATATATGCATTTCAAGTCTCCTAACTTATAATTTGTCTTCATTTCCTTTCTATTCGATTCAATCTACCAAACGTAACCTTAGAACTTCTTTGGATGAGATTAATTGTTTTGTTGATGTTAATTGTTGATGATAGGATTTGTTTTGTTGATATTAATTGCATGCTAGGAAAATGAAAATAGAAAATATTCTATTTACACCATATCAAATGATGATGTGATTACATACATGTATATAGATTTAGATTCAAGTGAGTACCATCTATTTCATAGCGCATCCGAAGGTACCACTTGTAAAATTATTTTTTTTGAAATTTTTTTCATAAACATGTTCTAATTAATATTACACAGATGATATATCAGTTTCACGCAAATTCGAACACTCTAAGTGCATGAAATCATATATGCACGTTCACATATATGCAAATTTATGTAAGTGTAAGTTCATATAATTTTTTAGGAGCTAGAAGATGTCAATATATGTAAAATTTACATATGATCTTCATAATGTTAATTAAAAATGTTTATGAAAAAAAAATTAAAATTTTTTTAAAGGTGATATCTTCTAGTGCGCTGCATAAGAAGTGATACTCTCTCGAACCATTATATATATATATATATATATATATATATATATATATATATATATATATATATATATATATATATATATATATATATATATATATAGATTCAGGTTCAAAAAGGTACCTCTCGAAATCAAGTGCACCCGAAGGTACCAACCTTAAAAAAAAAAATTTTAATTTTTTTTCTCATAACCATGTTTAAATTAATGTTATACACATGATATATGAATTTCACATACATTCACACTTTCTGTGTCCTTAAAAATTATGTGAATGCTCAATGTATATTTATGTGAATGGATATCCATGTGAATAGTCATTTCACATCATGTGAATGGTGTGAATGACCATTCACATGATCTTTTTTTACCATTCACAAGATTTATGATGTTACTCCTTTTGAAAAAAAGTCTTATAATGTTGTCTTATACATGTCTATTCAAAAAAAATATATGTGAATGATCATTCACATTAGGGTACGCTGGGTACGCTGGAATCTCATAGGTACCCTGATGAACCTGATTCTATATATATATATATATATATATATAATATATATATATATATATATATATATATATATATATATATATATATATATATATATATATATATATATATATATATAGAGAAGAGAGAGAGAGAGAGAGAGAGAGAGAGAGAGAGAGAGAGAGAGAGAGAGAGAGAGAGAACAACTATAAATTGATTATACTTTAATTCAACCATTTGTATATTATTTTGACCCGATCAAACTGTAAAAATTTCAATGTTCATGTGAAAAATGAATTGTGGACCAGTCAGTATTTATTACCTCATCTTACAAATTATAAAGGTTAAAAATATGCATGAAAACCCACTTGACGTACGTATTCAACTATTCATATTTAATACCAATACCAATACAAATACAACCATATTTAATATTGAAAGTCCAGGCTGCCGCCTGCCAGTGTGATTTATTTATTTTTTTTAATTTTGAAAAGTATTTGTATCTATGAAAAATCAGTGTGTTTTCGCTTCTTCCATTAATAGAATAAACTGACAGGGTACATATAAAATAAAAAAAAAAAACTTATTTGCTTCTTCCATTCCGATCGGAAAAAACAACAAGCCCATCCACTTTTAAGTTCTAATCGTTAATAAATAGTGTAGTTATTTTCGTTTGAAAAAAACGTAATTCTTTATCGTTTCAAACGGAACAATCTGTAATCCATTCGTTTTTTCAAACGAAAAATGTTACAACTATTTATTTATGATTGGAAGATGAAATCAGAAAGAATTATTGTTTTTAGAAGTTTGAAAAAAAAAAGAGAATGATTGGTTTTATTATATTGAAAAGTTCAAAATCAAAAGATTTCATATAATAATATTAAATAAACAATGATTTATTATATAATTGTAATATAAAGATAAATATCCAAAGTAAATGTAAAAAAATAATTTTAAATCTTAAGAAAAAAATAAAATCGTAAATAAATAGTTTTATTATAATTAAAAGATTAATAATAATTATAACAACATTAGTGGGGTTTTAATCGAAAATTTTTTATACTTTGGTGGTTTTTACACGATAGGTTTAAGTATGCTAACCTGCTATAGCAGGTTGACGGGTGAATTTAAAAGATTTACACGGTTTAGGGACTTATCAGAAAAGGAAAATGAAACGGTGACTTAATCGAAAAATTTTACACTTTTATGTTTTTTTGCATAATTTTCCCAATATGTGCCAACTGTTATTCATGCCCATATTGTGACACGCAATGAACTTTTGGGTTGAGTTTAGTTAACAAAACTAGTTATTTTTCAATTTCAGTTTTCAATAGATGATGAAATTTTGGTTTTAAAAAAAAATAAGATTAGTGATTATAAAATAAGAAAAGTAAAATAGATGATAGAAAAGTAAGAGAGAAAAAGAGAGTATTATAAAAGAAAAAGAGAGTATTATAAAAGAAACAGGGGATGGTCTCATTTTGACTATATCAAATATACTTTCTCATATTCGTTATTACTATAGTTATTCATTTTATTGATAATTAATTTAAAATAAGGTTAACATTGGAATTCGTAACCTCGAAGGATCATGGATTTTATTTCATCAAAATAATTGATTTAACAAACAACTCAAATATGAATTGAACTTGCATGACCCGACCTCTAAACGCTTTCATATGTCATTTAGATTGTGTTTGGTATTAATAATTGACAAAAAGAAAATGAAAACAAATTATCAGTTAAAATATTCGAATTATGTATATAAAATTTCTATGAATTCTCATGTTATATCAATATATAGCTTAAAATTCAAATTTCTCTCATTTTTCTATCAATGGTGGAAAATTAAGTAAAAGCTAAAATTAGAGACTGAGAAATACAACAATAATAAAGTCGTTGTATTTTCAAGTTTCATGGTCTAAAAAGTCAAAGATTTTATTTTCATTTCTTTTCTCTTCAACTTTTTCTAGCAAACACAACGTTACAAACGTTATAGTTTATGTGAAATAAAATTTTTATGAAAACAAATTTTAAAACTAAAGTGGGTAATGTCAGCAAACTTAATATCTTTTGTGTGAGGCAAAAATCATTTCAACTCAAAACTACAAAATAAAAAAAATAAAATACAACAACAACAAAGTAATTATTTTAAAAGAAGTAGATACCCATGTAAACCTCACACCCAAAACTACAAAAAACCCACAAAGAAAAACTCCTACAAATGCAAAAACAAAACAAAACAAAAAAAACAAGTACAGATTTTAACATGGCACCTGTCTGGACATGCAAGACGTCTTTTAGAACGAAATCTAAATATTTTTGCGAAGTAAAGGAGATACCAATTTCAAAAATATTTTTTCTATTATTTTATAATAATATTTAAATTTACAATATAAAGGTAGTTGAAAATATCGTACACAAACACACTTTGTAACTATATGAAACGTGCATGTATACAAACACGATAGTGTTGTGAACGTATGTTTACAGTTACAGTACTTTATCACGTCCGCATAACTTCTAAGGAGCTTGATGGCATAAATGTATGTAACATTTTATAAATTAAAAAGAATTATTTGTACCTATTTGAATATAAACAAAATAAAAAAAATTCGCAGTGCGTTTACAGGTACGCAAATTAGTATGTGTCTGTACCGAGCACATTAACGTGTGTGTCTCTATATATATAGGATTGGTTCATGTATAAAATATTAATTTTGTTGAGATATAATTTGTTTAAAGAGATATTACAAAATAACCAAAATATAAACACACTTCTCAAGTTTTTCGTAAAAAAACTCACCTAACCAAAATATTCATTATTTACGTTACCACATTTACGTGACAGCCACTATTTACGTGAATTGTAATTTTTAATGCATTACGTTACAAAAGGTAAAAAGTAACGTAAAAATATATTAATTTTACGTTGCCAAATCTATTCTTGAGAATGAGCACAATGAGATTTGGTAAGGTATGTTAATGGTACTTTACGTGGTATTTCACATTTTGTAACGCAACGCATTAAAAAAGTTATAAAAAATACAAGTAACGTAAATATTAGCTGTCACGTAAATGTTGGGTATTTTGGTAATGTGATTTTTTTTTTTGTAAAACTTAAGAAATATGTTGTTTTTTGGGTGTTTTTTTTATTATCCCTTGTTTTAAACCTTAATACTACGTTTTCATAATCTTTAATTTTTACCTTTTTTATAAAACAAAGTTTATTACAATAAAATGATTATGTAGATTTCAATTTATGTAAATTAATTAAGCAATTACATTTAGTTTTGCTATTAAGTTTTATGAAAACTTAATAATTAAGGTTTAAAACCTTTACTGTGATGGTTCATCAATCTTGCTTGTTAAACTTTTTAAACCATAACACTTTAAAAAAATTTATTTATTTTAGTTCAACTTTCATATCATTTTGATAACATAAAATAAATTCTTTTAAAAAAAAATCCGAAATATCACATTTGAAATGTAAGAATCTAATTGCTAAACTTGTTCTCATATTCTCTAATAGTTAAGAATTTCTTAAATAATCTTGTTCGTATATATGTGTTAGGGTTGGCAATTTTGACCCAACATGCCAAATGGTCCGAACAGTTAAATTTATCCACCGTAAAAAACTAATATAGAACATAAGTTTTTATTAAAAATGAAAATTTATAAAATGGTATATAAAACAAATTATTTTTTAAAAAAAATTTACTATTTGTGATTTTTGGTCATCAAATAATTTGACTCGTTTGCTTGAATGGGCTGAAATTGACGTCATGTGTGTATTTGTTTTATAATAAAAAAGGAAATAAAGAAGAAAGAAAAAGGTGGATGGTCGAGTTGTGGGGTGGGTCGTCACTGTCTTGAAGATGTTGACAAAATCAACGATGAAAGCAAAAGAGAAATGGGTTGGTTGTACAAGACTACAACTGCTCTTTATCTTTTTGTTTCTTTCATTATTACCACAGCATTACTTTATTAGTTTATTTCATTACCTTTTATTTTTAAATATTACTGAAAAAAATAACCTTTACTCTTATGTACTTATTTCAATTATCTACAATTTTAATTTTAAAACTTATATTATTGTCTAACGTTTCAAACCAAAATCAACATATGACTGTGTAAGATACAAAACAAACCACATGTTTATGCAACGACTTTTCCATTTTTATCTATTGATGCAACAAAATCATTTTTGAGACAATTTATGCAATATATTGTTATCAAAAAATGCCACGACGTTTTATCTCTTTTACCAACTTATGCAACAAAATTATTTTTAATATGATTTATGCAATAATATTTAACTTGTTATCAAAATATGCAACATCCAATATACTTATTTATCTGGTAAATTAATAGTTTGTCGTACGTCACTTAAAATCCTACGTGTACAATAATCAAGTCACTATCTTTGTTAATATCATATGGGTTGATTAAGAAACTTATCTGATTACCATTTTCTTTCTATTGGTTTATTTTTCATAACATGGTTAAACAGTTGTTGTTCATTTACGGTTAAAAAACTATGAATACTTAACAATTATTACCCGTAAGATGATTGAGGATATTCGTGAGATTCTTGATTAAACCTTTAATATAAATGATTAATTTTTACTGTATAAACTTGATCATCGTGAAACATAAACAATTAATATTCACCGCATGATTGATGATTGTTTAACGTACATAATAAAGTTTTACAACATAGATCGATTAACTTTATAAATTATTATATTCAAGCTACATGGTTATGACAGATAATGAATTTTTAAAAATAAGGATGGGAGGACGAAATTCTCAGTTCGATACTCTACTATCCCTAGTCGGAAAAAACAAATTATTACAATAAAAACTTGGTATGAAAATAATTGTAATAGAATAACATAAAAAAATAATAGTTTTGCAGTGTAATCCTTATTTTATTAAGAAATTTAATTTGGTGACGTGTATTTTTTTAATGCATAGATGTGTCAATTTAAATTTTTAAGTGATGTACAATAAATCAATTGATGACCAAGTAAATTACGTTGTATGTTTGTGCAGTAAGTTTAAACATTATTACATAAATCGTGTTAAATATGATTTCATTACATTACTTGAAAAAGAATGGAAAATGTTACATTTTTTGATAACATATTCAAACGTTATTACATAATATGTTACATAAATTGATAAAAAAATGAAAACGTTATTGCATAAATATAAAGTTTGGTATTTGATATGCCGTAATGAATGGACAAATGAATTAATGAAATCCTTCAATTTATTGAAACATTAAAAAAAAGTGTTTGTTTCATCAAATAATTATTCTTTCCTAATTACAAAAATAGCCATCTTTCACATGTTTATTCACTTTTTAGCCTATTTATATACATTTTACCAAAATAGCCACACTTTACGTTACCACATTTACGTGATAGCCACAATTTACGTGATTGATACTTTTTTTCATTTTTTAATACATTACGTTACAAAAGGTGTCTGGTCACGTAAATTGTTGTACTTTACGTGACCATTTTTGCTCCTTCCCCATGAATGTTTGGTGGGATGTCTTGTCACACTTTACGTTACCACATTTACGTGATAGCCACAATTTACGTGATTTGTACTTTTTTTTCATTTTTTAATGCATTATGTTACAAAAAGTGTTTGGTCACGTAAATTGTTGTACTTTACGTGACCATTTTTGCTCCTTTCCCATGAATGTTTGGTGGGATGTCTTGTCACACTTTAAAATGTTTTTTTTAAACAATCATTACATTTTTATGGGGAATGAGCAAATTTTTAAAAGTGGTCACGTAAAGTACAACAATTTACGTGACCAAACCCCTTTTGTAACGTAATGCATTAAAAAATGAAAAAAAAAAGTACAAATCACGTAAATTGTGGCTATCACGTAAATGTGATAACGTAAAGTGTGGCTATTTTGGTAAAATATATATAAAATGACTAAAAAGTGAATAAAGATGTGAGATGTGGCTATTTTTGTAATTATCCCTTTTATTTATTTTCCTTCTTTAAGGTGTTATGTTTTTTTTTTAACGACAAACTATCCTACTCCTACTCCTAAACTACTCCTTTACCTCCAGACTTACTCACTCCACCTAAATTTCAACTTGCCTCCGACGGGGATCGAACCCGTGACCTCTCCGCTTACAACTCCACCCTCTTACCGCCAGGCAAAAGGCCTTTTGCCTTTAAGGTGTTATGTGTAGGCTTCGGTTGGGCTAAAGATAAGGGCAGACGACCCTTTAATCTCTAATCCACCTTCTGTCTCACATCGTCTTTGATCTGAAAGATTACACACAAAAACACACACACGTGTATATTAATTTGACAGAGTATAATTCGTTATGCACCACATCATAATGTATCATCTTTAAAAAAAATTAATTATTTTTTCATAAACAAACTATCCTACTCCTAAACTACTCCTTTACCTCCAGACTTACTCACTCCACCTAAATTTCAACTTGTCTCCGACGGGGATCGAACCCGTGACCTCTCGCTTACAACTCCACCCTCTTACCGGCAGGCAAAAGGCCTTTTGCCTTTAAGGTGTTATGTGTAGGCTTCGGTTGGGCTAAAGATAAGGGCAGCCGACCCTTTAATCTCTAATCCACCTTATGTCTCACATCGTCTTTGATCTGAAAGATTACACACAAAAACACACACACGTGTATATTAATTTGACAGAGTATAATTCGTTATGCACCACATCATAATGTATCATCTTTAAAAAAAATTTATTATTTTTTCATAAACATGTTTTAATTAACATTATAAAAATCATATATAAATTTCACATACATTCACATTTTTCTTAACTCTTTTAAAATAAAGTGAACGTGCACTTACATAATTTTGTGTAGAGTACATTTATGTGATACATGATTTCGTATACTTAGAATGTGTCCTTCTGTTTCTAAACTTTATAAAAATCGCAATTTTGTATTTTTTTTTTAATTTACAAGTTTGGTCCCTTCACTATTTGATTTTAATATCAAGTTTTATCATTTTCTTAAATTTTTATTTTGGCTTTAAATTTGAAATACTGATTTACCAAATTATGATTAAATTCTTTATTTAATATATAATTACTATTTATAAATTTTTTTTAAAGAAATATATATTTATTTATTAAAAAATTTTCATATACTTAATTTAGTTAATTTACGTCTCTTTTATGTAATTAATAGATATATATTTTATATTTCATTTGTTAACCTATTTTTTATATTTTTATTATTTATACTTTTTTATCTAATTATTTTTAAACTGTAATATATTTTGATTTAATTATGATTTTTATGAAAAATATATAAATTTAGGTTTTTGTTCGTTTAAATATTTTGTTTGGCTAATACGTTTCAATTTAAATTTAATACGTTATGACTATTGATTTAAATATTTTGTTACGTTAATACGTTTTGATTTGAATTTAAGCTTTTATTTATTTGAATTTAATTATTTTGTTAGCCCAATAAATTTTGATTTAAGTATAGGAATTTTGATGGTTTTTATTTTAATATTGTAATTTATTTATTTTAATACGTTTATTTGTTTTCACTTAAATATCTTGTTCAATTTTTGCTTAAGTATTAACATAGTTAAATTGTAAATGAAAACGAATGAAATGTAATTGAGATAAATGTAAAATCGTCATTTTTAAAAAGTTCAGAAATAATAGTGTATTTATCTTTTTAAAAATAAGGAATTGTAATTTATCTTTTCATTTTATAATAATAAGTTGTATTAATCTTTTTTGATAAAACGTGAAGGTTACATGTGACATTTGGTGGTCTCTTTTATTATAAATATATCGATATATATCAACATTTCTTCCGCTCTTCAGCATATAAATTTTTTTTTGCACAAACAATCTAATTTTACTTGAGAAAAATGGATTCATCCGAACAAGGTACTAAGAGAGTGTTTGGTTTTGCGTTATGAATCAGATTATCAGCTTATTACGTTACAATAACGCAAATAAATAGTTTAAAGTGTTTGGATTGCATACGTTAATAAGTGATTATTTGCGTTTAGCGTTAATCTTACCACACTTTTTCATGATTTAAAAATTGTAGCTTATTTGCTTAATAAGTGATTATTTGGTCATTTTACAAGTAAAAACGCAAACCCAAACACTTTAAAAACTGATTATTTGATAATTATGATAGCAAACAACAGAAGCTAAACCAAACACTACATTTTCTGCGACACTTTTTGTTACAGCTATTATCTGATTATTAGTTTTCAAAACGCTACAGCCAAATTCAAACACCCTCTAAGTCCAAATGAGGATGAAAAAAACTGCTAAGTACGTACGGTCCCAAATTCTCAATGAAGCCAAAATATCAACATTCTCCTTCTCCCACACTTCAATTTATTAAAAAATTTAATCAATCCACAGAAATGGATTCATCCCAAACAACGGAGAAAAGAAATCGCCTCCGAATCTGAATATTTTTTTTCGTCATATCAATCAATATTTTATTTATGCATTGCAACCCCAATTTTCGTCATCTCACTTTCCGAAAGGTTTCTATTCTCACCACCGTAATTTTAGTATTCTTATATATTATTTTTATTATTATTATTTAAAAACAAAATTGATTTAAAGATGAGAAGGGATATGTCATATGTATGTAACTCCTTTCATTTTCGGAAGATTTAAAATTTAATGAAAAGAGAGAGAGAAAAAAAAAAAGAATTGAAGTGGAACTAATGTGACTGTGTAACGTGGTATTGTGTAAGGGTGGGGGAATGGAATACATTCCTCTCTCAAATTTAGCATTTTATTGTCTTATCGTCACATCAGCTTTTCACTCTCTTATCATTTTCATTTTTAAACTTTGAAAATGCCTACTATTCTCTTTTTATATTTCACTCTCTACCACCGAATATTCGACATTCACAAAAAAAAAATATAAGAAAATTTAAATAAATTTGATTTTTTTAATGGTCCACTGATTCTTCATTTATGAAAGTATTTCATAAAACCATCATTTTAGTTGAGAACTCGCAAACCATGTGAGCGCATGGGGTTTCACTCAATGGAAACTGGTTTTTTTGTTGTTGCTATCATATTATATTTAAACTAACGATACAATGCCGATTACCAAAAGTTACACAATCACAGGGGCGTAATTAAAAATTTTAGTTATCGGTGTCAATTTTTTAGTGTAAATTTAATACTTAATTTTTTAAAAAATTTTCTAAAACGAATCGGATCACCTGAATGAACTGCCAACAAAAATTTAACAAATGACAATATTTTTCGGGGGGGTTTTTTTTTTTTTCTTGAGATTTTGGCAGATTATTGGGTTTAGTATTAAGTTTATATGCATTTTATCTAAACAATTATTTATTAAAAAATATTCATGTAATAAGTTTACATAATGTTTCTTTTACATCTTGAATTCCCCTCTCTTTTCCTATTAAAAGAAACCTAAAAATAAAGAATATAATATGGGTATGAGGAGGAATCAATCATATTCGCCACATGATGAAATCGTCAACAAATCCTTTTAAGTTCCAGCGATCAATTATCGCTACCACTTGATCAACAATTTGTTCATTGGCGACTTCCTATCTTTATTCCTGTTTTCAAATGTTCCTTCCTCCTTTTTTTTTTTTTTTTTCTTTTTAAAAAAAAAAACCAAACTTTTCTTTATTAATAATACCCTTTTTAATTTTTTATAAAATTAAAAATAAAAAAAGAAGTTGGCAACTACGTAAAACTTATTATTTTTATAAGCTCAATAAATAGCTTATGGTCCTAATAAACAGCTGGAAAAAATCCATCTAAACACAACTTTAAAAAATGTGGTCAGTGTTTTTAAAAATTATGAGCTTAAACTATAATAAACAATTACAAGTTACATACCAAACAAACCCTTAGAGGGAACGGAGTACTCACCCCGCAGTAAAGCGGGGTTGCCACATCGGCTGCCACCGTGAAACATATTGCACTTGCCCAAATACCAAATTTAGACGGCTAGTTTGTATTTTTTTATTTTAGTTTCGTAATTCTTGTTTCGTTCGTACAGTTTCGTGTTTTACTTTCGTAATCAGGAAACACACAATAACATTCAATCATATCTCTTGAAACATATTGCATTTGTCCAAATACCAAATTTAGACGGCTAGTTTGTATTTTTTTTAATGTTCATTCGTAATTTTAATTTTTATTTATTGTTATGTATTTTTTAATTTTAATTGGGTAATTTTTAATGTTTAGTTTATGTAATAGTTTTTAAATATTTATGAAATTAATTATTTTAATTCTAATAATTGTTTTGTTAGTTAAAATGAATTTATTTAAAAGAAATTAAGAAAGATGGAAATGTATAGAAAGATGGGGAAAGGTGGAGAGAGAAAAGCTGATGTGGCGCTGACGTGTACAGAAAGATGGTTTTCGGTAAGATGACCACTCCCTTCCCTCTTAGAGTGAAGGGTATTGGTATCTTTCCCATACCCACCTTTCTGTACACCTCAGCGCCACATCAGTTTTTCTCTCTCCATCTTTCCTCACTTTTCTCCACATTTCTAACTTAGAAATACTCATCTTTCTAAACCTTTGCATCTTTCTTGATTTTTTTAAAATAAATTCATTTTAACTAACAAAACAATTAAAACTAAAATAATTAATTCCATAAATATTTAAAAACTATTACATAACTAAAAATTACCAAATTAAAAATAAAAAATACATAACAATAAAAAAAACTAAAATTACGAATGAACATTGAAAAAATACAAACTAACCGTCTAAATTTGGTATTTGGGTAAGTGCAATATGTTTCACAAGATCTGATTGAAGGTTATTGTGTGTTTCCTGATTAAGAAAGTAAAATACGAAAATGTACGAACGAAACAACCATTACGAAACTAAAATAAAAAAAATACAAACATTTATAAAACTATAATAAAAAACAAAAAATAAAAACAAAAAATTATAAAACTAAAATTATATATATATATATATATATATATATATATATATATATATATATACACACACACACACACATTGACAGCATACAAAAAAAAATAGAAGGGTTCTACAAAAAAAAAAAAAAAAAAAAAGGGGGAAGAAGGGGCCGAGCGGCTTGGCAAAGCCGGAGGGGGGAGGTTTTTTCACGGGGCCGACCTAGCGGGCGGTGTGGCCGCCGGCTTGCTGCTGATTTGGCAAAGCCGCACCCCAGCGGCTCTTCCATACCCACCGCTCTTAGAGTGAAGGGAGTGGTCCACTTAGGGGTGACAATTCCGGCTTATTAAAGCAAACAGATCGATGACCGAAAGACAAAAATTTAACACAAAATTGAAATTTTTTTCAAAATACAACTGTTTAATACATAATTTTCAGAATTATAGTTTTTAAAAAAAATTATGTTCTAGCTTAGATTTTTACTATAAGTCATTTTGACCATCCCACTCATTTGTCGAAATTAGGGGTGAGCAAAAACCGAACCGGAAAACCAAAAAACCGAAAAACCCGGAAAAACTAAACCGAAAAAACCGGAAAACCGAAAAACCAAAAAAACCGAAACCGGAAAACCGGAGTAAATGGTTTGGTTTCGGATTCCCTCTCAAAACCGAACCGAACAGGTTTTAAAATTAATTTAATTTTTGTAAATATTTTATATATATTTATTTAGTTATTTCTACTTTCACTCATATTTAATGTTACGTTCTACTCCTATATTAAAGGAAACATTTTTCAATCATATATGTAATTGATATTTATGATGTTAAAATGCTAATTAATTGGCATTATTAATAGTTATGCTTATTTTAATTATATGTGAAGTAGATAATGCTAATTAATTGGTATAAACATTATTACTATATTTTACATGATGAAATTATTTAAATTAATTCAAAGCCTAAGTTAGTAAATTTAATAAATTAGAATATAAAACAACTAAATTGATATTTAATATCCAATTTTATCAATTCGAAGTATCAAACTAACACATAAGTCGATTAAAAATTCAAACATAAACAATTATTTTTTAGTGATTTATCAAATAGTGCTTAACTTTAGTAAAAAAAATTCAGTTTTAGTAAAAAAGTGTCTAAGATTTTTCGGGTTTGAACCCAAAAACCAAACCGTTTTCGAAAAGCCAAAAAACCCACGGGTGTAAACCGAAAAACCGAAAACCCAAAACCGGGAAAAACCGAAACCGAACGGTTTCTCCATTTCAAAAACCGAAATTTTCGGTTTGGGTTTGGTTTCGGCCAAAAACCGAACCGCCCCATGCTCACCCCTAGTCGAAATTGCCACCCTTAGAAGACGTGTACGGATTCATTTTTGTAAAAATGAGTTGAGATACAAATGAATGGATGATATTGTGTGTGAAATATGAATGTATGTATAAAGATTGAAATCCTAGATGAATAAAATAAAGTAATGTATGTAAATTAGGTGTTATAAAATGTGTTGGATATTTATGTATTTATAGAAGAGGAAAAAGAATATTTTAAAAAATATATTAAAGGGGAAATTGCGCAAAAAAAAACTCTAAGTTGGATCATTTTTCTGATTAAAACCTCCAACAATTTTTCATTGCACAAAAAACATTCAACCGGTTAAAACTTTGTAAATTTGAGTGTTTTTCAAAACCAAACAATCACCTTTTCCATATTAAATATTTTTTTATTTTATTTATTCTTAGGGTAAACTAGGCCATGTTAATTTTCTTAGCAGATTACTTCTTAATTTTCCGCTCTTTTTCCTAATTTAGAACTATTTAATAATAAATTTAATTAATTAAAAAATGTATAAATAACCTATTATATTTCTTTCCTAATTTATTTCCTTATATTAATTACTTCAATTTATTATATTAAAAACAATTAAACCAATAGGTTACTAATAACTAAAACATATATATTGTCTTTAAAACATGCATATTATAATTGTATTTGTTTTGTATAATTAATATCTTAAAAGAGATATTTATTTATTAATATAACATAAATTTTTTAGTTAAATCATATTAATTATAAAATGTTGACAAATTAGATACAATTTTTCCTTCTTATATTTCTTATGTTTTCATTCATAAATATTGACTTTTAAAATTTAAACTAATTTATAAAATTTAGAATCTATTTTTATTCTTAAAATTTTCTATTATTATTACTTTTTACAAAAGTAGTTTATGTTACTTTTTTATAAACTGGATTTAAATTACATGTTTGAGTTTTTCTTATTTATAAAAAATAATTGATCTTATTGTATTAATAATTAGATAAACTATTTTCTTTTAAATTTTATGTTTGGACGAGTTTAATGTTAATACGTTTAAATTTAAATCGAGCAACACATTTTTTTTATTTTTTATATTGAATTACACATGCCTATAATTAAAAAATAAAAATAAGTTTGTGTTAAAAGTTTATGGATAACGTTTTCACGACATCCTACATTCATTTTATACAAAATGGTATAGTTGATAAATATTATAAATGTTTTAGTTGAATTAAACTTTTGATAAAATAAATATATGTTTCTATCACATGCATATAACAATTGTATATTTGTTTATAAGTTTAACTTCTCAAAAAATAATTAGGTTTTTTTTAAATGTTCATGTAATACATGAGTTAATAAGCTTCCACATATCATCATAAAAGATTAATACAACTTATTATTATAAAAAATAAAAGTAACATACAATTTATCACTTTTAGAAAGATAAATACATTATGTTATTTTTAATCTATAAATAATAAGATATAAATACAATTTTTCCTTATAAAAAGATAAATAACTCTATTATTTTTAGTCTATAAATACTAATTTGTAGTAAAATATATATGTATTATATTATATATAAACTAAAATTTCAATTTATATAAATTAAAATATATTAAACTAAAAATAAACTTTTAAAACAATCATTGATGAATAATAATAGTATTCGTACATTATTTTAAATAATATTTATTAAAAATATCCACGTATTACGTGGGTCATAAACTAGTATTATAATAAAAGAGAACATTGCAATGCCACGTGTCGTTCTATCAATGTATCCCATTTTCATTTTCCCGCTCTGTTTCCATATTTAGAACCATTGTATAATAATTTTAATTTATTAAGAAATATACAAATAATCTTTTATCTTTCCTTCCTAATTTATTTTCTAAAATTAATCACTTGAATTCAATAGATTAAAAGCAAATAAACTAATTGGTTACTAATAATTAAAAGTCTAGAACATATATATTGTCTTTAAATTTGAAACATGCATATTATAATTATATTTATTTTGTATAATTAATATCCGAAAACAAATATTTATTTATTAATATAACATAAATTTTTTAATTAATCATATTAAGTATAAAATGTTGAGAATTAGATATATTTTTCCGTTCATATATGTCCTATTTTTTCAATAATAAATATTCAGCAAAATTTGGTTTTTAGAATTTAAATTAGTTTAATTTATTTTACAATCTACTTTTTTTCTTAAAATTTTCTATTATTATTACTTATTAATACGAAATATAACCATATTTAAAATTATTTTTTTTATTAATTCTAAAAAAATATGAATATAAAATGAATTGTAAAAATATTATAGTCGTACACTTAAAATTCTAATATTTAAATCAAAAAATAAAAATATTATGTTAAGATTAACACCAAAATATTATAAATTGTTCAATTAATTTTATATGATAAAAGTTTCATATATCTTTTTATTTTAAATCTTTATCTATAACCTATAATAAATAGTATTAAAATAGTATATACTCAATTCTCGTGAATGCACGTGTCATAGTCATGAATTGACAAATGTTATTTCTAATTTTAAAAATTACAAATCATATTTAAACCATATCTATCCAAATCTAATATAATCTATTTTTAATTCGTATGAAATCAAATACAATAAAATCTAAGACTCTAATAAAGCTTAAAAAATATTTAAAAAATAATTACTATCCATTATATCTAGAAATATAAAATTTTAAAAGGTCATGATAAATAATAATATCGTTATCGTATACTTTTATTTAAATTTTTTTTATATTTACATTTTAGTTTATCATCTTTTATATAAATAACAAAATATTAAAGTATCCGCGTAATACGCGGTTAATAAACTAGTATAATATATAGATAATTTAAAACTTAAATTTAATTAATAGTTTTAAAAGTTCAAATTTCAGAGTTTAATGTTAATTTTTAAATTTCAGACGTGATTTCACATTTCAGACTTGAGACCTTAAAGCCACTTCTTATATTTCAGATGTGAAATCAGACTTCAGACAGTTAATCTATTAAAAATTAAACAACACTTAGTTAGTTAAACTGAATTTAATATTTTAATTAAATAAAATATTGAATTAATTTATTAATAAAAGGTTTCAGACAATAATTTGTGACGTGTTATGATATTAAGTCTAAAATACAATAAAGAGTCTAAAATCCATTTAAATCAAGAACTTGACAACAGTCCTAGGTTACATAAAATCTGGATTTTAAGATCAAGAAAAATAAAAATCTGAAAAGAAAAAAAAAAAAAAAAAAAAAAAAAAAAAACAAAGGACGGATGAAGTGTACGGTGTACTCCGTGTAGGCGTATATGTATAACACCGGTCTTAAAAAAGCAGAATATAAAGATATTTAGAAGTGGATTGTTTATAGCAAATTATTTATACATTATTATCTGATTTCGTATACACCATATCCTATAATTTAAACTAAATTGTTGTTTATGATTGAGTGTATGTTTATTTTTTTCATTGAATAAAAAATATATTAATCATGATTTTGTCATGGTTATAAATAGAAGTGGTGTATGAAGTTGAACTTTTTGATTATAATTGATTAAATAATTAGTGAATGGCGTAGGGATAGGAGACGTGGTCAATACCAAACCACATACTTCCTTCCTTCCACCACCTGAATGGCTTTTTGTACATATCTGCCCTCCCTCTCACTCTCACTCTCACTCTCAATCCATTTTTAATTTTAATTTTATCTTTATTTTATTTCTATCTACCAGACTACCACCAAAACAAACAATCACGAATATTTCAAAACCTCCTGTTTTCAACAATTCAGCCTCTAACATTTCTTTTGGAAATAAGTTTTTAGTTTTTATAAAACTAAACGGTTAATTAAAATTATATCTTAATTAAAATCTTACCTTACCAAACTTTATTTAAAGGTAAAAACAATCCATCAAACTCATATACCCTACAAAACAAACCATTGTCTTTATATTCTGCCAAAACTTATAAATATACGTTCACGATTATTTTTGAGGTTAACGGACCCGGATGTTAGTATTATTTTCAGTTTGGTTAACTAAACATGAAAAAACTTTTGGTTTTGGTTTTGGCTTTGGTTTTGTTTTATAATTTTGGTGCCGGTCAGTTGACCGAAAAACCAAAAAAAATTTAATTTTATATAATTTTAACTTTAATGTCTATAAATATTAACATTTATCCAAACCATAATATAACATTTTAACTCGTTTATTTGTCTATATTAATTTTTAAAATCCAAAATAACATAAATATATATTGGAACAATTTAATCTAGCAATATAGAAGAATTTTTTTTTTTTTTTTTTTGTTTTTGTAAGATTTTTAAAGATAGGGTTTAGTTTTTTAAAGATATTTTATATATAATTTGTACTTTTGTGCATTGCTTTTATTATATTAGACTTTTGAAGTTTTTATAAACTATTTGATGGAGTTTTTAATTTATAAATTAATTTATTAAATAAAACTTGGTTAATAGGTTAACTGAATAACCGAACCGTTGTTTTCGATTTAGGTTTATGAAATCCTAGATCTGGTCTCTCCAATTAACATTTCTAAATCCAATTTTGGTTCAGTTAATTATCCATAAACACTTCTGCCAACAGCACCCCCCTACATAAAGGTTGTGTTTGACAAAGAGTTTTTACGAGCTGTAGCTTTTTATTTTTGCAAGTTTAACCTCAAAAGCTTCATTTTATGGATAGAAGCTTAAACTTTTGATTCGAATTTGAAAGCTCTCAAAAACTTTTAATGAGAAGCTACTTGAAGTAGCTTTCAAAACGCTATTGAGTTTTTTACCAAACAAAATTACTTTTTATCCTTTAAACTATAGACTATAATTTTTAATTGATATCAATGTCTTTTTATGTCTTTTAACACTAAAAGGTTACGGTTACAGTTACAGCTACTTTTAACAAACACAATAATAATAATAAAAAGTTTCAGCCATTTTAAAAAGTTACAGCTCCCAAAGCAGAGCCGGTCTTGAGTATTTTAATGCGCATGACAAGATTGAAAAAAATGTATTTCTAAAAGATTTAAAATACAACATACAATATAAAATGTTGATTTTTTTCAATATTAACTTATTAGAAAATAATAATTGAATAAATGACTTAACACGTAAGAAAGAAAAAGAAATATAATTTTGAATAAAATAAAAATGCCCATGATTAAATGTTTTTTTATGAAAGCAGACAATATTAGTAATAAAAGACACTACAGTAATACAAGTATAAAGAGCATTGGAATTGGAGAAGGATAAAGTTTAGAGCCATGACGTTAACTCTGAAAAATCCCCAACTAAATTACTTCACCTCAGAAATTCTCTGAGGGCCAGAAATCCCAAAGCCCACAATCCCAAATCATTATCCTCCTCATATTCTCCAATCTCAATCAGCCCTTAATATGAATTTCTTTTTATTCTTACTTTTAAATCTACACCATATTTATAACGTGACTTGAACCTTTAACATTGAGGTCACCTTTAAACACCTGATACTGTCATGCTAGAAGATTTTGACATTCCTTCCAATTCATACATGAATTAAATTTCAACTTATACATTCATTTAATTTCAACCTAAACATTTATTAGATTTCGACCTACCTCTCTAACCAATATTAAAAACCATCTTTTACATTCACCATCAACTACATTAATAACTAAAATTTGAATTTGAATTTCTCTCCGTGAACCAAACGTCACGTAAGTATTGGGAACTGATACTTTCTTACTTTGAATTTTATGGCATAAGGTAAGATAAAAACAATCTGTCCTCTTTGGTGATAAGTGGTAAATGTTTGTATATTTTTTAAAAACACGAAAATAAAATTCCATTTACGTGGGTCATGTTGAATTATTGAAGCATTCTTAGAATTTACTTGCACTAAATGACAACACACGTGTCAAGTGAGGTTTTACTATTTTAGACTCCTTCGTTCATAAAAAAGGAATTTAGAAAGAAAAGTTTCGTTTGGCCAAAAGATTCCGAGTTTTCTCTTTTACAACAAGTTTCCTAAAATATATATACTTAGCTAAATTAATTGTAGTTTCGAGCTAGAGTTGAAGTTTGTAGCAATTATAGCTTTTATAAAAGTCAAAAATTTTAGACTTATAAAAGTGATTGATAAAAATAATTATAATTGAGTCGAAACTTATATTATTAATTAACATAAAATACATTAATAGTAAATAACTTTATAGTTTATAATTATTATAAAAGCAAAAAATATTTTTGTTTAACCAAATGCTCAAACCCCTTTAGATATAGCTTCTCAAGGAAGATTTTTTGAATCAAAGATTCAACATTCAAATAGAGTTTTTAACCTTGAATTTTTAAAAAATGAATTTGAAGCAACTAAAAAATATTCCAAAAGCTCGTTATCAAACTTGGTCAACGTAGTTTATAAAGAACTACAAAGCTTTTTTCTAAAAAATTGATTTTTTTACTCATTAATTATAATGTTTATGTTATTTTATATCCTTTAAGCTTATAAGCTACAACTCCTGTTACATGTATAAAAAGTTTGAAAAATAAAAGCTTCAACTTTTTATAAAACTTCAGTTAATTTTAACAAACATAGTCATCATGCATGGATTTCAAATTCAACGCATGTAATTCTTGTCAATAAGATGGTACAATTATTTTTAAGGTTGATCAAGACTCCGTTTGTTTACATTAACATCATTTTAAATAGATCGATCTGGAATCTAAATTTAAGATCTTAAATTTTTACTATAAACTTTTATTAATATTTAAAGTTCAAAGGTTGATATATCTAAAATTCTCTCTCAATTTTAAAAGGAAAGAATACTTTAAATTCAAATTAATAATTACTTAATATCATATCTTAAAGTCAAATCTTACTTTCGGGCGTAGTTTTCAACTTCAAACACCTAACTCATTGTTTTCTTAGTTTTAATATGAATATTAGTATCAAAACTAAATTCTCTAAAAGCATAAATATAAGCGTCACTATAAGATTAATATGACCATAAAAGAGCAATGAAAAATACACAATAAAAATAAAACAATAAAAAGTAAGTTCTTATTTATTTAGCTGCCGCGATCTACATCCTTACTCGTATCAAATCACATCCTACTCTATTTTTCATCTTTTCATTATGCTTTACACTTTTATCGTTTCAGGAACAGTTCAATCATTATTGGGACGCCATACAAAAACTTTAAAAGGGCCTACAATTATACATATATATATATATATATATATATATATATATATATATATATATATATATATATTCAAAACAAGCATAATTCAATTAAAAATAATAAATTAACAACAAAAATTTATAATTATATAGTTTTAAAACTAAAAACTTTGCAAGTCAATAGTCTTGTTTATCGTTAATAAACAAAAATATATAATAGATTTTTAGAGAATGAGCCCCTATGATTAATGGGCTCTAAACGTTTGACTTGAATTAACCTTACTTGGGGACGATCCTGCATCACTTTTATCCATCAAGAAGGTAGAAATAAGATGAGATAATTGCGCAAAAAACCTCCAAATTGTCAGTTTTTTGTGATGAAAACCCCAACCATTTTTCGTTGCATAGAAAACCTCGAACTAGCTAAAAATCAGTAACTCAAGGTTTTATCAATGGGTAACCGGTAACCGTTCATTAATCCTACGTGGACCCGATAAATAACCTACGTGGAATAAATTATAATTGTTGAAACCGTTTGCCAAGTATTACACGTCATTTAAACCCCTGTTGATGATGTAATTCCGTTTAAAAATTACAACTAAAAAATATCAACGGGGGTTTAAATGATGTGTAATACTTGGCAACCGGTTTCAACAATTAAAATTTATTCCACGTAGGTTATTTACCGGTCCACGTAGGATTAATAACCGATTTCAACCGGTTACTCATCAATAAAACAATTATTTACTGATTTTTAGTTAGTTCGGGGTATCTATGCAACGAAATATGGTTTGAGATTTTAATCACAAAAAACTGACAAGTTAAGGGTTTTTTTTTACGAAATTATCTCAAATAAGATTCTCATAATTAATATAATTAGCCCTAATTAACGTTGACCTTAAGGTGACGGGTTCGATTCTCATTATGGACAAAAGTATGGATTTAAAAATAGGAAAACAAAGTTATTGTTGATCCTTATGTTTTTCAGGTTTCAATTAACTAAATATTTAAATATTTCATTTACAGTTATCTCATATAAAGTAAAACAATACAAAATAATAATTTATTTTTTGTAGGATCGTGATTCGTGATCGAAATTTAAAACTTTTTTGAATTAATAATTAATTTTGAACACACTACTTTGATATTGTGGTGACTAATTACCATTTATATAAGTTAAAAAATTAATTAATGTATATTTAAATGATTAAAAACAACTTATGATAATTAAATAATTTATTAATTTTAAGATTATCATTTTAAATATTGAGTATTTATTTTTATTAATTTGTTGATAAAGTTTATTGTTTTGTGTTATTATTATTATTATTTCAATAATGTAAAATAGTTATAAATGATAAATATCATAATAATAAATATGCAATATAACTGCATAATAATAAATATTACAATAAGTAATAAATATGATTTTTTGACTTTATACACATGAATCTATAATAACTATAATAAATATTAAATAAAAAAATAAATATGTATTATATTATATAGTTAATATTGAAAAAATCCTATAAACTTTTCTCATTTTCACGATTAAGTCCCTAAATTTTTTTGATTGTTTAAGTCCCTAAAATATTTTTGTATTATTCAAAAGTATATATTTTTGACCGGCTACGGGATGAGTAGGTATAACACAACTCATAAAACAAAAAGTTTAAGGACTTAATCGCTAAAACATGTAAAGACAGTGAGTTTTTTAAATAAGACAAAAATAGTTAAGGGACTTGAACAATCAGAAAATTTTTTTTTAGGGACTTAATCACAAAACTAAGAAAAGTTTATGGGGTTTTTTTCGATATTAACCCTGTATTATATAATGCAAAACTTTAATTAATAATCGTTAAACTTAGAATTTATAATTAATACAATTAATTGAGTATATTTTTAGAACATTGTTAAATGTTGTTAGCTATTTATACCATGACAAACGTAAGTTATAATAATCTTTTAAAATGTTTAATTATCAAAAAAATTAAAAAAGTTTTTAAACGGAACAACTCTGATAGTGCTGCAGTGCACAGATAAATATTAGTATTTATTATACTTTAAATAAGTTTGAAATAAAGGAAAATGGAGAACCAAAAATTACATGAAAATGTGTTTGTTTAGTTAATGGAAATTTTCAAAAATTTTATTTCATTTAAAAAAAAAAACTTTAGTTAAAAATGATCCTTAATTTTTTATTTCATTTTTTAAAATAACATTTTTCTTACTATCTTTCTTTTACTTTTCTATTACCTACTATATATTTATTTTTAATATTTTATTTATTTTATTTTTGTATCACATATCATATTTTTATTACTTTATAACGATCTGAATATGGTTCGAGAGAGTACCTCCATTATGCAGCGCACCAGAAGGTACCACCTTTAAAAAAACTTTTTTAAATTTTTTTTTCATAAACATGTTTTAATTAGCATTATGAAGATCGTATGTAAATTTCACATACATTCACATCTCCTAGCTCCTAAAAAGTGATGTGAACACACAGTTACATGATTTTGAATACATGTGAACTCACATTTATGTGATGCGTGTTTTCATGCACTTAGAGTGTTCGGATTTGCGTAAAATTCACATATGATCTTCATAATGTTAACTAAAACATGTTCATGAAAAA
Source organism: Centrapalus pauciflorus (assembly GCA_020465985.1). Taxonomy (NCBI): domain Eukaryota; kingdom Viridiplantae; phylum Streptophyta; class Magnoliopsida; order Asterales; family Asteraceae; genus Centrapalus; species Centrapalus pauciflorus. Next base: position 120,483 of record JAANYP010001524.1, read on the forward strand.
AATTTTCAAAAAAAATACTTTTAAGACTGGTACCTTCTGGTGCGCTGCATAATGGGTGGTACTCCCTTGAACCTAAATCATAACGATCTATCTCATTTTTTTTTTTAAAACTAAAACTTTATTATCTAAACAAATTTTTTCTTTTTATAAAAACTATTTTTTTAAATAAAAAACTATAAATTAAAGATTGAAACTTAAAATCGACTAGTTTCGTTTACAAAACACAGTTGATGTTATGAATTCATGACGTGGAGAAGAAGACACATGTGACCAACCTATTGAACTGCCTATCTTTTTTGGCATGGAATAAGCATCATTCCATCCCTGTAATAAATCTAATATTCTGACCCACGTAAGTTCATAATTGTTATCAATAAACAACAAGTTATTGAGTGTCTAAAATATTAATTATAAAAATAAATATTAAAAAAGTAAATATAAATTTATCAAACAAATCAAATTTTGAAAGTCAAATAAGGATTGAAACATGAAAGAAATTAGAAAAATAATATATATCCAGAAAGCAGGTTAAGTGATAATGTTGTTTGGCTTTTACCATTAATTTTCTAGATATTGCAATGCTAAAATTACAAACTATGTGTTATTCAATTAGATCGAAATTGAAATTGAATAGTTAAACATTCATAACCATGATTTAAAAACTTGACATTAATTAGGTTTAATCGCTAACGTAATTTGTTGGTTTTAGCATCAAATCAAGTAGAGCTATAATGGTAATTTAATTAAAGGGTTTAGGGTAAATTACAATTTTCGTCCCTGTGGTTATACACAAATTATGGTTATCGTCCTTTTAGTGATTAAATTACGATTACAGTACTTATAATTAACAATTTATTATTCATTTGGTCCCTTTGTCCAATATTTTTTTTAAAATGACGATTTTGCCCTTTTATTTTTATTTCAGTTTTGGTCCTTGATCAAATTATTTCTTTTATTTCATTTTATTAATAGATTTTTATTCTTTTACTATTTATTTAATATATTTTCTATTCTTTTATTATATTGTCTAGTTATTACTATTAAAATTCAATTGAAATAAAAGGTTATTCAATATGTTTTATTTATTTATTTATTTGATATTATTATTAATAGTATTAATATTATTATTTTGTTATGATTTAAGTATTTACATGACTAAGTAGTAATCAATGAAAATAACTTGTATATGACTTAATTTAATATGTTGTATTTTTGTTAATTATTGTTATAAATATTATTATTATCGTTCATACACATTGATTTTAGATATACGTTGAACTATGTATATATTTATTTTTCTAAATGTATATTACTTTTCATTTATAAAAATTGAAACTATTTATGCATTTAATTTATTTATCTATTCTCTTTATTATATGTTACATTCATATAAATACTTATATATTTAATAATTTTTTATTCAAATTAATTTAATTATTTTGTTTTTATCTTAACAAAATATATAATTTAACGTGTTTTCTATTCTAATTTAGTTATACCATAAAGTTAATGGTCAGATAAACCTTATACATATAACTTAAGGAAACCCATAATTGTTGTAATTATAACTTAATGAAATATATAATTATTTCATAAAGTTAAAAAATTAAATTAATTTATACATATAAATATGTAAAGTTTACATATCTTGTTAATTTTAAACTATATTTTTTGTTTAACAAATAGTAAATATATTAAATAAATAGTAAAAAATAAAAAAGCTATTAATAAATTAAATAAAAAGAAATAATTTGATCAAGGACCAAAACTAAAATAATAATGAAAGGGCAAAATCGTCATTTTAAAAAAAATATTGGACAAATGGACCAAAGACATTATAAATTGCCAACTATAGGTACTGTAATCGTAATTTAATCATTAAAAGGACGATAACCATAATTTGTGTATAACCACAGGGACGAAAATTGTAATTTATTATGAAAAAAAATCAACGTGTTTTAATATTTTTGTTTTTCGCGATTCAATCCCTCCGTGTAATTTTTTCCTAAAAAGTCCTCAAGTTATTATTTTCAATCTGGTTTCAGAAAAGTTTTGTTCTTTTCATAATCACCCTAACTTTTTCCATAAAAAACAACATATTTTCACTACTTTTTTCTCTGAAAAGTCCACAAACGTAAAAACTTTTTTGAAAAAATAAAATAAAAATCGAAAACCACAAACAAAGATATTACTTAATGATTTTATTGGTAAAAAATAACACGGATGGACTAAACCAAAAAATTTTGAAAAACATATTGATTTTTTTTCATATTAAGCCCTATGGTTTATGTAGTTTTCATTTTATTTTCTATAATTATTAAATAATAAAAAAACTAAAAAATTAAAAAATACCAGTAAAATATATTTAATAAAGACAAGAAATGAATAATAATATATTTATAAGGACATATGAGTAATTAATTTATTAATTAAAATATAAAAAATTCAAATTTAGATCTTTTGAATTTAAAGAAAAAATAACCAAATAAATTAATTTTATTGCGTACCCATTTTTACAGTTTTACTAAGATATTTTTAATAATTTAAAAACCTATAAAATATATAAAATGTTATTCTCATCGTTATTGGTAATTATAAAATAAAAAGGAAATATTATTTTAACTAAAAATAAATTGAGCCTTAAAAAAAATTATATTTCTTAAAAAAATTTCAAAAAACGTTTCTTAGAAATTTTTACTTAAATTTCAAGACGTTTAAATTATAAAAATGTTTTAAAAAAATTACTTATGTCAAAAAAATTTTAAAAATGTCACAAAAGTTTTAATACTTATTGAAATTGTTTACATTTATTTTATGATTTAAAAAATGTTAATTTTTTTTTGAAAAAAAGTTTTTAAAAAAAACTAAACCAAAAATCTTTTTTTTTTTTTTTAAGATTTTAATTAATATAATCACTCATGTGTCTTTATGGGTATTTTATTATTTATGACTTTTACGTTAAATAATTTTACTAGAATCGTTAATTTTATAGATTAGTGTATTATGTATTACTAATAAAAAAATAATAATAATACAACATTAAAGGTAAATTGATCATTTTAAATGCCAAATGACAAAATTCATGATAAAATTTCAACTACGACGACTGTTAATATACATTTTAAAGTTAAATGACTACATTCATAATTTTTAACAAACTATTGTGTCAAATTTTATAACTTACCCTATATTTTATCTAACTAATTTCTATAAAAAAAAGATCACATGTTTATTGTATAATTTAATTGGTTAGTTAATTGATACGTTACAATTTCAACGGTAACATGCGTTGATGATGATGATTCATTCATGAGGTTGGTTGTTTGGTTCGAAACGGTCCATTTGAATATATATGTGATTGCCACACCTAATTTCCAATGCATCTCTGTACGGTACCCTATGCTATTGCTTTGCTTGTGGGTAGAAGTGGAAATTCAGTCCAATTAATACCCCAAATGGATCGTATACTCAAAATGAAAAATTGTAAAAAAAAAAAAAAAAATTAAACTAGAACGTAATTTTTAAAATCAAATAAAATTTTGAAAAATGATGCACTAAACAATTTGTTCTTAGAACGTTTTTCAATGTTATGTAAGATTTTGTAATTTAATCGTCAGTCCGTTTGTCTTAATGAGTCGGATTTGTTTATGTGGATTGCATGCTTTTCCCACAAATGTTTATATCTTGCCATGCTATGAAGGTTTGTAAATGGTGTGTATATTGGTCGTACATTGATTTCAACTACCAACAACTATATATACGTTACCGTCTTAAATTTAATCACAAATATGATGTATCTATATTTATTTCTAACCTTTATTTCTTAGAATATTTATGTTTAAAAAAAAACTTAAAAGATATACATGTAAATATGATATTGAATGCAACACTAGCTTTAAAGGTGGTAGATTGCATAGTAAATGGTCCATGTAGTTTAGTTTGTCCTTGAATTACATATATAGTCCTCGAAAGTCCTTAGTTTTGAGAACCTTTGAGTTTAACGAAAAACAAAATTAGATTGAAAAACTGCATAACCAAAAGAATTTACATTCAATGCACATTCACACACACCCAATGCACATATGCATACACACACACAGTTAGGTTTAAGTGAGTACCACCTATTATTCAGCACACTAGAAGGTACCACTCGTAAAAGTCATTTTTAAAAAAAATCATGAACATACTTTAATTAACCTTACAAAGATTACACGTGTGTGCGGCAAAAAGCATCAACAACCCATTTCCTTTTTCTTTCATAAATATAGTATGTGTGTAATTTTACGCACATCCACACATTCTAAGTGTCTAAAATCATGCATCATATAAATGTACGTTCACATATATTTAAATTTATGTAAGTCTACGTTCACATCATTTTTAAAGGGTTAGGAGATGTGAATGTACATGAAATTTACATATCATCTTTGTAATGTTAACTAAAACATGTTATGAAAAAAAAAATCTAAATTTTTTTAAGGATGTTATCTTCTGGTGCTCTGTATAATGAGTGATACTCACTTGATATATGTGTGTGTGTGTTCAGTTGAGAACTTTTATGCATCAGACATTTGTATTTATCATCAAAACATGAAAGCCAATTTCCTTTCTTACCAAATATATGTATTGAAAACTTTTTTAACACGATTTATGTAATGATGACTAAATTGTATAAAATGTGAAATATCTAAATGTGCAATTATTTAAGTTGAAGCTTAAAATTGTAACTAAAAATCTACATGTGTCGGTAAAATTACCAAACTTCAAACATGATTTTTGTTTTTTTGTTTCTATTGTTTTGCCTACAACCTCTATTAATTTTGACTAAAGATAGCAATCTGTGTAAAAACTAAAATCCTTACCGTAATTAAAAACCTTTATTCATCATCTTCGATTAAGAAAATCATTAAGACTTAAATTCAGATCAGGGTAAGGTAATTGGAGATGATTGTGAGGATTTAAAAAAAAAAAATGTTTAGCATGAACGGTGAGTTTTTATTAGGGCATCCGGAATGGCTTTGACGACCACGACCCACGGTTTTTTCAATGACATGGCCACAGTACTCCATCGTAGAAAACAGTGAAAACACCCCAATACCCGATTCCACTTTTGTGTGTCTTCCCCTCCAAACTCCCACCCAACAAGCTTCCTTCACACATCTTTCTCTCTTTTGCTTTTGTTTTTTTATTTAAAATTTAAAATTTGGAGTGTGGAGACTATTTTCGATGTATGAATTCTGGTGGAAAGATGGAGCAATATAACATTGACGTGGCAGAAATGGAACTGTGTAGTGGGGTTACGACTCCTGATTAACTTATGGGATTAGAATACCTTTTAACGTACACAATTAATTTTCACTGCTGGTACGTATTATCATATTACCATTTTATGTAAATCATTAATTTCACCATTAAATTCATATTAAACGGTCGTATTAAATCTGTCACGGTTATTGCTAATTAATGGTGATCCTTATTTCATTCCCCATGATTTTTTTTACCAAAGACAATGACGATGACATAGATTAATGGAATAATGAAGTGTGATAATTTTTCTTTTCAACTCATACTATCTATATTAAGGGGGTGGTGAGATCACTTTGTATACATGTGAATGTGTTCACATGAGATTTGATTAATGTAAAACAAATTAATCAATGACCAAGTAAATATGTATGATAATTGTTGTATATTTTAGTAATAAGTTCAGATGATACTGCATAAATCGTGTTACTAATAAATTTGTTACATAAATTTATAAAGAAGAAAAACATTATCGCATGTTTTAATAATAAGTATAAATATTATTACATAAATTATTCTAAAAGCAATTTTATTATTTAAATTAATAAAATTATGGATCTTGTTTGTTTTTTGCAATAAACCTCTTTAAAACACTTATATCTTCACGTAGAAATATATTTTGTTTAAACTGTATACATAAAAAAGACTTCAAATATTAAATCTTCTAAAAAACAAACAACACCTAAGTATTTATTTTAATCATATTCAAACAGAGATAATATGGTGAGATTATAATGGAATTTTCAACCTCGTATGCACACAAAATTTTAAAATTAAATCATCACTTTCCTCGACCTCTTTTTTTTTTTTTTTTTTCCTCCTTTTGGGTTAAAGATTCTAGATTTTAATAAAAAAATCTGTAAAAAATGTATTATTGAAAATCGAAATCATCGACTTCCGCATCAATTTTGGTTTCATATGGAGGGAAGGGGAGGAAGACAAGGCAACGAGTGCTAATGCTTCTTTCTAACTAGGGTGGCAATTTGAGCCCATTTAAGAAAATGGATCAAATGGGTTGACGACCAAAAGTCATAAATTTTACATAATTTTGAAATTTTTTTTAAGAACAAATTTTTTAATACACCGTTTTATAAAATTTCATCTTTAAAAAAAATTATGCTCTATATTAGTTTTTGACAATAGGTCCATTTAACTCTTCGGCCCGTTTGGCCCGTTGGGTCAAGATTGTCACCCCTGATTTATATGAAAGTGGGGCCTCCTATTATATAATTAAATGATAAAACTCTTTTACAAAATTGTCCACTTTCAAATACAAATTTGTATCAAACCTTTTGGAATCGGGATATTACTATTCCTTCGATTAGGGGTGGGTATAATAACCGAAAAATCAAATCGAAATTGAATTATTTGATCCATGACAACTAAATTATTATTAAAACTAATGGTTTGTTTTATCGAATTTTAGTTAACTTATTATATCGGTACAGTTTTAATTTTTACAATTAATCCCTCGAACTTAATTGATTTATAAATTTTTTATTTGATTGTCTTTTAGTTATAGTACCAATCTTAAAATACAGTGTGATTGTAATAATAAACATACAATCTTATATCTTTGATACAACATATTAATTTTTGGTTTTTGAATCTTGAACACCTTTTTTTATTTTTGATGCTTGGTTATTAATATATTGTAATCTCCCTTTCTTCGTAAATTGTTTTTAAATCGGAAAAGTCATATATTACAAACATATGGACAATATTTAATAATTTTATAACTTTAAAAAAAAAAAAAGATATGTTGCGGTTAATCGATTAATAACCAATATAAGTATAACGGGTAACTGAAACAAAACAAATGATAAATTTAATTAAATGATTTATTTGGTTTTAGGTTTTAACTGTCTGATGCTTATCCTCACCCTACCTTCAATCTTTATCATGTTAGGCATTAAAAAAAACTATCGTATTTAGAAATTGGATACCATTTTATAATCCAACACAAGTACCCTAATTATTGTTGTTGTTGTTGTTATTATTATAATTATTATTTTCTCGATTCACCAATGGAATAATGGGTTGTGGTATGAGCCTATTTAGTATATATGATGATATTTGTATAGAGAAAAACGGTAGGGAGTTATAAGTGGACTTGGGTTATGGTGTGGATTCTGGCAGCTTTCAAAATGGGTATCGTACGATCCGATCAAAGGCCTAATAAAAGCCCAATAAGGGGTTTTGCTTGAAACCGCAAATCTTATGGGCTGCTCAGTTACCCAACAAAAAATCTTAAATGAATGGAATGTGCGTCCAAAGACATTGGTTTGACAGTGGGTATAACTGTTTTACACACAGTTTTAATGTTCTATAAAATTATTTTAAAAAGCCGACAGCTGTTACATAATTTGTTTACATCTCATTCCTTAATCATTATGGTTGTGACATTTTTTTGACAAAATATTTTATTTAAAATAAGAATTTTCAGAAAACGCGTGTAAATCCATTTTTTTTCTAATGTTTTCACTTCTTAGTTTTCAATTTTTAAAATTATAAGTAAACTTGAAACTTCATTTTTGAGATTTTCACCGTTTATAGAAACATCTTACGTATCTTTTTTCAAAAATAAACCAAGTTTCCTAAAATCTTTAAAACGTTCTTTTGAATGAGTGTAAAGAGTTTCTTCAGACACCCTATAATTTTGAGGGTGTTAATTGAAAATTTTGCGATAATCAGATCCAACAAATCAACAGCTATCAAACAAAAACCACTTAAAAACTTTCTTTAGTTCGTTCCAAAATAGATGAACCGTCACATGAAGATGCCAGGATGGTTGCCCCATGATTTATGCTTTAATAGTGTAAAGTTTGTTGGTATCAGTTCTATTTATTAAAATAAAATTTAAAAAAAAAAAAAAAAAGTTTAAAAGCTACAAATAGAGAGAACCTTGTATTTGTAAACCCGGATTACTATGGGCTTGGGGTTATTACTTATTAACACAGTACATGTGGTATATGGGTTACTAATAGAATCGAATTGTTGTGGAATATATTTAAGCCCAGCAGCCCTCTTTCACATGGACCGGGCCATCTTTGTGTAGTTGCTACAAACTAGGGATGAGCTGAGGACTACTATCGTACTGATACGTCCTAAGTCCCGATTTCCCGACTCCCAAATTAGATGAAAATACGAGACCAAGTACCGTACCAAGTTGTGATATTCGGGAATGTAACTAATACCGTATTCGGTATCGGGAAATCGGTACTAGTCACGTTTAGTACCATTGTTCGATATACATATTGTAATGCATGACGTACAAGGGTAACAAAGATTGGTAACACTTTTTATACCAACTACTGACAATTTTAGAGTGTTGCAAGTATTGAATATTAAAATTAAAACACAAAAAACAAAAGTTAGCAACCATTTTATGCTAACTAACGATAATTTCATAAGTGTTGAATGATTGCTTGCCAAGAATGATGAATGAGAAATCGGAGTTTAAAATCGGTTGTAAATATAATTAGGATTTAGGAAATGATATGGAATAAATTAGGAATTTAAAAATCATGACAATTTATATTCCAAATTCGGTACCGGGAACTCACGAATTAAACTAGTTCCGACTCCCGTTTTCTCGACTCTCAATTTAAGTCACATATAGGTCCCGAGTATCGTACCATCTTCGGCTAATTGGTACCGGTACCGGGACGGGTTCAGAACGGTACCGATACGAAAGAAGAAAATGAGATTTTTGCTCGTCTTTGCTACAAACCATGAAATTGGAGAGGTCGACATTCATATGTATATATATAGAGGGAAGCCATAAATTATGCATTAATTTTGTAACAGTGTCTTTTTGTTTTCATGCACGCCAAAAGGAATTTTTATAACACAATCAAAGGTTGACTTATTCTTTAGCTTTAGTACAATAATTGACTTATTTATTTTCTGTCCAAGGACTACGACTTTCAAACTCCTCCAAACATATTTATGGGAGGGAAACAGAATACAACTTCTTTACATATAAAACAAACAAGAAAAACTAGAATACTATTAACCAGCTGTAAATTGAATAGGTGTTGATGTAACCTAGGGATGTAAACGGTTCCGGAACCGGACCGAACCGAACCGGAACCGATTTAACCGAAACCGAAAATTGAAGATTGTAAGAACCGATAACCGAACCAATAATTATAACACGGTTCCGGTTCCGGTTCGGTTATGGTACGGGTATTTCGGGTACGGAACCGATTAGAACCGAAATTTGCAAAAATATATATATATATGTACTTAAATATATATATATATATATATATATATCATAACAAACACGATTAAAGTTTTATTATACTCTTGCAAAAAAAAAAAATTACTTTTGTTATGAACGTCAACGTGAAGTATGGATTTTCAACCCGAACAATTCGTAATGATTTTCAAATGTAGATTGCTTTTGGTTAACGTTTTATTGAATGTAAATCTTGATAAAATATCATTCTGAATTACTTCTTTAAATATAGTGATATATTCTTAATTATTGATTGTATTTTAAAATTTGCTTGCTTTTAGAACAAAGTGGATTTGATCGATGCAATTTATTCTTCCAAGTGTTAGGGAGGGTGAGGATTGAGGAAGGCAACCATCAAATAATCTTTTGGTTTTCACAATTCCCATCATGGGTTTTTAAATTTTCTTGGTATCCATGCCATGGACTTTTCGAATTCTTGGTTCCATACCCGATATAACCGAAACCCGCAGAACCGTTAACCGAAAATTAAAAATTATAAGAACCGATAACCGAACCGAATACTACAAATCGGTTCCAATTGGTTCCGGTTCCGGTTCGGTTTCGGTTTCGGTTCGGTTTTCTGGTCATTCCACACATCCCTAATGTAACCTATTCTTTAGTTTTGATGTTGTTGTACAAGAAATAAAAAAAACTACAATTAAGATTTTATATTTTTAAGGATGATTATTAGGTTAAACATGAAGAAAAATAAGGAGGTTGTATGGTAACTAACGGGTGCTACTATTCTCACCCCATGTTTGTCTATTTCTACCCCATATTATTATAATATAATTATTATGTAATTATTATATACTTTTTATCCAATAATGATTATGTTTACACCTCATTGTCAATGGGTTATTCTAATTATTATGTAATTATCATATAATTTTCTACTCCATAATTATTATATAATAATGAAATATATACTTTCTACCACATAACTTTCTACCCCATCTTTTTTGTTTTCTAATTTTTATACTTATTTTATTTTACATATTGTTTTGTTACATATATTTAAATGTATAATCCCCATGTTTTTTTGTCTTCTATTTTATTATATCTACTAGCTTATTTACTCATGTAAACATGGGTATTTTTAATAATTATTTATGTTTTTTAAAAGTTTAATATAAAATTAAGGATATTATGAAAAAACCAATTTGTTTTGTTTCTTTTTTTTTTTTTGTGTTTTCGTCCCTTCATATTATTTTCTTCAGAAAAATCCTCAAGTTAATTTTTTTCGTTTAGTGAAATTTGATTATAAGAACCTGATTTTTCAGTCTTTAAAAACTCAGTCTACCAATTATAATCTGTCTCTACTAGACAAATTTCACAAAACCAGGAAAAAAAATTAACTTCAAGATTTTTTTGAAAAAAATAACATGGAGAGACTAAAACACAAAAACCGTGAAAATTTGTTTATTTTTTTCGTAATAAACCCTAAAATTAAATACAAATTTACCTATAAATAAAATTTTCTAATAAATATGTATGAATAGTATTTATCGTGTCTCATTTTTTTAAAACTTTTTATTTTTAGATTCTTGTGTATAAGTAAAAAACTAAAATTTTGCTTTTTACATAGAATACAATTTAAAAAAAATTTAGATTAAAAAAATTATAAAACAACTCATTTTCAATATCAAATTATCGCATAGTTAGCTTTAAATCTGAAAATATTTAAATCAATTAAAAATTTATTTAAAAATAAACTTAGATTAATATTAGAATATTTAAAATATTAGAAGATATGATAATTACATAATCAATAAAATAATAATTATATGGGGTAGAATGAGATAAAATATGGGGTGTAAGTATATAATAATTACATAATCATTAAATAATGATGATATGGGGTAGAATTAGATAAAATATGGGGTGTAAGTATATAATAATTACATAATCATTATATAATAATAATATGGGGTAGAAATAGACAAAATATGGGGTGTAAGTAGATTTACCCGTAACGAAAATCAATTATTTACAAGTTTTATCTTTTATAATTAAAACATACTTCTGTTAGAAATACAATTTTTATTAAGACAAAACACTCACCTCCTAAAAAAACACACATGATATACCGTACTATTGTTTTTAGGAAAATTTATGTAAAAAAACTCTTAAGTTGACTCATTTTTACGATTAAAACCTCTAATACAAAAAATCTCTAACCGAGTAAAACTCATTACTAGTTACAACTTGATGATATGTAAAAGTGATTTTTGCTTAAAACCTTCAACTCGTTAGTTTTTCAATTAAAACTCGAAACCATTTTTTGTTTCACAAAAAACATCTAACCGACTAAAACTCATAACCAGTTGCAACTTAATGACATATCAAGTTTTTAAGGGATTTTTGCTTAAAACCTTCGTCTTGTTAGTTTTTTTTTAAATAAAACTCCAAACCATTTTTCATTACACAAAAAAACCTCCAACCAACAAAAAATCATTAAAATTGAGTTTTTTCATTGATGACATTTTGATGACGTGTATTTATTAAAATTTTGTTTATTAAACAATGAACACCTTCTCGGGTGAAACCTCCATCCTCCAACGAACCCCTCCTGCTATAGATGATCACATTTAGAAGCTAAAATGGAAACTAAATGAACGAAATCGAACACAAGTTGGAACCTTAAAAATTCAACTCATGGACACAAAACATAATCGATTCCATCTGCACAAACGAAGTTAAAATTCAAGTATATGGAGTAATAGTCAATCGAATATACCTACAAAAAAACGAACATCTTTGAACCCTAAAACAGATATTGACCAACAACATGAACAAAAAAGAAGACCACATAAGATTTAAAAATCAGTTTGAAAATTAACAACCATAAATAAAAGTAAAACCTTTGAACAAAAAACTATAGTCAAAATTATAGTCAGACGCATCCTACACAAATAAAATTTGAATTGAAGCGTAAAATTGATAATTTGTGAAAAACAAAAATCAATTTAAAAAAAAAACAAACATAAAGATCCCTAAACCAAATTGAGAATACAACATTGAACACAATCTCAAAAGGGATGGAGTCAGTGGAGTCGTTTGAGGCAGAGGAGAAATGAGTTAAATGTAACCGTTGGTTAGGGATGAAGAAATAAAATAGTTAAGGGTTCTAATAAAAAAAAGTCACAAACTTTAGAGTTTTTTAATGCAAATTTAGTTTAAAAATTACATATGTAATGTCATGTAAAGGGGGCCACGTAAGTCAGATTTGACATGTGGGCGTCATGTGTATGACGCATTGCTGCGCAAGCATAGCAACCTATTATAACCGGTAATACCCCAGTTTCGTAAGATATTACCAGTTAGAGGTTTTTTGTATAATGAAAACTCGTTGGGGGTTTAGGAGTAAAAATGATTCAACTTAAGAGTTTTTTACATAAAAACGGTCCAACTTAATTATATAATTGTTTTAGTAATTTATGATTATTTAATTAGGTATGTTAAGTTGATGTATGTAATATGTTTGCATTCAATATTACGTGATTAGTTTTGTTTTTTATAATGTGATCGAAATTTGCAAACAAAATACAAGATGGGTGATCGATTGTCCAATTACATGTCAGTAATTTAATTTGTTATATCGATCAATTTGCATCTCAATGTTGTTTCAAATCATATTTGTTTGGGTCATCAATCTGTTAGTCTTTTTTTTATAAACTAAAATAAAACAACATAAAAAACCAAAAAGAAAAAAAAAAAAAGGGTCAATCTTCATCAAAACCAATCTCAAGATGCATAGGAGGAGGGCAACAAAGGAAGATTACAACATAGAACAATTAGGAAGCCAGAAAAAAAGAAAAAAAGAAAACCAAATCTCAAGATGCTGGACAACGCCCAAGCCTCACAAAACTAATTGTAGAATAGGGGTGGACCCATATTTAATCATGAGAGGTAACACACTGTCAACGACCGCTTCTCAAATTACTCGTTTTGTAACTTATATTTTTTTTAAAATTTGATTGTTGTTTAAGTGGTCACCTATATTATTCAACTATTAAAAAAATTTGAAGTGTACAATTTAATTGTATAATTTTATAACCACAAATAAAAACAAATGAATTAAAAGTAGAATGTCTAAATAAGTATAAAAAATAAAAATATATACATTTTTAAAACCCAATCATTCAACAAAGAAACTTAAGTACTTTCGGTCCTTTAATTTAATAAAATTTTATGAAAAAACATTCGAAAAACCCTTAAAAAATATAATAAAACAACATAATTCGTAAAAAAATTTAAGTTGAAAGACTTTTATGGAAACGTTTTTGGTATAGGGACTTAATCGAAAAATATCAAAAGTGCGTTGGTTTTTTTTTTATAATTTTCCCTTTAACAAAACCCAAAATACAATTTTAAAACTCAACCTTAGTTATTACACACAAAAATCTAAACCCAATACTAATATATTAAACCCACAATTCCACAACTGGTTAGCCACTTAGCCTAGTACAAGTTTTTTAGAGGCCTTAGAGGTGGGGAAAAAAAGACAGAAGCGAGGCAAAAGAAAAATGGAGAAAAATGATTATAGAATTCGATTGAATGCTTTTGTTAATGTTCCTAAACTCTAGTTGTCAAATGGGTTGTCATTCCGTGATCATGATGAAACGGAATCTTCTAATTCCAAAGAATTCGATTATCGGTTTAATGAGGTAAGTACTAAATTACTTGCAAATATGGCTGCTTTGAGTCCACGCGATTCAGTTTCTAGTTTTGACGCATCGAAATTGGTAATGTGTCAAGATGAACATGAACTTGACATATATATTCTAAAGTAATGTGTCAAGATGAACAATTTTGTGACTTGAATGGTATTGATGATCCCTCTAGATTGGTGGAAACAAATTGCAACAGTTGAGAGATGCTTTTGAATGCTGTCATGATCTATGTCATCGAAAAAGAAGCACTTTCCAAAGTCACAAATGAAGTATTACTCAATCGATTCTAAAAGATGAAACATCGTAAAAAGCAATTATGGAATTGTACGAGTGTATGAAGTAACTTCTTATTTATTTACTTAATTGCAACTTTATTTTGAATTTTTTGTTTATTTGATATCTACTTTAATTTGTGTTATGTTAAAGAATTTATCCTCATTTGTTGGTCCGAACCGACCAATTTAGTTGCTTAAATTATCAAACTGATATGATGACTTAAATTGTAAAACCAGCGACCCAAATCTTCTGTTGGACCCCAAGAAAGAAACATTCAAATATCAAATAATCAAAACCATATCCCAATTTTAAAGATAAAAACTGACTGCTATTATTCATCAAAACATTATACAAGAAGCATGTTATTGTTTTCATCAATCGTTACTTCGATACCAACGAGATACATAAATAATTAGACAGGGCAAATAAAAATTAAATAATCGTCTAACACAACACTTTCTTCTCATTCATTCTTTTTTTTTTTTTTTAAATGCCACTGAATTGTGATTTTTATGTTCAATTTCAAGCTATTGACCCCCGTGAGTCTGTAACACTTATCGTGTATAACTGTGTGTATATATATATATATATATTTAAAAATAAAAATATTACAGAAAAATCTCAAAAGTCGCTTTTTTATTTCACTTGAGAGGTGAATCATCCTCAATCAAAGAACATATATTATTATTTTCCAGGAAAAAAAAAATTAAGATAATCATTTTGTTTTTACAGTTGATTCATGATTATTATTCCAAAGTCGAAGTTGACTTTATTTGAAATCGGACGGCTGCCATGCGGACGCGGTCAACAAAGACAAATCTTTCCAACCCAGTTTCAAACAACCGTTTTCCTCCACTAACGTGTACCCCTTCCACGGAAACATTCCCAGCAACAAACTCGCCTGCGCAGCCGGGTTACCCGCTAAAGAAACAGGTCTAAACCCGATCCGACCCAATTCCTCTCCCCATCTCTCCACTTTCACCTCTCCGGTCCTCTTTGGACCGCCGACCGCCACGATGTTTTTGATCTCGCATCCAAACAATTGCTGCTCCACAATGTGTCGTTCCACGTTTTCCGACTCCAGTCCGTCGCCTAAGGCGTCGAACAACGCTGAGTAGTAATGCAATGCTTCCACGAACCGCCCTAGAAAACTGCCGCCGTGGCTCAGATCTTGCTCCACGATTGTTATCAGCTTAGGTTTTAGTAACGCTAATATTCGTAAAGTACTGAAGTCGCTGCCGGTGACGTCGTATAGACAGTGATGCATCCAGTGAACGACCACCGTATCACCGGATCTGACGCCGAGTTGAGTTGTGAGATCCGAACTGATGTTTCCGATTTTTCCTTCAAAAGGGATGAATTCGAAGGGGAGACCGAGAGAGTTTGCGAAATCATGGAGACGGCGCCCAGTGGCTTCGAGAAGTTCGATGGAAGATCCGACGCCGGTAATTCTGAGAGATTTGATTTTGCGAGGTCGTGAGGCGAGGATATGGAACAATCCAGGCCACTGGAGACCTTGCATTATGTCGAGATCGATGATATGGACGCCGTCTTCGCCTTCTAGGGCTTGGAAAATCGCTTGATTCGCTGTGAAATGAGAGAATTTGATGAAAGGACTGATCGAATTGTAGGATTGAAGAGCGTTACATATCTTCTGGCTTTGAGACACGGCTAATTTTTTTATGCTGAGAGGCGTGTAAGTTCCGAGGTAGGAACTGATAATTCTCGCCTGTAACGCTTCGGCGAAGTACGCCGCTACACGTTCCGGTGAAGAACCGAAGGGAGAGGACAGTTCGGAAATTTCAGGTAACAGATTATTTGCGTGGTCTAGGTTATCAACAGCTACGCACTCGGCACATTGAAGCAACAACCCTAAAAGTCTCAAACCAGATGATTCCGCTTCGACAATTACTGACTGATCATCATGCTCCTCCTGGTTATCAATTCCTTTATCTTCAAGGTTCCGTCGTTTATGGTGATGAGAAGTGGAGTCATCAACGTCGTTGTTCTCTCCGGCGGGATCGTTAATAGTTCGTTTCGAGGCGTTGGTGTTGATGTTCATGGCGGTGGCGTTGATTGTTGAGGAATTAGGGCTGTTAACATCAGTGGTGGTGGTGGCGGGAGGGTGTTGAAGGATAAGAGACTGAAGCATGATTGAATTGGTGTGGTGGTGATGGAGGTGGTGGTGGTGGTGGTGGGGCGGAGGGAATATTGAAAAGGGGAAATGGAATTGAGGGGGAAATTGACAAGAAAAGGACGTGGGAAAGGACAAGAAAATACGTCCAGAAAAGAGTTGCAGAAGGGATGAGGATTGAAGGAGCTGTCTGTGTCAGTCAGAGCATGAACTTCAAGAAGATCATCAATGGAGGATGATGATAATAATGGAAGGAAGAAGATTTAGAAAGGGTAGGGAAAAGGTTATTAGCTTTTTGACCATATTTTTACTTACACCCCTTCATCTTTTCAAGTGGTTATAAACATGATCCTTGTATTGACTTTCTACGTGTCTTCAAATTATACTACTGTACTAAAGACGATTAAAAAAACCGAATCAATGATAATGACCTATCCATTACTATTGATTAGAATTAGGGAGGTTAGTGTAGGCATAATCAACAAGGATGTATCTGAGTCAACTTGTTCTAAAACTACTATTCAAATCGATTTTAAACAAATTAAACGAGATAAAACCGAAAGTAGTCTTTATAAAATGAGTTTTTGAACGAATCATTTTTTTCATTTTTGTTAGCTAAAGATTAGTCATTTATAAACTATGTAATACACTAATACTAGGTGGGTTGGTATAATACCTAGTAAATACAAAGTAATCCTCACATCTCGACTTTTGAAACGAGAGAAGATACAAAAAAAAATTAAGTAGAATAAACAAAATTAAAAGAAACAAAGAAAGCAAAATATATATATAATATATATATATATATATATATATATATATATATATATATATATATATATATATATATATATATATACAGAGAGAGAAGATTGCATAAATAGTCCTTATGGTTTATAGACATTTATAGATTTGATCTTTCAAACAAACTAATTACATAGATGTTCATTAAAAACGATTTTTTGTAACGGTTTAGTCTGTTAATCTGCTTTCCTTAACATATGTGTTAATTCAAGGACAATTTTGTCTTTTTTGCCTTAACAAGGACCGTATATGAATTTATTTAATAAAACTTTTAACATTATTGCTATTATTTATATTTTCTTTCTTTGTTTATTCATTTTTATTATTTATTAAAACCAAACATAATTCAATCCAACAATTAAGAAATCATGTTCTTCATCTCTTCGTCTTCTTTAACGAGATCCTAGGAGCTACTCCACGACAACAACGACCCACCCTTCATGCTCTTTCTCACCAAACATATCTTCTTTTGGTTTCTTTCCTCGAGACCGCACCACCATAGTTATCTGTCAATGCCCCAACACCCCTTTTTATTTCTTCTTTTTGAGTTTATTTACATCGATTATGGTTCATCTTTGGTTCAATTTAGGTTTGAATATTTATGGAGCTTTTGATTAGGTCGGGTTTGAACGTCTTTTCATCACCACCAAATTCGTGATTGAACTTTTTTGGAGTTTCAAACAAGTTGGTGATCATTTGGCTTTTGCACAACCTGATTAAACGAAAAGGAAACGAACAATGATGCATCGTAGCATAATCAAAATCGAGAAGCAATAATGTTTTTTAGAACCCTCCTGTGCAAGCATCATCACCTATCTTTTACTTCACCATATATGATTCATTGATTAAGGTTTTATTCTGATTTTGAAGTTCGATTATGGTTTATTAGGCTATGATTTGAAGATTTCAAATTAGATTTTTAATTTGAATCTAGACCTACACACCTTGACTAATGAAAGTTTATGATTCAAAGATTTATGAATGTATACGATTATAATTTTCAAATTATGGTTCGTCGTAATCCAGACTATGATTCCCAAATTTATGAATGTTTACGATTTAAGTCCTGATATTAACATGTACATTATGATTTGATTTGAAACTCTGGTTTTGGTTATTTATAAATGATTCTGGGTGTTTTATGTTCGGTCTGATTAAGTCTTGACGATACTCGTTTCTTGAACTCGATTCTCGAGATTCTTGTTTGATTTACATCAGTTTGAAGAGTGGTTCTCGATGATGACTATAACTGGTGTGTGGTGTGATCGTTTGGAAATTTAAAGTAAATTAATACATAATTTTAACGAAATTAGGAATAAAAATCACTAATAATAATAATAATAATTAAAATAACAATTAAAAGTTTAAAAGTTTATTAAACAAAATTTCATAAAGGGTCCTTGTAGGGGTGAAAAGACAAAAATACCGTTAGAGTTAAACGAAAGTTAGATTGAGAGACCAAAATGCTATAAAATTTTGATTTTGAAGACCATTTGTGTAATAATTTTACTTGATGGATCAAATCTATAACTTTTTATAAACCAGATGAACCATTTACGTAATATACTCAAAAACATATTATTGTAATTTTAATCTCAAGTTAAAAAGAGAAAAAAAGGTAACATTTCAATACTTTTTTTTTGTGTTTCTCTTTGGAATCAAAAGAAAAAACAATCAATTTTCCAATCACTTCCTGTCTTTTTTTTTTTCTTTGAAAGAACTCAAACAAAAAAAAACGTAGACATGCAAATTATTGTTTATATGTTTTTGAATTCTTTTCTTTCTCTTCAAATGTGAACTCGGGAACACAACATGAATGAAACGGATCTCTTAATCCTTTTTTTAATCTCTTATTAAGCATTTAAGCCAAGTAAATCAAATCCCTAAAGATTTAAACTAACGAACATGTTATCCGCATGTCAGATGATGGTGGCTGGCAGGGGGAGCCACATGGAGAGAAACGGGTGGAAAAGGCCCCCAACGATTTGCGTAAATTTAACGAATATTAGCCTATGTGTTCAGGAAAATTAACACGACGAATGACTTATTCAACCTTATGCCCACAACGAAAAATAAAAAGAAATGAAATGAAAAAAAGGGATGAAGAACATTAACTTATGTTGATCCCTGTTTGTGTAGGTAAAATATTTATGTCCATATTAGGAAAACTCTAGAAAAATCTTTTTATAAAGCAAAGCTTGATGTTGCCTCTAAGTTGGTAGGCATTGACCTAAGAATGAGACAAAGCAAGTGAGTTGTTTGAAAGATGGAGGCGCGCAGAAAGCCATACCGGTCCTCAGAGCCGCCCATAATACAGACCAGGAGCACTCTCCTTTACCCAGATCATTGGCATTTCTCTGCTTTGTAGCATGAGCCAATGAGAATCAAGCAAGAGAATGTTTAAATATCTTCTCCTTTTTCATAAACAAGGTAAGCACCAAAATGTACTGACTCCCTGAATTTATATTATCACTCGTTTATTTGAGATTTCATTCCTCATTACCCAAAGTATGTCTAAGTTGGGCGTCGGAGGTGCCTAACAGGGGTTCTCCCCCTGTGTTGCACACTGACTTCTTTTGTTGTATTTCAGTACCCAGCGGATTTGAGTGTCTTGGAGCTGGAAAGGGGATTTACGTCTAAACAATCCCGATATTTAAACATAAAAAGTTTTTTCCTGATATTTAAAACCGGACATAAAATGAACACTTTGAAAAAGGAGAAAAACAAGGAAATTAGGTGGGTTTTTTCAAGGAGTTGTTCTTTCATATAATATAGCAAATGAAGGGTGTTTAAGTTAAGACCTTTGTGTGACATGTGCACCTAACACGTTTATTTATTATAACTAGTTTATTACCCGTGCATTACACGAGATAATTAAATAGTTTTTTTTTAAAAAATTAGTATAAATTCAAAACATAATCATAGAAACAAAAAATAAAATAATAATATTATACTACTAAAAAATTATTGAAAATATATAAAGCAGGTAATCAAAGAGAAAAAATAAATAAATAAGATTTAAATAATAACGAAGAAAGAAAAAATTATAAAAATTTGGTAAATAGTCAAACTTTTTTTTTCCTAAATTAGATTAATTATTTATTTAACATTTTCAAAGAGTTTAGATAAGAAGATAAAGAAACACATGAGCTGTGAACTCAAAATTAAAACAAAAATCCAAGATGATAGGCGGACATTTCCCTAAATCTATTACATATAAATTGTAGATTATTACAGGTGTTACATCTAGATTATGCTAATTGACATTTTAGTTGGGTGTCAAGTGACATCATTTAATATTTTAATAGAATAATAGATAGATTAACCTATATATTAATAGACATATTTAATAAATAACTTTTTTTAATAAGATACAAAATTATTATATCGTTATAAAATAAAAATTAACAAAGTGTCGATGCTATATTAATAAAAAATTTTAAAAATTTGAAAATTTTGTGTTACATTCTTGTTGTTATAATAAAAATACAAGATAGAAACATGTTTAATGGAGTAAAACTACATAGTAAAGAATTTCTTAAAATCTTAATAAAATAATTTAAATAAATCGTTTAGGTAAATTTAAGTGATTAGATTAAATTGGCTTTCATTAATAAAACTTAAATTACATTGTGATTAATTTAAGGTTTGGTTTACTTTTTAAAATTAATTAGATTGTTTAATTAGAAAGTTATATTATGAAGTTTTTGAGGGAAAATAAAATTTTGGTTAATTGAGGTGGTGACATGTGGCATTACATGTTCTCTTTTATTAATATATAAAGATTTGGCATTTGTATCTTTATAAAGTTTAAAGATAAGTATTAACTTATCAAACTTATTGAGAAATCATACCGGTTTGATGTTGGCTTTAATATCCGATCAGACTTTTAAAGGTTAATCAGAGTTTGAAAGCAAGTGAACCGTTAAGCAAATGAGTTGAAAATTATTTGAAGTAAGTGAAATGTTATTATATTGTCTTTTCAATTTTCATAATGAAAGTTGAAAATTATTTGAAGTAAGATCCAAATATACAAAAACTTGAAATTTCTTTATTCGAATCTGAATTTTTTGATATCTAAAAATCAAATATTACAGGTTTTTCAATCCAGAAGCTCGGATGTGAGATTTGGTAACACTCAAAACCAAAAAACATTTAAAAATCCAATATTCTAGTATTGGTTTGGTTGGATTTCGTTTCCAAATCAATTGCTGAACATCCTAGTAGTAATGTTAGGTTGAGATGTGACCTCATCTCATGTTGCTATGTTTGTAATGTTGACAAAGCTTATAGGGAGTTGTTTAGTTGTTCATGTTGTTAAATAAACAAACCATTGATGATTAACTAACTGTTTAGTTAAAATTTATAATGATAATATGATTTTAATTGCACCTTTTAAGTTTATATGATTATAACTTGTCACCAGTTTAATAGATTGTAATGTAATGTTGCATGTTGGTTTATTTTTTTCATCGAGTCAGATAACTAATAAATATGGATTTGTGATCCACTATGGATACACGAAGCTTTTTGTTGTTTAACATGTTGTAAAATTTTAACAAAGAAAATGATAAAAATTAATTTCTATATAATACTATGAAAATTTAAACGCCAAGAATCTTTTAATTTATATCACTATCTAAAATCTAGACATACACAAAATAACATAGATAACCCAATCACATGTGTAAATTGTATAAATATAAATATAACGTCTTTATATTAAATTAATTATCTTTTATCAATTATATTATCTTTTCAAATAATTAACATGACATTAAAATTTTAATAACATTTTTTATAATGAAAATGACACCAAATAATATGTACTATGAGTTTGTACATATTTATATAGTGTATTTTTTTGTATAAAATTATTAGTCAAGTTTTAAAACTACTCTAATTAGATAGTTGGTTTATCAAGAAATCAGGACTAGCTTACATTGACAATTTTTTTTTAAATGACACCAAATAGCTATGTATTTTTGAGTTTGTATATATTTATGTTGCATACTTTTTATGTACACAAATAGTCAAACTTTTAAAAATATTTCAATTAGTTAGTTGGATTATGAATTGAGAGAACTCATTTTAATTTCAGAAAATTATAACATAGCTTATAAAAAAAGTACAATACATTTTAAGAACAAGTCAAACAATGAAATGAGAAATCTTACACACATAAACTTTAAGGAATGATGAAAATTTATAAGAGGAATAGGAAAAAAAAAATGAAACTACTTGTAGAAATTTTACTTTCAAATTAACATTTTGAATCTATAAATAAAAGTTTTCATATAATTGATGATTTGAATTTTATAAATATATAAAAATATACATTCACATCTACCTATATATATTTATTTTTACTTCCACTTCGTGACATTTTACACACTTTAAAACAAAATTAAAGTCTGCGAGTTTGAAGTCAAACAATGATTTGAGAAAACTTATTTTAATTATAAAAATTATAACATATTTTGAAAAAAAAAAATACAAAACGTTTTAAGAAAAAGTCAAACAATGATTTGGTTCCATACATAAGCTATATCAACTCAAGAACAAACAAATGAACCTCGTCTCCCTTGAAATTGTCCATCGTCTCCTCCATTAGATTTGGGAATCACGGGGATTTCTTCCATTGTTTGAGAGGGCTTCGTCGAAGAATCTGTTGAAATCGAATGCCCTTGTTGGAACTTAGAACATCAAATATGCTATTGAGGGTTTGTTATGATGTGTTGTACGATTGAAGGGGTTTTAAGAGTTTATCCTTTGATTAGATATCAATTAGGCCTTGGGTTTATGCATTCATTTTTGATCTTGGTTGTATGCATCAGTGTTTGTTTGCTTCTTGATTTGGTTTTGTGTTCATTTTTTGTCTTCTGGTTTGGAATAGATCGATTTGTTCTTTTGATCTGAAAAATTTCTTGGTGTGCTTGCAAGTTTCTGGCAATCTTTGTTTGCCGGAGTGTTTTTGTATCACCTGATAGGTTAACCGGTTTTAAGCCAACGTTTTTATGATCTCACTAAAAATAAAAAAACATCATGGTTAAATGATAAAAAAAATAATGTTGATAAACCAAACCAATAAAAAAACATTATAAAATTAACAACAAGTAAATAAGTAATCATAACTTTAAAATAACAGTTGTTATTCTCAAAAAAATCCGTAAACGCGACCCCATATGTATATATATATTTAGAAACAATTGATTCCCTAACAAAGTTTTTAAATAAAGTAAATTTGTCGTGCTCATGATTCCTTTTCTATATTTTCTAAAAATCCATCAAATTCAAAATTTGTCTTTTCCACCGACTTTGAGTAATAACTTATATTTGACCATTAACAAATCAATGGATAATGATTCCAAAAAAAGCAATCATTAAAATACAAGTCGTCCGCTGGTTGGTTTGATCAAGTTTTTTAATTTCGTTTTGTTGTACAGTTGTTGTACTGCCTGTCATGATTTTGATAATAACGATTAATTGAGCAATGAACAAACTCATTTCATGGTTTTTTATGTCAAATAATAAAGTTATGATTCACATCTTTATTTTAATATGCATAAACTTTTATATAACTGCTCATAAATCTTTAAAAAAATTCATTTTAATAGGTCTTACCTATAATTATTATTTGTTGGGAAAAAAAATTAAAAACGCCAATAAAAATTAATGCTTTTTGTAAATGTTTATATACATGTTTTATGATATAAATATGGTTTTTTTAATTCAAAAAATATAAACTCAAAAACATCATCTTCTTAGTTTTAAAATATTTATTTTATGTCTTTTAAAGTAAATTGATTTTATTGGTAGTTTCTAATTTTTTGGATTAGTTTATTATTTAATAATAACATTAATAATAACTATTAAAAAAACTAAAGGTAAAATGGTCATTTTAAACGGCCGAATGATGAAATCCGCAACAACACATCAACAATAAGGACTGTGAGTGTAATTTTTAAAGTCAAATAACTCAACGTACATGTTTTGATTCAGTTGCAATTGTATTTTTAACATAATCAAAGTGACATTTGGTAAAGTGAAATTTATTGAAATAAAACCGTTTATTTTTATACGGTACATTAATGATAGTTACACATAAATGAATTTTGACATAAAAAATAAAGAAAAAAACTATTACAATGTTATTTATACTAAACTTGATTATCTACTCTCTTCCATCGATAATCAAGTGTCTCTTCACATCATAAAAAAAAACTTTTAAATCTTACTTGATTTCATTTCATTCAATTCCATTGTAACAAACACCCGTGCATTATTCGTAGTGTGTAACGACCTCATTTCCTGCAATATATTGTTCTAAAGATGATTTTAATCCTTTGTTATTGTTCCATCCTATTGTTCCTACAACCCATCAATCAAACCTTGACTGTCGATCTCTCAATGATATCTTGTAAATACAAAAAGTTCTATATTTAAAAAACTCTATCAACTTTGTTTATTTTTGTGGTTAATTTTCTAAACTTTTTTTTACTGTTTAATTCCATAAACTGTTTTTTTGTCTTATTCATAAGTGTATATTTAACTTGTTTGACCGGTTACCAAACAAACAACTTTAATTTTTTTACTTGATTAATGTTGAAATAAACCCAACATCTTTTCATATTTTAGTGATTAAGTCTCTATTGTATTTTACCGACAAATCTGATAACCAGTAAAAAATACACACTTTTGAATAATACAAACATAGTTTAGGGACTTCAAAAAATTGAAAATTTTAGAGACTTAATTGGAAAAAATGAAAAAAAAAAAAGATTGGGTTTTTTTTTTTTAACATTAACCGATAAATAAATTGTAATATAAGCATGTTTGGTTTCTAATATAGTAGCACCAAACGTTTCTTTAATGTAGTAATATAATATAAGTTGTAATATCCTATAAATGTTAGAAAATTTTTGGAATTTTTATTGCTTGGAAAAACATAGAGTCGTGATTGATCATTTTTAGATTGAAATATTTCGACAATATAATCGAAAATTCAATCAGATAAAACTCTGTTAAACTAGAACAGAGAATTCTGAAGACATGAAATCCGTATCTATGTTTTTCGCGATCAAAATTGAGGGAAAACCACCCTTCTAAAATTGGTGGGAATAAATCAATCAACAATAATCAACCGACACAACGGTTAAGTTTAGCGGAAAAATAACTACCGGGTCAAAACGAGCTAAAAATAGTTTTATAAACAAATAAGTAGACAAATAGTGGTTACCAAACTTGTTGTAGAAAAATAATGTTTGGATTTACTTATTGAAAGTATAATAAGTAGATAAGCAGACACTTTCAGTGTTTAGATTTCCTAAATAATGAGTTACCCGCGTTTTATTTAAAAAATATGTTCATTGATGCATTTTTAAAACCAATTTCCAGGTTTATGGACAGGATTCAATCAGCCTCACTCCTTCCTTTTTATGTTGTGGTGTGTGTTTTCATTCTTTCCAACCACAAATTAGTATTTTCATCTAAACATCACTTTTAAGGTTATTGAGTCTCAAAGACCCAACAAAAAAAAAAAAGAGCATTGACATAACTCAATTCCAAACACCTTTTAAAGTAAAAAAATAACATTATAATCACAAATATTAAAAACAAAACAATTAACTATCTATAAATATATAACTACGATTAAATTAGTAACAAACTGCCACTTGTCACATTCTTTATTATTTTGCTGTTGTTGTCTTCTTAATTTGTCATGTAATCTAATTATAAATTAGTTTATAACCCACGTATTACGTGGATATTTTTAATTAAATTTATTTATATAAAATGTATATGAGTAAAAATAAAAACATACAAAAATAATGATTATGTTTATTTTTTATTATTTACTATTTAAAAAATAGAGTATATTTATCTTTTTTTTTAAAAATATTAAATTGTATTTATATTTTATTTTTTATAAGTTGTAATTATCTTTTTAGTGAACGCAGAGGTGACATTTGATGTTTTCCTTTATTATACATAATAATAATAATAATAATTTCCACAACTAATTCAAATTTTTACATTTGGATCTAATTATGATTATTATGGATAATAATGATAGATATTTATTTTAGGTAAACATTAATTTTAAATGTTACAAAATATAATTTATTACTAATTAATTATTGAAAAAAGATAAAGTCAAAATTTAATGCAATTAAGTTAATGTGTTAAATTTGGAAAAGGAGGTGGCAAAATAAAATTTTCTTGTATTGTAGAAGTGACATATGACATGAATTGTTTTGTTTTATTATAATATATAGGTTAATCAACCCATGTATTACATGGGTTGATTTAGAAAATAAATATTTTTTTATATTTTAATAAATTATTATAAATTTATATATAATTAAAATAAAAAAAATTGACAGCTAGTTAAATTAAAGATAAAAAATACCTAGTTGTTTGATATTAAATAAAAAAATATTATTATATTGTATTATTAAAAACAGATAATACGTGTTTGCAAAAAATGTTTCTTTTAATTTTTATTAACTTCAAATATGAAATATCAATATAAGAAACAAAAAACTTCAATTATCTGAATGTGTATATATTTTGAAAATGATACAATATAAAAATAGAATATCTGAAAATCAACAATCAAAATTTATGATATTCACAATTGAAGGTTTATCAATTGAATTTTAATCTTGTTAGCAAAATAATTAACAAAAAATTTTAACTTTATTTATTACACTTCTACATTTAAATCTAAATTTTTACATTTGAATTTAACTATGATCATTAAAAATAATAATGACACATATTTAGGTAAATATTAATTTAATATTAATTTATTAATGAAAAAATCAAAATCAAAATTTAATGTAATTAAGTTAAGGTAGTAAATTTGGAAAATGAATTAAAAAAATGACATATGTATAATTATTGATTTTAATTAAGGGTATAAGAGACATTTCATATATAATTATGAGTTGTCATTAATCTGGACCATTGATTTCTTTCCATCCAATGGTCCAGAAACTCCAAGTGATTTTCTTATTTTATATAGTATAGATTCAATTCAAATCAATCTATTATATTAAAAATCTATCTTAACTAAATTAATAATTATTAATTAAAACTTTTGAATACATGGTGCAACTTACAATATTATAAATTCATTGTTATTTTATTTGTTGTTTCTGTAATAATATTTTAGTTTATGCCAAAAAAAAAATTATTAAAAAATAATAAATGTTGAAACAGTTGCAAGTTCCAACGACATTCAACGGAAAGATAATGAGCATATTGTTTGGAGTCACTATTATCTAATTATATTGTTTGGTTCATTATTGTCTAACGACGACATATCACAACTTAAAGAATATATTTAATGGTTGTCATCACTCATATATTCTTATAGGAGTAGTTTGATACTAATTCATCCAACAAGTTTTTTTATCAAAGGGCTTCTAGCCTAGCGGTATCTACTGTCTAAGGTGACCTTAAGGTTGGGAGTTTGAGTCACATTGTGAACAAATGTGTAAATTTAGAAGCAGTGTTAGAATGTGAGTGTGTTTTGCTACTCAAAAAAAATCAAACAGGTTTTTTTTCTTTTATAATATTTTTGTATATTTCTATTATGCCAGTACCATATTACTAGTTCATGTGTAAATGTTAGTGTATGTTGGTTGATGTAAAAATATCGAGTAAATTACAAACTTTGACATCTTTTGGTCCAAATTGAATGTTTCATAAAATGTAAAATTTGCATGATGATGCTCGCTCATATTAAATTAAATTTGTTAACATATGTTATTTTAATTATTTTTCCCTTTTCCATCTTCAACCATATAATTTTTTAGAGATTGTTATTTTCTTAAAACCAAGTTTATAAAATTAAAAATGACATACATAATTATGAAAATCAAAAATCATACAAACATGTAAAACCAAACATTAATCAAAATCAAATATAAATTATATATAATGTGTAAATCCTTTGTTTTACAAAATTAAAATCTAATATGACTCACAAGGAAGATGGGAAATGAGAATATCATCTTGATACATTTCATCTCACATTTTAATCACAAAGGAAATCTGAAAAATAAAAACCATTTTTATTATTCTCTTTATTGAAAATTAGCAAAATAAAAAAAACCTGTAGGACAACAAACCAACAATAAGTAGCAGAAAGAAAATATAAAATAAAATAAACAAACACCAACTTCTAAGACCAGGGGTGGCTTTTAGGATGTGCAAAAGGCTCGACCGCACAGGGCCTCCAATTTCGTAGGGCCTCACGGTTATAAAAAAGATCTAAATTTAGACCAATAATTTTTTTTTTGTATTTGACGTGTATACGTTGTGTATCAGTGCGTTAAAATAGAATTCGTGTTAAATTCAATTTGATTCGTATTATTTATTTTAATTTCTCACTAATCAGTTTTTTTTATTCACAAACTAGACTTTACCAATTAAAATTGAGTTTCAAAATAACCAAATTACTATTTAAAATACTAAAGGGACTATGTTGTAATCACAAGCACAGGGCCTCTAAAACCATGAGACGGCCCTGTCTAAGACATCTTAAAGCCTTCAGAATTATAAGGAGTACGTACGAACATAATCTTTCCAACTATTAAAAAAAAAAAAAAGAAAATGTAATGTTAAAATAAAAACAAACAAAGAATGGACACATCTTATGTATATTTAGAATGAAAATAAGAATATAAAAAATGGTTTACTCGTATGTGCCTTTTTTAAAGAAAGTATCTTTGTACCTCAAATCTGTAATCTAGAAATACTATCAAAAGACTGAAAAGAGCAAAAAACATATCTCTTGTTATTTTTTCATTTAATTTGTCACTTGTCATTTATATATTTAATTTGTCACTTGTAATTTTATCAAATGGTCATGTCATTTACTAAAACTACTAATAATATCAAATCTAATCAAATTCGATTTAATCTAATCCATTAAAATCTAATTTAACAATTAACTAACTAAAACTTAAAAATTATTTTTATATATTTAGACATATTTATTTTTTAAAATCAACATGCATAATAAATGGGTATTAACCTAGTTGTTACTAAAAGAAACAACAAAAACCTCAACAACATTAAAAGGAAGAGTAATTTACATAAATGATTCACGTGGTTTATAATGAATTATAGTTTTGTTTCCTAACTTTTAAAGATGACATGACTAGTCACTAAAATAAAATTTTGGTATCACATTTTCAATCGGTTTGACTTTGATTAACTTTTTGAAATTGCTATTTTATTCTTTTTCTATTTGTTTTAGTGTTGGTCGTAAGCAACTTTTATTTCTTTAAAATCTTAAAACAATTGTTTGTTATTTTTATTTTTATTATTATTTAGAGTAAATTACATTAACTGTTTCTGTAGTTTGCTTAAAATTTTGGTTTTCATTTAGAAATAATTTTATTACATCATTAGTCTCTAAAATCAAAAGTTTGCACACCAATGGTCTCTGAAGCATAAGCTTTATTTGGAAAGCAATAAATGATATGATATTCAATAGAGTGAGAACGTCGGCTTCAATGATAAAAGATGAAATTTAAGATTCGTTATTTTCTTGGTTAAAATTAAGGGCGGAATGTAAGTTTTTGATTTGGTCCCTTTGGGTTTCCTTTCCCCTTTCTTTGCTACGCTGTTGTTATTTGCTGTTTGGCTAGCTTCTTGCTAGTGTGTACTCTTTATTATGATTTTAATATATTGGAGTTTTCGAGTCTTTTGGGGTGATGACAATGCCGAAGCTCCTTGGCTCGTTTTCTTTTTGCTGTTAAAAAAAAGCCTTATTGTTAGAATTTTTAAAAAGACCAATATGTCCTTTTTAAAATTACTATTTTGTCCCCGACTTACCATTATTATTATTATTTAAATTACTATCTTGACCTCTGTTGTTAGCTTTGTTTCGGCCGATTATCTACTTCGGTCTCTAATCGTCTACAACTTGAATATTAAAAATAGACAAATTTGCAACCCATTTGTTAGATTTTAATAAAATAAAAGTAATCTAATCAAAATACCTACACTTTTTGTTAAAAGCTTTACGTTACATCCACAATTTACATTACTTGTTAATTTTATTAGTTTTTAATGCTTTGCGTTACAATATGTAAAAAGTAACAAAAAAATATCACACAATAACATGTTACTTCAATTAAATTTTAATAGTAATTATTAGACAATATAATAAATAAATAGTAAATACATTAAATAAATAGTAAAAAAAAAGAATTTATTATGAAAAAACCATTATGTTTTCATGTTTTTTGCGTTTCTGTCCCTCCATATAATTTTTTTCTATAAAAGTCCTCAAGTTATACTTTTCTTTTTTGGTTTAGTGAAATTTGGACATTAGAACCCGGTTTTTCAGCTTTTTAAAACCCGATTCACAAATTATAACCGGAGTCTAATGTCTAAATTTCAGCAAACCAACAAGAAAAGAATAACTTGAGGTTTTTTATGGAAAAAAAACATGGAGTGACGAAAACGCAAAAACGTGAAAACATGTTGTTTTTTCCATAATAAACCCAAAGAATAAAAAGCAATTAATAAAATGAAAAAAATATAATTTGATCAAGGACCAAAACTGAAATAAAGATAAAATGGCAAAATTCATTTTAGAAAAGATATTGGACAAAGAGACTAAAGACATAATAAATTGCCAACTACAAGTATTGTAATTGTAATTTAATCATAAAAAGGACGATAACCGTAATTTGTGTTTAAGCATCTAGACGAAAATTGTAATTTACCCCAGTTATAAACTAGTAAAAGTAAAAATAAAAAGTAGATTACCAAATAATCTTTTCCAAACACCCTCAGACCTCTATGCACAGTTGGAGCTCAAATAAACCCTACCCTTGCTCCTTGCCTCCTTGAAGCTGTAGACGTCCCCATCCCCTTGCTTCCGGTCCGTCGCCGTCGTCCACACCAGCTCCGGCTTCTCCGACATCCGTTGGTGGCGACGCATCTTCTGGTATGTACATTTTCTTCTTATTCTCTCTTTCTCATGCCCTCTTCTCTCTCTCGTCCGATCGATGGGTTTTCTTTCTATCTCATTTGACTGTTCATCTTAGCAATAACATATCGTCTGATTTATGGTGGGGGAGGAACCGAAAAGAGTGATTTTCTTCTTTTTCCCGAGGTTAAAGGCTGGACTCTTGTACGGGTTTTGAAGGTTTTGGATTCTTTGAATTGGGTTTTGAATTGTGGAGAAAATGCGTCTTGTTTTTTAATGCAGAGCTGTTATTATTTGTCAATCGAAATGTTAACTGGACAGTAAGGACTAAGGTGATAAGGTATCTTCTGAATGTTGGAATATGATAGCATAGGAAAATGAAGCATTAGGATGTCTTCATTCTTCAAGAACTGATATGTTAGCTTAATTTAATGTTTGTAGTACATGGAAAGGTTATTCTTGGTAAGCAATTTTGGACTTGCAGAAATTTGTCATGTTTGTAGTACCTTTTTTTTTTGGGTATGGTTTGCTTGTAGCGACTGACCCTTTGTTAAACGTTAAATGAAATTTATCATGTTAAATCAAAGAGTATTAAGCAATTGAGTTTAAAACTTAAATATTTTGTACTTTCATTAAGATGATTTTTGCATATAAATACAACAGTTAAACTTTTTGACAATTTTTTTTAAATTAAACTCAATTAGACCATCATTCTCTTTTGAAAAAACAAACAGTTATCTTTGCAGACTCTAGATTTTTAGACCACCTCTTCTAACTGTAGACTTTTGTAGACTGCAACATTAACCTCTTAAACAACAGACATCACCCAAGCGACTAAACCCTCGCCTCTGCACAGAATAACATCCTTCTCCGGTCTCTCCCCTCTGGTGGTCTGAGCTACTTCGGCCTACAGCTATTGCAACTCTCCCGGTGGTAATCTCTTAACTTTTCTTTTTATTTTGCAAACCTTAATTTTCATTGGGACAGTCAAAATAATGAATTATGTAGTTGTCAGTTATCAGGGCATAAATTCATAATTAGGGGTGTCAATTTCGACCTAACGGGTCAAACGGAGGGAACGATCAATTTGACCTGTAGTAAAAAGCTAAGCCAGAACATAATTTAAAAAAAAATGAAATTCTAGAAAATGATGTATTAAACAAATTGTTTTTTGAATAAAATTTCAAAATTATGTTAACTTTTTGTTTTTTGGTCGTCGACCCGTTCACTTGAATGAGTTAGAATTGCCACCCCTATTCATAATGCCATACAAAATAATTAATCATGCAGTCGTTTATTGTATGTGGAGCTGTAATTTATAATAGTCTGCACAACTTTTTCAAGTGGGGGGAGTCCATCCCTTGGGGGCCCCCACCGACCGGTCCCACGGCCAACTTGGAGGATGTAAATTGCGTAACTCATGGTTAAGGGACATATGCAGAGTTTGAACCCTAGACCTCCACTATAGATTCAATGTCCCCAACCACTAGACTACCATCGCGGGGACAACTTTTTCAAGTAGGGTTCATGTAAATTTGGGATCTCAAACGACTTTATGTTAAAACAACTTCTGGAGACTTTGAAAATCTACTTCAAACTCATTCCGTTATTTACAAAAGTCATTTTGAAGGCCTAAGGCTGTATGGTTGTGCTGGAACAACTTGTATCAAGACCTTAATTACCTGTACCCTTATTTAAATGGACATACTTAATGTTCACTTATAGTTACAAGGAATTTTATTAAATACAGAATGATACAGCGCCAAACCTACCTGGAAAAGGTATTGCACCCTTTTTACAAATTTATGTCAAAATACAACTTGCGTATTTTGTTTAGTTTTAGGTAATGATGATCGCCGTGTGACAATATTAAGATAAAAAGTTAAAAACTGAGCTACTGAGGTTGACCAAAATATAATTAATTAGCTAGTTTGATCTAAAAACAGTAGCATATGATATATAGCCCACATTAAAAAACATGACAAAATCTGAGAACACTGGACCGGAAAAACGCAACCAAAAAGATTTTGAACCCAGATAAACCAATGATAATATCCTACTAAGTTTATGAATTGGGCCATGTGAAGTTTATTTAAAAAATTCCGTAAGTTTTTAGCCGTGGGTCACCAAATAAATCTGATTTTGGTTCTATAATTTTCATTTTCTCACACTGGTGTTTCTCAAGGTCACTCTAATTCTGTCGGCAACAATGGCAACTTGTCTTAAATCAAGAACAGGATATCTTCTATCGCAGAAGCCTCAAATTCTTTCATCATTCTTCACTGTAAGTTAATTGGGAATCGTATGAAGATTTATGAATGATTGCACACTTACCTTTTCAAGAAATGAGCATGGGTTTTGGTTAGGGTTGTTTTCTGTGAGAACTTTTGATTTTAGGCGACCTTCACTTTAATGGTTAATGGTTTACTTTATCTGTTGTTAATTTGGTGAATTAGTTTATAGGGTCTTTCATATAAATCTTGTAAACTTGCAGCTGTAAGTAGTTAATTTCGGGTTTTAGAAATTATAGCAAATCAATGCCAGAAGTTGCACATCTTGTTAGACAAGAACAATATCTTGATGCCAATGCTGTATATTCTTGTTTAAACTGTATTTGGTATTTGAACTTAGACATAGAGATTTGTATTTTAGATTAGCTGCAGTTGCCCTGTTTTTTTATGATAACTAAAAGTTATTTATAATTTGGTTCTTTCATTTATGTAGATATTCTATGTTATCTGCAGGAGAGATGGTTTTGTTTTTCAGCTTACAAAGACCATTTGGCACATAAGACTAATACCTCCGATGTCAAGGATCTTGCTTTAATAAATAATGGATTAAGGGCTTCTTTCTCAACATGCCCTGCATCAACCAGTCAACCCGAGGTATGTGTTTTAGCTGTTGCAGGTGTTGTTCTCTGGTTATTATTAATGAAGATATCCCTTCAAAGAGCATTTAGTTTTCTGTGTGTGTTTACTTTGCTTTGAACCATACAATTAGAACCCTTGGAACCTTATTATCAAAACTAGGATTGTACGAAAGTGTACTCTAACCTTGTAGTTAAATAGCAACAATAATTTTAGCTTGAACCAGTTGGGATAGGCTCGAACCATCTCTCATGGCTGCACTGTTTATCTGTCTACATTTTGATTTGTCTCTTGGTACACATTGGATT
Organism: Centrapalus pauciflorus; assembly: GCA_020465985.1. Taxonomy (NCBI): domain Eukaryota; kingdom Viridiplantae; phylum Streptophyta; class Magnoliopsida; order Asterales; family Asteraceae; genus Centrapalus; species Centrapalus pauciflorus. The sequence continues at coordinate 155,058 of JAANYP010001524.1, forward strand.
AGGTGGTCCATCACTTTACCTATATATTAAAATAGGCCTAGCCACCATCCTACATAACTTACCATAGCTCATTTCCATTTCATTCGTGCTCTTTCTATGATTGACACACCCAGTCTTTTAATTTTTATTTAAGACAATCACAAATCTCTCACATCCTTCTATACATCTACTTGGAAAAAACTGTAAACTTGAATCATTTTCAACTACATTTGGAACATAAAAACTGAGATGTTCTTTGAAATGTTCTACGCAGGGGAAGATAACTCCCATTTGGATTCCTTCTGCCTGTTAAATTGCTTTTGAATTTTCATCTAATCGCACTAATGTATCATGATTCATTGAGCCAACTCAGTTCAGTGGTTTCAAAACAGGCCACTTCAAAGTCGTTTGTGTTTCAATTGCAACAAATTTTCAGCTCATTGGTATGGATGAGAACCCCAAGTCATAGCTTTTTAAGAAAAAAAGAAGAGTCAGTTAGAGTTTGAATTTCTTTGGGAATATTTATAGCTTTTTTAATATAAACCTGTTTATTCATCTTTCAAAATTTGGACATGAGTAATTCATTTGTTAAAATATGGCCTAAGATAATTCTTGCTGACAATAAAAACTGTAATATATTTGATTGGTCATGTAATCAGGGTTACATATATGCTTTCTATGGAACATCCTTGACAATGTATATGGGGTTGAGAAATGTAGACAAATTTTGGCTTTTTTTTTTGGTTTGGGGGGGGGGGGGGGGGGGGGCACTTCTGATTGAGTTGGCCTAAGAATTTTGTGTGTATATTATGCAGTCCCAGCTCCCAGGTAACAAAGTGAAATGGCAGTAGGACCAAACTTTTGTGAGGAACTGGTGAACCAATTTAAAATTTTCATTTTTTCGTCAGTTTTTTATAATTTTTGATCAACTTAACCTTTATTGTTAATTAATTTTTTTTTTTTTGTTGTTGCATAAAACACAAAATTTTATTTGCGTATAAAGTATAAACTTGTTGAGATTTGTGCTGGAAGACGAGAGTTTAGGTATGAATAAAATCAACAAAAAAATTACTTTTAAAAAAATAACAATAAATGTTAAAATTGATTAAATATTAAAAAAAAATGATGAACAATTATTTTTAAATATGTTTTTTCGGTTTCCCATTTAATAGAGGAGTGTCATGGAAGTATGGAACCCTGCCCTATGTATACATGTAAATGGTTACAATTTATATTGATTGATGTGATAGAGATTGGGATGGGTTTATTCTAGAAGGGGGCGATTTAGTAAAAGTTAAATAAGTTAGTTAGAGGAAGAATGACTAAATAGAGTAGGAGAGAATTGTTAGGGATGTGCTGAGCCTGAAGTGTTCAATTTTATTGGCTCTTGGTCTAGTGACTTTGAGAGAGAGGGACAATCCCTGGGCAACCATTTGGTTGATTATGTTCTTCAATCAAGGTCCGTTCCATTGATTTTTGGGGCCCGGATAAAAACGTATAAAAGGGCCTACACATACATGAATACACACACGTGTGTATATATACATGTGTGTGTACAAACATACTTTTTATTCTCTCTGTACATAAGTTAAAAAAATATTTACATTGAGAACTTATGAAATTAAAGGCCCTATGAAATTTTGGGCCCTGGGTGATCGCCCCTTTTGGGCGCCCTCAGGGCCGGCCCCTGTCTTCAATTCTAATTTTCGGTTTTACTTGGTCTAATTTTCATTTCATCTCTGTCAAATCCTTTGTTCATCTAATTCAATTTCTGAATTTGTACCATTATGCTTGTCATCTTACCATTCATATGTTTCAAAAGATAATGCCTGATTTTGCGTATTGGGTTAAATGCACCTGTTAACAGGATACTCTTCCTCAATTTGTACAAGTTAACAAAACATCTGCATGGGTGCAATCATCATCATATTGCACAAACTTATAAATTGCTTTTGTGTGAACGGTCAGTTACTCAGTTATATATATATATATATAAAGCTGTCATTATGAAGAAAGATGGTGTAATTTTGATGATAAAATGGATAGCATGCTTGTTTTAATGAAAATAAAAGGGTGAGTATTAGATTTGTCATTTTTTGCGATATAATCTCTATATGCATAAAATTGTTTATGTTGCCTTAATCCACCAAATTAGGTACTTCTGGCCAAGCCACTTTACATGTTCAAATTGAAATTCATGTTGGTTTCTTTTATGAAAGTTCTGACAAGATTTTACCGTTAGTTTGTAGTGTATGTTATTAAAGATTGTTGTCATTGTCAGGCTTCATCTTGAAAACTCAAAAACCATGTTATATGGTTATAAATATCTATCTTGAAAACTAAAAGAATCCTTTCAATTCTAAAAATCAAAATTTGTAAGTTGAAGGATTGTTTAATGTCATTATTTTTAAACTTTGGTTTCATCTCCAGGTGATGGATGCACGTCATGCACCCTGCAACTTTCCTCCTGGTGACCAGCATAAAGACCAGGTCTCAATTTTAACTTCTTTTCTCCATATGTTTGTTACTTCATTAGCAATTTGTAATATCCTTGGACTTCTTCATAAATTTATTTGGGAAATTCTTAACCTCTATTCTGTTTTCTGTTTTCACTCCAAGAGTATCAGTTATCACCAAAGAACTGTCAAGATATGTTTAGAGCATGGGGATGTAATAACGAGGAGACGTCACTAATCCTTGAACGTATGCCTTCTCTCTACAAGGCGAAGCTTGATATACTTGAATCCAAACTCAAAATACTTCATGACCTTGGGTTCAGCCCTTCGGACCTTGTCAAGATCATTAGCTCTAGACCCCGTTTTCTACGATGTAGAATCCACCATTGTCTTGATGAGCGTGTGCAGTATCTCGAAAACTTGTTTGGTTCGAAAAAAATGCTTCAGAAAGCCATTCTCAGGAACCCCTCTGTTCTTACATATGATTTGAAGACGATGATTAAACCCACAGTTGAGTTGTACAAAGCTATGGGCATAACCGGGGACGATCTAACATTAATGCTTTTATCTCGCCCTACCATAATACCTCGGACCTCACTCAATGCTGAGAAGTTGGAGTACATTAGAAGAACAGGCACGTCTAAAGATTCAAAGATGTACAAATACGTGGTTACCCTAATGGCCATTTCACGCCTCGAGACCATCCGTGAGAAAGTAGCAAACTTGGAGAAGTTTGGGTTCATGGAAGATGAGGTGTTTCATCTTCTGGGTAGCTCACCCCTGGTGTTGACTTTATCTGTTGACAAGGTTCAAAGGAACATGACATTTGTGGTGGCAAGTATGAAACAACCAGCAAAAGTGGTACTAACTCATCCTTTTCTGCTTTATAACAATCTAGAAACTGTGATGAAACCTCGTATGATTGTGGCCGGGAAGATAGATGATATGGGTCTGGTTCCACGCATTGAAGGGTCCAAAGTGTTCACGGCATTAAGGATGACTGAAAGGAGATTTGTCAAGGCATTCATCAATTGTCACCCTCCAGAGACTGCAAAGGTGTTGATGGAATGCTATATTGATGCAAAACACGTCAAAAGATTAGCTGAAGAATCAAAAAAGATTTTGCACAGAGGATTTCCTTTCTGATCATGAGCCCCTCCCCTCCTTTTTTTCTTTTTGGTATCTTTGTGAGTTATTACATGAAATCACATGCTCTCAATGTAAACTTGTATCAAATTATAATTTAAAGATTGGAATGAATCATTCAGATTTCAGGGATTACATTTTCCATGGCTATGTAAACAGGTTTCTTTTCATTTCTTGATGTATGGTTTAAACCGGCCAATGGTTCAAACTCATAATATCATCACCTGGGTACAGGCAAAAGCTACCATTCAAAATAAAGCTTTCGATGGTGTTGACGAAAGTTTTAAAGACAGAATCTGCAAATGAAATGGAACAAAGGGATTGATTGGATCATCCCACAAGAAGAACGAGATACAAGAAAACTTATAGATTCTACCAAATAACATCACTAGTTCACTTGTATACAATCTATGGATCAAAGCATATTGAACGACGTGTGTCATGTTGCCAACAAGCCCGTCTAGGCTCGAATTAGAATCCTATCTACTAGTTCTTGCTCTGTTGCACGATGAACCACTCAGAAATCTTCCAAAAAGATTTCTAACGATATCATACACTTTCTACTTTTTAGAACGACCAACCAGGGCAAAACTCAACATAGTTAAACAGAAAGGAAATAGAAACAAACACAAAGGGAGGGTGTACAACACATTATTAACAGAAACACAACAAATACAGGAACATGAGACCTTGATAGAAAAGCCAATATATGTTTACGTCTTCTAGTAAGCTTATTTCTCCTTTTGAGCAATGTCAAGAAATTAAACATCATAAACACCATATGGATCATTTTGACAAAAATCTACCTACCAAAGATAAGTTATTAGATCCTCTAGCCCTGAGATAGATGATAACTTTAAGAAAAAACATACTCAAGATCCTTCAAGAATTTCTTTAATCTTAAGTAAAAATCTGTTTTTTTTTTCCTCCTGAACAATGAAAAATGATAAGAAAAAGAAAACTTTTGTTGGGATAGTTGAGTTACCCATGATCAAGAATCATATGCCCATGAAAACACCAACTTCAGCAGCCCATCACAGCACAATTGTAGACAAAGTTACTCGATTGTTTCCGGCCAAGCATCGTCCAGCGCGGAGGACCTTCTCGTGGGACCCACGAATTCACTTCTATAAATCCTGCTCCGCTAGTTCTTGGTCCACCAATAACAATAACACGATCACCACAACCCCTAAATGCAATACCCCATCCATTTGTTGAATCTGCCCGTTCTGGCAGTCTTCCTACAGTCTCCCATTCTTTCCTTTGTTTATCATACTTCCTCACTTCCATATCTGCACAATCTGCAGCGTATAACTCATTATCTACAACTGCTACTAGTGGTGGTGCCTCAGTGGCAGTGGCATTTGCTGCACCAGCGGGTCGCACCAGGGACATATTCGGGATTTCCTTCCATACCCTAGTAGCCAAATCGTATTCTTCACCACATGTCAGAGGCTTCATATCAGTTCCTCCAACCCCTCCAATAACATAAAATTTATTATCCATAAACACTCCTGAACACATTTTTCTTGGTTTAAGCATGTTTGGAAGCATTTCCCAGGCTCCTGATTCGCTGTTATAGAGCTCAGCCGAGTTTACAATCTTTCCATTTAGGTCAGTCCCACCTGCTACAATTGCAATCTCTCCAAGACTTGCAGACCCAAATAAACATCTAGGTTCATTCATTAACTGCCCGAATGACCATGAGTTTGTCAACAGACTATACTTATATATTACATGATCAATATATTCTTTACCTAGCACAAGTAGCTCCGTACCGACTGCTAAAGACTCTTTATCAGAAAACTGAAAGCATGTGTTTGACGACATTGTGGGCAGATGCATCCAATGCTGATTTATAGGATCGAAAGCTTCCCATTGCACAAGATGGCAAGAAAAGTAAACCCAATGTTCAATTATACCATGCTTCCTTCGCAATCTGTACAGTTCTCCGCTCCTAATGAGGTCACGAAACGTTCGGTTTAGAGATGCTAAAGAGCCATAATCAGATCTAGAGCATCGGAGTAGACAACTAATAGAGTTGTCTCGACCAATGGCGTGGATCAAGGAACTTGAATCTGAATCATCACCAGCATGACGCTGATCATCTGCTTGATCAATGGGGACTAAAGCAAGATCAAGAAACCCTAATCCAAGTTCAAGATTCTCATAGCCATTAGATTGCTTGCAGATTTTTCTAGCATGAACAACTTCTTCATCTTCGATTTCCAATGGTCTTTTCTCTTGATGGGATTCAATCTTTTCAATCCTGCAATTACTCATAAAACCCCAGGTGTTTTCCCTTTTGCTATTAAAGCTTCTTGAAACCAAAAAGGGTCTCTCCTCCAACATTCCTTCTTGAATCAGACCCAAAAAGATGAAAACTTTTGGAAACCCTAATCAACAATTCTTGAATTCCTTCCCTTTGATCACCAAGCAAGAAACTTTTTCAACTGAAATCCCATGTTATAATTTAAATATCATATCACCAGAAATCCCCAAATCATATATCAATTCCAATTCAAAAAATTGATTTATCAAAAGTGCAAGGTTAATCAAGATCCAGATTACTTAATCAAATTGCTGTTAATCTACAAATGACGATAACCCATAATGCAAACATCATTAAAAATCGAATCTTTACTATACTGGAGAAGCCCAGATCTCTTAATCTCAAAGTCAGACAACATATAAGAACCAATCAATCAATTACTTTCAGAACCCTAAATCAAGTAATTGAAATTGAAACATGCAACCAATTTTTCCCGATAAAAAGGTTAAATTAGATCTGCTTGATTAAGGATACACTAATTAAAGAAAGGGTATTTAACTTACCGATTGGATAAGAAGAAATTACAAAGAAGTCCCTCCTCTGTAACGAATTCTGCCCCCAAAATTATCAAAAATCTCCTCTTTCTCTACATGAATTTGTTAGTTCATCAATGTTTTCTTTCTTTCTCTATCTCTGCATACAGGTATTTGTGAGCTTCAGTCATCGACGTTCCACGAAAACAATAAAAAAACTTGGTTTTTTTGGATGTATATTTCTCTCTCTAGAAATCTGGAAAGCAAAAGGCTTTTTAGGGTTAAAATTTGTTGGGGTAAGAGAAATTAGGGAATAACAAGAGAGGGTTTGATTTTGATGTTTTTATTGCTTCATTTCTAATAAAATTTTTCTAAAACTTTTTTTTATAGAAAATTATCTCTAATATGAACAGATGTATACATACATACATATATATACATATATAGATACATATAGAGAGGTGGGAAGAGGTCGGAGACAGAGTAGGACGGCGGTCGACGGTGGCGTGTGGGACCCACAACCAGCTGGGTTTTTTTTCTAACTTTGCGTCGAGTCGCCGCCGTGTTCGACTGTTCTTAAGGGTTGAGGGGATGACCGGTAACCGGCAATAGTCGGTCTTGACACGTGTTTTGGTAAAATATTTGGATAAATCGGACACCCCATTTGCTTACGACTCATTTTCATAATCTATAAACTCGCGATATACGAGTTTTTGGGTTTCATTCGTGTACGTCTGTGTCTAAAGCCATTTATTTCTCGAATATTAGTCGGCAACTTTAAAGTAGGGGAGAGGGAGAAGGAATTTCTTTTCCTAGTTTTATTTAATTTATATCTTCTTAAAAGTACGAAAATTTTGTTAACTACGTCGTATTATGATAGATAATGCATGCGTGTTAGTCGACGGGTCAGATATGACAACTCATCAGTAATCTCTATTGATTGGGCCGGGTTGTAGGAAACGACCCATTCATAAAAGTTTTAAACCTTTGAACCATATTTATGTGGAGAAACCATTTAAGTAACTCTTGTTTTTTTTTTGAAAGAAATACACTTTGAACTTATAAAAAAAAAAAAAGATTCAACCCCAAAACGATTACAATACCAACAATAGAAAAAGATAATACGACTCGTAGAAATATCAAATTTCCTATTCAATTATCTTTATACGCTCATCACGCGAGGCAAAGGTTAAATGATTTCTTCACTTCCATATCACCAAATATTGATTAAACAAACTCAATGGAATAATTTATTTAAATGAATCCCTCGTTGATTGAATCTGAAAACAATCCCAAGACAATGTAAATGGAATGTCCACCAAACCTAAACTTTTTGGTTATTAGAATAGTGAGGATAACAACTTCCATATCAATATCTTTAGTAAATTTCAAAATGAGTTTTAGTGAACATGTTCAATCAGATTCGACAATGGGTTTTAGTGAACATGTTCAACCGGAGGTGACAAATAAATGTATTTATTCTTTTCATCAAACCGTTCGTGAAGGTTCAATTTCATATACATGTTATTGAACATGTGCAATCAAAGTTTATTGTGTTTATAGTCGCTATTAACCCTTTTGGTGATAAACCAATATTGACGATATTAAACATGTTCAGTCGTAGTTTATGATGTCTGTAGTCGATGAGTTCCATTTTTGTGATAAACCAAGATTCATGGTGTGTCATCGTTGCACATGTTCAGCATGAGTGTAAGGAATGATACTAACTGAAATGAAGATTTTCATGGGATACACAAAATCTTCTATTTTAATTTAAAATTTTCTATACCAATTTTAACCCCAACACTAATTAACGTGGGAAAGAATTCTAAGAAAAATTTATATATTATTTAATGATTAATGATAAATGATTGACTATAAATGGTTCACCGGTACCCTAGTCTAACATGGTACCCCATTGATCTTCAAATACACACACACACACACGATGGGTTCAATGAAGAACATCTACGCATCAAAGAACTTTGGAAAACCACAAAGCATCGCTAGGAATATCGTAACGCAACCACGTGGAAGAGATTATACACTATACAATAAGAATTGTGTATCACGATGACTTGAAACAACATGCTATGAGGATGATGCATTATGATCACTTAATGCATCATGTGGTCGATCCGAGTCGGTAGTCCGACAACACAAACCGCTTTGGTTTTTGACCGGTTCGTTAAGTGGAAGTCGATACATAGTTTTTATGTTTCTTCACAAGAATAAAATAATAAATCACTTAGCTGAGAATTAAACCTAGAACCTCTAATTCCATAAAACAATGTTTTAACCATTAAACTACAAGTTCATTTGTTATTAAATTTACTGACTTAAATATTTCAATAACAAAGTTACTTTTTAATATATTAACTTAATAAATCTTTAGAATTTACTTGAGATTAAAAAACAAGATCTCTAGTTGCAAAAATCAACATCAACTTTTATTTATCACTATTATGCATTATGTTTTTTGCGATGCATTATTAAATTAATATATTAATTTATGAAGTTTGTCATTAAAAGAAATAAGCCAATAAATTTAATATTAAAGGGAGTTTTAGCTTAATGGATTAAAGCTTTGCTTTATTAAGCAAGAGGTTCTAGGTTTGATTCCTAGCTAGGTAGTTAAATATTTTATTTTTGTAAAGAAGCAAATAACGATGAATTGACTTTGACTGAACGGATCGGTCAACAAACTGAACCGGTATAGACCACTTGATCGGCTCGATCCCGACCAACCATGTGATGCATCAAGCAATCTTGATGCATCATCTTTTTCTCGTGATTTATTATGATCTCATTTGCGATACATTGTGGTTCGACTCGAACCGAGTACGTGATGCATTAAGTGATCGTGATGCACAATCCTTCATTGTTGATACATTGTGGCTCTTCAAGGTTTTTCGATGCACATATATATATATATATATATATATATATATATATATATATATATATATATATATATATATATATACACATATATACATATACATACATACATATATATATATATATATATTTATATATGTGTGTGTGTGTGTGTAATGAATGTATGTATGTATAACATTCACATAATTTTTAAGAACACAGAAAGTGTGAATATATGTGAATTTCATAAATCATGTGTATAACGTTAATTTAAACAAGGTTATGAAATTTTTTTTAAGGGTGGTACCTTATAAATGTTTTTTTCTTTCTTTTTTTTTTTTTTAACTTAGTACAATTTAAAACAACTTCTTTCTAAAAAATATTTTTTCACTCAATTCCTTTTATACTCATTATAAATTTCATTAAATATTTTTGACATCAATAAAATTTGACATAAAATCAAACATTATAAACTAACTTTAAAACAATTAAAAAACGATATAACAAGTTAAAAAATATATATTTTAATTAATTATGTATGATTACATAATTAATTTGTATTGATAAAATAAGTTTTCTAATATAAACTGATTGCATGGTTTTTAAATTTGATTGTTTTGATAGAATAATTGAAAAATATAGTAAGTTGTTTTTGTTTGTTAAAATTGAACTTTTGAATTTTTTTATATCTAGTTTGAAGTGAGTAGAAAAAGAATCAATTTGAAATAAAAAAATCTTTTTTTGAAAATAGAAGTAAGTAATTTTTGAAAATAGAAGTGAGTAAAAAGAATTAAAGATCATTTAACAAAAAAGAAGAAGACCAATTTTGAATAAAAAAAAATTTAAGTTGAAATCATAATGCTCTAATCAGATTTAAAAATCAAAATTACTATCTTTTAGTAAATAAAAATAAAACTACGAGTATTTGAATAAATATTCAAAATATTGAAAACTATATATATGTGAGTATCAGCATTAATGAATCCATGAACTGTTGGTCGAATCATTGGCGTGCCGTCAAGTTATATTTGATAATATAAATAGCCATAAGAAAATGGCATGAGTTGTAGTTCTCGGGGAATAAGCCATTATATATTTGACGTCTAAATGTAAATAAGTACGTGAGTCATGACATAGTTAAAAGTTATCCGTCGTAAAATTCTAGTTAAATAAATCATGTTTACAAATTATAGTTATGTGTCATAAATAATAATTTTTTAGCTTTGTAAATATATATAATTAAAAGTTAACTTTTTTTATACTTATAATTATGATAAAATTTGTATTTAAATCTCTACTTTTTAATTGATACAATTTTAGATTTGTAATATTATTAGTTTATTAAGTAGATATATAGATGTATTACATTGATATTTTTATAAAAGATATTTATATAAAATTATATATACTCAAATTTAGAATATATAAATATTAATTAAAAAAAACAAATAATAACAATTTTCATAACTATTAGTGTTCTAGCTTTGTGTATGTGTATATATAAGATTTATATAAGTTAAAAATTAAAAAACAAAAATTCTAATTAATTGAAAAAATATAAGAATAATAATATTATCTGACAATTATTATTTTTATAGTTTTATATATATGAATAGTGACTAATCCTAAATAATTAATTTTAAATTTTATTTTTATAATTTAGATATTTTAATTGATAAATTGATACTTTAGTTTATATACAACGACATAACGTAATATTTACATATTTCATTACAATAAACAGAATATTATGAATACGTTTTTACTAATTAGTTTTTACTTTTCAAGCATTTAATGTTTTGTATAATGTCTATTTATTTTAATCTAGTAGTTTTATGTGGATATTCTTGATGAAAATTATTTACATATATGTAAAGTCAAAACTATAATATACAAATATTATTTTTTAAAATACAATAATAACATTTTTATTCGTCATAACTATTAATTTTTTAAGGTTTGTAAATATATATGAATATCAATTATTATTGATATAATTTGAAAGATAATTTTTATAATTTTTATTATATTTTAAAAATATTGTATTATTTTGTATTTACAAGTAGAAAACATGATTATATATATATATATATATATATATATATATATATATATATATATATATATATATATATATATATATATATATATATAAACTTTCATATGCAAATTTATTAATTTTACTTGATATAGTTAAATATTATTTTTTATTTATAAGTATTATTTTAATAAATCCATATAATAAAATTTTTTTTGATTAGACACAATACATATAGATAATATAAAATTTAAAATTAAAATAAATTTAACTTAAATTAACGAAAAGACACAAAAACACATAAAAATATTATTATTAAGATATATGTAGATAAATATATAAAAAAATTATTTATATTCTTTAATATTAATACATAATAAAATGTTGCCGACCACTTCTTTAATTTGAAGTTTGAATTTGAATTTATGTTTTTTAATTAATACAATTTAAGATTTTTAGTATTTAAACTTTATGAAAAATTAAAAGTTCAAAGTTTTTTTTAAAAAATGTTGATTAAAAAAGATCTTATATCAACATTTATTTGATTTTTTTCTAACTTTCTCACCTTTTTTTTTTTTTTTTTTTTTTTTGCTTTTATGGGAAATATTTTTTTTAAAACTTATTATGAATTTTGAGGGTAAAAATAGAAAATAAAAAATTAACCGATATCCAAGTTTGTTTTGATCACCTCTTATGGTTATAATCATTGACCCTTTAATGTGATGATGCTTGGAAACCTCTTTTGTTTGTATTAGGCAAAGGCAACCTTCTCTTCTCTTCTCTTAAGCAACTTAATTAATTGTATTTATCATATCTTCTATCACTTTAAAATGACTATCTTATCCCACATCTTTTTATTTCTTTCTAAGGACATTTTCGTCTTTTCATTATAACCAAGTTTTGTGATGAAAATGACTTAGACCGACCAAAATTCTCATGATCATAACACACACTATAAAGTAACATATCCCCTTTTGGGTCTTGTCTTAAATCAATTGCCAAAACTAACTGAATTATTGCTCTTTCTTTATTTCAATTTTTAAATTAACATATAATAATATTACATTTTTAACAAGTTTTCAATCAAATATTACCAAATTATATTAATTATCCATTGACATTTGTTGCAAAATATTAATAATTTAGTCAATTCTATATATATGTACACCTTACAATTGCTTATCACACGCTCTCTCTCTAAACGTCAGAGGATGATTAAATTTACGATGTCGTGTCATTAACAAAACACATGTAAGAGAAAAGATATATGAATAATAAAATTGATGATAAGGAGTGTACACATATTGATGCCCTAAAAGGGTTTATTTACTTTCACTTGATACACACAAACAATAAAGTTAAAAAAACAAGAAAAATGTTAGACAGATGAATGATCTGCTTCTACAATAAAGTTCGGTTACGTAGTAAAAAATGTATTGATGCTGCAAAACTAATGTGAATGTGCAGGATTGATGTACATTGGCAGATTGGCTTGAGTGTTGACTAACAACTAAATTAATAGGAGAGTAGTACTGTCAGTCACTCTAAATATAATACATTTTTCTGTTACTTTAAGTATGCTTATATTTGGCAGAGGGACATACTATTTATATAATGAGTGTATCCGTTGGCATCTAAACAATGAAGGGATAATTTTGGGAGATGATGCCCACAATGCATATTATATATAAATGGTTATGAACAAGGTTGTAATTGTTTTAGCGTTGTGACGAGATAAAACAATATATTTTTATTGAATTAATAAATAACAAAACTTTAGAATGAATGAATATTACATTAAAATTCATATAATAGTTAAAATATATAAAAGAGTAAATTACAGAAATGGTCCCTGTGGTTTGTTCAAAATTATGGAAACAGTCCCTCAACTTCAAAAGTTGCAGTGACGGTCCCTCAAATCACTTTTTACTTGCAGAATTAATTCTTCTATTTCTAATATTTTTAAAAATGACGATTTTGCCATTCATTCAATTAAAAGTTTGGTAATTTTAATTTAGGTATATTTTCTTAAATTTAAAATTTTGGTATTAAATTTGGAATATTAATTTAATAAATTATGATTTGATTCATTATTAATTATATTATTATTATTATTCTCATTATTATTAATTATACCTGTTTATTTTATAAAATAAATCTAGATTTTTTACTAAAAATTATTTAGATTTCTTTACTAAAATATACTTTAGAAAACTCAAAGAAAAATCAAAGAAAATAAAGACAAAGAATTCAATCACAAAGCATAGCTGTAATATTATTTATTAAAAAATTTTCATGTAATACATGGTTCAAAAACTAGTATATGTGTTATATATATATATATATATATATATATATATAGAATCAGGAACATCAGCGTACCTATGAGATTCCAGCGTGCCCAGCGTACCCTAATGTGAATGTATGTTTTTTGAGATTCACATATATGTTTTTTGAATAGACATGTATAAAACAACATTATTAGACTTTTTTTCAAAAAGAACAACATCATAAATATTGTGAATGGTAAAAAAAGATCATGTGAATGGTCATTCACACCATTCACATGGTTTGAAATAACCATTCACATGGATGACCATTCACATAAACATGCATTGAGCATTCACATAATTTTTAAGTACATAGAAAGTGTGAATGTATGTGAAATTCATATATCATGTGTATAACATTAATTTAAACATGGTTATGAGAAAAAAAAATTAAAAAAAATGTTTTTTAAGGTTGGTACCTTCGGGTGCACTTGATTTCGAGAGGTACCTTTTTTGAACCTGAATATATATATATATATATATATATATATATATATATATATATATATATATATATATATATATATATATATATATATATATATATATATATATATATATATATATATTGAAAAATAACTATTGTCACGTGGCATCATTATATTTCACCCGAGAAGATAAATATAATATATTAAAAAGAGTAAATGCAACTTATTAACTTTAAAATTTATAATATATTAGTAATCAGTTAAGTTTATCCATTATTTATCATTGTCCAATAATGTTATTTTTCATAATTATCTAATTGACATTTATAAATTTATTAGTTAATCTAAATCCAAAATTTATTAAAATTATAAATTACATAACTTATCTATAAACTTCAATAATATTTATACAATAAAATATCTTAAATTATATCAATTTTTAAAATATAAAAATATATAATAAAATTTTAAAATAAATAAGATTATAAATGAAAAGAAAACGATTAATACATTATTAATAAATAACTTATTTCATAAATTTTTTATTTATTATAATAAAATACATAAATATTATGTATTAAATACATCAATTAAAAATATAAATTAAAAAATAATGATTTTTATGTCTAAATAAAGAAAAATAAAAATGACACATGCATGATGTTCCTTCGACACATCATATTTTTATTTTTTATACCTTTGTTATCATTTTAACCTAAATTAAATTTTAATATAATTAAATCCAAATGGTATATTATAAATATTTGTTAATATATCTAATTAAAAATATTTTAACATCACTTTAATCTAGATAAAATTTAAATAAACATCCAATTTATCTTATATAAACTTATCTAAATATCATTGTCATATATTATTTTTCATAATTCATTATCCTTTTAATCTAAATTAAATTTAAGCAAAATTAAATCCAGATATTTTAATATCAATATTTATTTATAATTTCATTATCCTTTTAATCTAAACTAAGTTTATACAAAACTAAACATAAATATTATAATATCAATATTTATTTATATATCCAATTAGAAATATTTTAACATCAAGATAAAATTTAAATTTACATTCAAATAATATTTAATATACTCATTTATATATCTAATTAAAAAACAAATTTTTTATTTATAAGTTATTAAAATATATTAACAACAAATATAGAGTATAAATATCAAATATTAAAATATATTGTAACAAAATCATAATTTTAAGGTTTTTTAATTGTAATAAAAAAAATACTAACGTTATGTTTTGTGTCAAATTAAAATTTTAAATTATATCATGAAATATATATAAATTTAGAAATAAAAATTTTAAAAATATCAAAAATTACTACTATTCGCATATATATAAAAAGATGGATAAAGAATATTTATGACAAATAATAATATTATTCTTTTATTTTATGATATAATAATTAACATTTGTGTGTTTAAGTTTATATACATTTTGCGTTACCGTTGATAGAAGAAATTACAATATTATCCTTAATTAGTAAGCTTCTTATATTTTTAAAGTTATACTAGTTTTTTAACCCACGTGGATATTTTAATAAAAATTATTTATAGAATGTATATAAAATCAAAGTTAAAATAAATAAATATTAATTTTAAAAATATAGTTATTTTTCATAACTATTATATTTTTTATTTTATAAATATACATGAATTGTAATTACTTTAATAATTATTAATTCATCAAATCCTTGTTCTTGAATTTATATAGTTATAGTTATATAAATTGAAACATAATGTTTATGTATTTTATTACAATAAATAAAATACCATGAAATATGGTATTTACTCACAATGTATTGTTTTTTCAAATATAATTTGTATTTATTTTAAATTCTGGTTACAAATTTGTATGTGTATAATTTAAGACTTTTGCTTTATAAATATTATTTGAAGTTATTAGATGGAATATATGGGTTGATTTAAAATATTTTACGTATTTAAAATAATAAAAAAATAATGAGCTAGTATTTTATTTATTGTATTATAATTATAAAAATTATATTTATGTGTATGTTTATATAGATTAATTTTAAATTTTCATATATTAAATTTTTAAAAAGTTAAATTTTGATTTAACTAATAACTATAGATAAGATTTAGATTTAGATTTGATTTGAAATTCATTTAGATTAGTTTATAAATTGATAAATATCATAAAGATAATGATGATAATAACAAATGATGGATATAGTTACTTATTTAATAATATTAATAGATATTATAGAGGTAATAAATTGTGTTTATCTTTTTAATTATTTAAAAATACAAAATTGTATTTATTTTTTTTCTGGTGTAGCTTGGTGATTTCACGTGACATTCAAATGTTCTCTTTTATATCGAAATATATTAATTATAGTTATAATGATACTACATTATAAAATGAACAAATACATTTTTTATATGTATAGACAATTGCTTAATATTAAAAATTATAACGTAATGTTAAAAATAATAATTACAAATCTACATTTTATTGCTATTAATATTATAACATACAAATAATATTCAGTAACCTATTTTTTATAAGGGAAAATTATACAAAACTCAACGTACTTTTGATATTTTTCGATTAAGTCCATGTACCAAAAGCGTTTCCATAAAAGTCATTCAACTAGAAATTTTTACGAATTGTGTTGTTTTATGGGATTTCTAAGGATCTTTCAGAAGTTTTACAAAAGATTTTGTTAAATTAAAGGACTTTAAGGAAACATTTATGTGTAATGATTTTTATGAAAATAATTTTAAGTTGATGGACTTTTGTGGAAACGTTTTTGGTATAATGACTTATTTGAAAACTACTGAAATTAGTGCATTGGTTTTTGACAATATTTTTCCTATTTATAATCATTAGTGTGTTTGAAATGTTAATAAATTAATAATTTTAATCAAAACTACTATTATGGTAATCAATAAAGAGAGATACAATGTAAATTATTTATTAAAAAAACTTATCTTTTTATTTGTTATATTTTTTAGTTGAAAAGAAAATGCGTCGTTAGTTTTTTTTAAAATGTATCTTCCTATTCAAGACAAAACGATTATATGTTTTAAGTTTTTCTTACAGGTTTAATAAAAATATTTGTTAATTATATGTTGTATTTGATTTAATATAATTTTATTTGAAATAAAATTTACTATATTTTAATTTTTAAAAACACATAATATAAAAACAAAATATGATATTAACTAACTCTTAAGCGGCGTTTGGTTCGCTGAATGTTTATTCCTGAAATGAAATCTGTTAAGGCATGAAATTCTAAAAGAAATGGAATCTGTCGGAATGAAAATGGAGACGAGTGAAGATGAAGTCTAGGGTTTGATTTTGGAACTGTTAAAATCTTTGGAATGAAATTTAAATTTCATGGCACTAATCCAATGAAAATAGATTCATTCAAAAGTGATGTTTTTTTTAAAAAGAATCTTCATTCCATTCATTTTTACTGCCAAACAGCACATCGGAATGAAATTTTCATTCCAATTCCATCAAATTTCATCAGATTCTGTGAACCAAACGTCCCTTAATATACTGAAATTCGATTGTAGTGTAATATCATTTTTTAGCAAATAATTTTAAGTTCATATTATCCTAACTTTTATACATTTTTTTTTCAAAATAAATTTCGAATCACAACGTATTATCCATACTTTATAACATTTAATTATAAAATTATTTAACATTTTTATTTATTTGTTATTTTATGTTGTCCTGTATTTTTTTAATCATATCTAAAAGCTCTGGCTATAATTTCTAGTTTCAGTTAAAATTAGTTTTGTCTGATATATCTTAGAAAAAATTAATTTATACTGATACTAGTTTATTACCCGCGTATTACGCGGATGTTTTATTATATAGTTGTTTATATTAAATACATACAAACTAAGAATTAAAGCATAAAAATATTAATTTTATTATAAAAAAAATAGAAAACAAAAATTATATTATTATTATTTGAGATAAACTATAATATTTCTAGACTTCTGAATACATATGAATGATAATAATTTTTTCTTATCATCTTTAAACTTTCTGTTATATTGTAGTTATCAATTATTGAAATATGAATATTTGATTTGAATTGATTTTAAATCTTATTATATTATATGTAAGTATATATAGAAAGATATGGTTTAGATATTACTTGTTTTTCTAGAATATGATTTGCCATGCGAATTGATGGCTGATGACACGTTCCATCACGATAAATAAGTAAAGTTATTTATTTATTATTATTTTTAAATTATAAATTATGATTAGGATTAAAACATGTACATGTAATTTAAAGTTTAAAAATAAAAAAAATTATTTTATAAATCAATTATATAATTCTAGAAAAGATATTTCAGGTAAATTAGAGGTTAAATTAGGAAGCATTTAAAATCATTAAATTATATTAGTAATCTTTTAGTTTCTTTAAAAATCAATTATATAAATTAATTGAAAGAGTTATATTAGGCAAAATGAGCGGAAAAATAAAAATTAGAAGAGCTGCGGGAGTGACACGTGTCACAAGTTATTTTGCTTTATTAATCTATCTATACTATTAAAAGAGTAACAATACTCATTTCTGGTGAAGCCACGTATCGTCACCATGAATCGACACGTGGCATTTATAAATTTTAAAAATAATAAAGAAATTTAAATCAAATCTATCCAAATTTAATATAATCCACTTTTAAATTCAAATCAAATCAATTCAAACAGAATCTAATACTCTACTACTTATTAATTAAATCTATCCAAAAATATAATGCACTTTTAAATTCAAATCAAATCAAATCAAACAAAATATAATAGTCTACTAACTTATTAATTATAAGATAATATAATAAAAGTTAAAAAAATATATAAGAAAATAATTACTCTTTATATATATTTAGAAATATACAAACTTAACAGGTCATAATAAATAATAATATCATCTTATATACTTTTGTTTAAAAAATAATATTTATATCTATATATTTTTATTTATTATATTTTATATATAAAAATATCCGCGTAATATGCGGGTAATAAACTAGTATACATAGAATAGATAGATTTAGATGTAAGAATCTTTGATTGGTGATGATCCGAAGTTCCCAACGAATGATTACAAATTGATATTGAAACCAATCAACTTTATTCTTTAGATGAATTTTCCACATATGTTTGGTCCCGGGCGACTTTATGTAACAAATGAATGGATATCCATTTCATTTGTACCAATTTGTCAACACTCTTTATCTAAAAAATATATATTCATTCATGTAACCACGACATTATTATTATTATTATTATTATTATTATTATTATTATTATTATTATTGTTTCAAAAACAAACGTCTTCATTTCATCAACCTGAAAAGTGTTCAAATATGACATTGTAGGTCCATGAGAATCGTACACGTTTGATATTGAAATGATTTCCAATTTGTAGAAACGAAACATCTTTATCTATAAGAATTGAGATTGGTGAACAAGTAGTAATGGTCAACTTCTATTAATGTCATTTTATACATGCTATATTTGGATTTAACACACGTATATATAGCAGCATGCCAGAATTGAATAACAAAGACATCGTCAAATGTTTACATGAATTCATTTTATGAATGACAAAAGATATGCTATTCAAATTGACGAAAAAAACATGTATATACTTGATTATATATGATATCTCTTTTGGATTTTGATGAGATATATGTTGGTATTTTGGTATGTTAAAATCTCTTGATATTGTATTCTCTTAAAATAACATTTTAAACAAACTTTTTGTGTTATTTTTTAAGTATTTAAATTTAATTTGACAAACTCAACATTTGATCTAAGAGATCAACGCCATCAATTCTTATCAAATAAAATCAAACGTGTGTTCAAATTATAAATGACAATAACCTACAAGGTTTATGGTATTTGTGTGTTCATTGATATTGGAAGTCAATTTACAGTTTGAACATTTTTGACAAGGGAAAATTATGCAAAAAACCATCAAAGTATAAAATTTTTTCGATTAAGTCCCCATTTCATTTTTTAATTTTGATAATTCCCCAAACTGCTTAAACCTTTTAAATTGGTCCGTTAACCTGTTATAACAGGTTAACATGCTTAAACCTATTTTGCAAAAATCATCAAAGTATAAAAAAATTTCGATTAAGTCCTCATTTCATTTTTTCCCTTATAAGTCCCCGAACTAATTAAATCTTTCAACTTTTCGATAAAATAAAACGAATTTTTTAAACTTTTAAAAACGACGATGTTTATTACGATGACAAAGCATGTCATGTTTGTCTAGACCAAAATAAGTTGGTTTGAAAACAATATTTTTTCAAAACGACGACGGTTGTTTGAAAATAATAAATTTTTTTAAAAGTTTGATATTCCGGATAACATAAGTTGGTTTGATATAATAACATAAATGATGATTATTTCGATCCTATGTTTGTCTAGACCACAATTTTTAAATATATTTAACTAGTTCATATCGACTAAACTTTAAACAATAAAAATGATCGTTTTGATTTATCATTTTGTTTTATTTATTTTTTTACATCCACATATGTGTTACGTAAGTGTCAATTGAACAACCACTTAAATTGATAAAACAACAAATAACATGAGTTTCATCAAGATAAGGGATTTATGTGGCAAAAAAATTAGTTGAGGGATTTATAAGACAAAATAATTTAGGTAATGGATTTATAAGACAAAATTATTTAGTTGGGGGACTTAATCGGAAAAAAATCATAGATTTATAAAATCTAAGTCAGCAATTACAACCCGCTTAACAGGTTACCGGTAACTTTTCTTGAAAAAAACACCAAATTCGTGATTTTTATTTAGTTAAGTGACTTATCAGACAAAAAAATTGATTGGGGGACTTAATCGGAAAAAAACTTGTAGTTTGATGTTTTTTGTGAAATTTTCCCATTTGACGATCTATGACAATACTTTTCAACTATATAATTTAGACAATATGTTTAACAACGATTGTGATAATATTTTAACGAGTTAATTAAAATAGTCTAGTTTAGAACACCTATATTCTTATATCTTAATACATCCATCTTTTTATAAACTTTCAAAACTAGCCATGTTTCTATATAACAATTTTTATCTAGTAGACAAAATTTTATCTAAATAATATTATTGGGTTAATGTAACACCCCAAATAAGGGTTGTTACTTTTACCATTAACCTAAAAAACTCTAAGTATTACATAGCACGAATTACAATTTAGATAAAAATCTCAACTATTATAACCGAAGACTTTGTTTTAAATCTGTCTTTAGAAATTACTGTCATTCGATTCTTGAAAGTATCTCATCTTACATTTTTTTAATATTGAACCTCGTCACTAATGAGTTACCTCTCATTTGACAATCCTATAATGAAAATCTAGCATACATGCATGTTATGCTATGGGTCGACTTTATGCTAGTGAAATCGATCATAATTTTTCATATAATAATTTTCATTCAAACATGTCTTAAAATCATGCTTTTAATAAAAATAAAACATAAATTTCATATTCATAAGACATGTATAATAAAACTTGGTAAAATATTAGCATGAAATCATATTAAAACTGTCGACAACGTGAATATTTATATATAAAAATCTTTAAAGGAATAACATGAACATAATATCTCTTTTAAAATCATATTTGCACACATACATATAGACATGTATCCCATTTTATAAATCATACAAATACTCACCTTATGATTTCACATACAAAAATACGCTCCTTGAACAATCGGACGTCCTATGTATCCAATTAAAATATGCTAAGAGACGTTACCCAAAAAATAGAATATTTTTGAGTTCGTTTTACCAAAGGAGGGAGGGGTTCTCCTTGGACCCTTGATTGAGGTTTCGAGTCTCCAAGGGCGTTCTCCTTAGGTGGAGGTGTGAAGTTTGGTCCTCACCCTCTATGTGTCTAACAATGGTGCTAATCACTAACCACATGCTGACATTTGCTGTTTAAAAAAATCTAATTTTATACTCAAGATTATATATTTACAACTTATCGACTAAAAATCTTATTAATACATTCAGTGATATCTCGTGACCCAATACAAGTAGAATTGATTTGAGTTAATAAGAAAACTTCACTAAAATACATCTTACCGTTAATAGACATATAATTGACGAATGAGTAATTAAGTAGTTGTCAGTGTATTTGTGCGTTAAGATTACATCACTACTGCATCATGATTAAAGTCATAAAATAATTTAGGGTCACACCGACGAACACAAATAAGTATATGCAATTAACCGAACAGATAAATAATGTTTGACATTATTTATGACATAAATTGGTATTAGATATTATTATTGAGATTAAACTGATGTTGGATAATAAATTGTTACTATCTCAAAATAAGGTGACAAAAGTGCAACATTGAATGCTATAGGGATTTAATTATCATTAGATTATAATTAAATATTCATCTACTTTTTTTAATTATTATTAGATATTAATTAAAAGGATGCATTTATTTGAAATTGTATCAACTTTAATTTATATATAATAAATGAGAACACAATTTGCCACATAATATTTTCACATTTTTACCGAAAAAGATAAATACGATTTTGTTATTTTTAATATAAAATAAAATAAAAGATAAATACAATTAGTTTTTTAAAAATCTATAAACATAAATAAATAAATACAACATTATTATTTTTAATATATAAAATAAAAGGTAAATACAATTAAATAAAAAAAATTTAAAAATGCTAAAAAAAGCATCAACTATTCATGTATATTTAAAAATATAGATAAATAATATCCATAACAAATAATTATACATTTCTCGTATTCTTTTTAATAATAATTAGTATTTATATGAATTGATTTTAATTTTACATACATTTTATATAACCAATTATTTATTAAAAATTATTGACCTAATACGGGGTTTATATATAAACTAGTTATTGGATAATTGAGAGGATATTTGTACTGCGAATAAATAAAGATAATTATTAGTAGTTATCCATTTCTTTTATGTCATCATTATTGAATAATGATCATATAATAAGATGCATATTCTTATTTATGAAATGTTTATATAATTGTATAGATAAATATATTGATAATTCAAGACATAAAATAACTAAAGAGAATTACAATATTTTGGAGATAATTATCAAGAGTTTAATTGTCAAATAAACTCTCGTTTAATTATAGTAAAATTCAGTCACCCCCTAGGCATTCCATATTGCCACAAAATTTAAAAAATTTTGGACGGTTTGTTACACTTAAAGCTTAAGTAAATTTTAGATCTTAAATAATTTATGATTGTTGTTACATTTTAGATTTAAGATCATTAAAACCACTGAAGTTAAGTCTGAAAATTAAGAGGTGAACTCTCGTTGAAATATGAAATCTTTTTTCTAAATTAAATCAATATTTTATTTAATTAAGATATTAAATTCAGTTTAATTAAACAAAAATAAATATTTAATTTAATCAATTAAAAATATTTATCCAACTAATTAATTAAAATATTAAAAAATTTTAATATGTTAGTCATATTAATTAAGTAAGTATAATATTTAAAAAATAACTTAAAAATTAAAATTTAATTAATAATCTTAAGTTTTCCAAATTTCATACTTTAAATAATCTTTTAAATTTCAGACTTCAGACGTGGTTTTAAATTTCAGAATTTAGATTAAGATCACATCTTAATTTCAAATATGATTTTACACTTCAAAAATTTAATCTTTTAAATTACAAAGAATACCTAAGTTAATATTAAGTATTCGTTTATTCATCTATCTATTTATTTTTTTTATTATTAAATTATATATTACATATCTTTATAAAACTATTTGATGAATTAATTTACTGAGATATTAGACAGCCCAATATCATTTGTTCAAAACCCAAATAGTATAAAAAAATCATATGGTTATTAAAATAAACGTCGTCTTCTCTGCGTTCATACGGCTGCCATTAGGTGTTGTTTGTTTTTTAAGAGATTGATATCTGCGGTCTGTAGATTTAGTTGTAGAAATCTGCGATCTGAAGAGATAACCAAAAGATCTGCAGTCTTCGCAGACGCGGGAAGACGTCTGCAGACGGGCATACGAAAAAAAACGCACTTCCATATAAAACGTCTTCCCGCGTCTTCGAGTTCGCAGACATAAGAGGTTTGAAGATTTTTAAAGAAAAAACAAACATGGCATAGACCCTAAAAAATTTAGTTTCTATCAACTTATTCACTTAAGTCGTTTCTCCTTTAAAACAAATTATATAATTGATTTAAATGTTAAAAAAATAACTGGGGTGATTAAAACTGAGCCACCTATTATTTTACAGATTCATCATACACTGATTCAGTGTTTATAAACAAGATTTAACTTGGGAAAATCGACCATTCGACTAGAAAATTCATTGGAGACCTTTTTTTTTTTCCTAAGGATTAATTCAAGTGAAAAGGAATATATACTTTGAACTATTGCCCATGTTGCTCTCGTTCGAGAGCGGATTCACGATCTCTCATATAAATGTTAAAAGTCATATAAAGTTGTTACTATATTTAATAATTAATTAGCCCAAAAAAGGACCAATTGCTAAAAATAACAAAAAACTTTTATTTTTTTTATCGTTCATAACAACATTATTTAATTTTTATTATTAATGACATCAACTTTTATATTTTTCAAATTAAACTTTTGTATTTTGAATTATTAATAACATTAACTTCTGTATTTTTTTTTTTATCATTTATAGCAATAACTTATAACTTTTGCTATAAATGATAAAAAAATTATAATATTTGATGTCATTAATGATAAAAATGTAATATTTGACGTCATTATTGATAAAAAATAAATAAAGTTGTTATCATTTTTAGTAATTGACACGAAACTTAAAAATCTTAATAAATAAATAAATTAAACAAATATGAAATATGTTACATATTAAAAAACTTTATTATGATTTTGGAACCGCCATGTGTCTTCCACATCATATATGAAATGCCAAATGTAATGTCCCTCAGCAATATCAACGTACACCTCATTAGGATTTTTATCGGTTACATTATTAATCACTCACCGATAGCTTTTTGTCATCAAAACTTAAATTTTATAATAGTTTCTTGGCGAAAGAAAATCTGATTTTACTTTTATCGTCAAATTTAATATTTTATGTTATTTTTCTAGATAATTTATCTTTGCTTAAAGCGTTAATTGTTTGAAGTTTAATATTACCAATATTTTAAAGTCATAATTAAATAACTCTTTTAGCGTTGATCAAATAGATTTTTCTTATATATATTTGCATTCAGGTGTTAAGCGTTGCGACGTCTAAGATCATTATTTCTATATATAATACAAATAGTTAAAACATGAAAACATATCAAATCTTAAAAATCATATAAACTATATAAATTGACAATAAAACAAAATATTATTATCAAACTTTTTAATAATATTAATAGTATACATAGTATTTGGAGACTAACAACATTTACATATTACAAAAAGTTGCTATGGATAACTTTTAAGTAAAAAGAAAAATAAACCATATATTAAAGAAATAAATAAATTTTAAGTAAAAAGAAAAGGGTTTAATGTCAAATGTCAGATAGAAAATATCATTCAACAATATACCTGGTATTTAAAAGAAGTATTATGAAAATTATAAAATTAACAATATTTAGATTTACATATTACATTAACATAGAAAGTATTTATAAAAACACAACTATATATCAAACATGCAAGAAGTTAATGTGTGTAATATATGATTTTCAAGTAAAAAATATAAAGCATAAAATAAAAATGTGAAATATGATATAGTCCAACAGTAAACCAATTTAAAAAATAACTTATTTAAAGTAACAAATTACACGTGGTGATAAAATAAAACATTTTTATAATTAAGAAAAACGTTTAATTAATTAAAAGACAACTTTACATATCAAATAAACGTATTTTTAATTATAAATAAGACACGGAAATTAGGAAAATCAAATACCAATCCGGAGTAAATTGAAAAAAAAATATTTAAATCAAAATAAAGTGATAATTATAAATGAAAAAGGGTTGCAATGAAAAAAGTCACGCACTTTGAGCCGGAGGAAATTAGAAGACACCACTTAGTAATTAGCTTGAATAAAAATTGGTTTAGTTTTTTATGTATTAAATTACATATGATAATTGACAAATGTCATAAGCAGAAAAGGTAATTTAGAATCACGAGAAAATTACAAGTGACAAATTAATTATTTTTTATTGGTATTGATATATATTATATAGGAAATGAATAATTCCATTATTTTTGGGGGCGAAAGAAAAAGTGAAAAACCGTAAATGTATTTGGTCAAAATATCGGCGGGAAAGAACAAAACGCAAAACTGAGCCGTCGAGGTTACACACACGTATAAGATGTCAGCACACGTGGGACCCACACGCCCACAGTTTAAAGGAAGCCAGTTTCGATTCAATGTTTCATCTCCGTCGCCCAATCACATTTCTTTGACTTTTCTTAGTCAACAACAATATACTAACATAATGTGAAATTTTTTACTATAGTTATATACCAGTTTATTACCCACCTATCATGCAGATATACAACAATAATAAAATATAATAAATTAAAAGGTAAAAATATAAATATAAATATTATTTTTTAAACAAAAGTATATAATGGTGATATTATTATTCATTATAACCTATTAATTTTATATATTTTTTAATATATATGAATAATAATTATTTTTATATACTTTTTAAAACTTTATTATATTATCTTATAATAAATAAATTAGTAGAATATTAGATGTTGTTAGATTTGATTTGAATCTAAAAGTGAAATATATTAGATTTGGATACATATAATTAAACTTTTTTACTGTTTTTAAAAACTATATATGCCACGTGTCGATTCATGGTGATGACACGTGACTTCACAAAAAATAAGTATAGTTACCTTTTTATTAGTATTTATAGATATAGATATACACACCCACACATCGGTTGTTTGAGAGTTGAGACCCTGTTTGTTGAAAATAATACACAGTGCAACAATAAAAATAAAAGAAACTACATTATAATTCATTTTAAGAAAATAGATAAGATACGTTGATTTAACCCTATTAAAAATGTTAAATCTAAATAACTTCACTTTTATGTGTTCAAATCGTAAAATGACTGATTGAATATCAAATAATGTTAAAGTAATAAATCTTCAACTTTATTTTTAAAAATGTTAAGTTTTTTTTTAATTTTAATTTGATGATAAAGTAATAAATCTTCAACTTTAGAGTGGAAGAGTTTGGTGGCACGATACACATAATTAGCGGGATGTCAGATGGCATCGGTACGTACCACACACAATGTACACCGCCATCAATTACTAAGTATTTTTAAAATTAATAAATTGTATTTATAATATTTAGGTGAAATATGAAAATACTACATAGGATTTTAATGTTTTCAATTACTAAGTATATACATTATGCATCCTCTTTTATTTGTTATTTTGTTTGTTGTTGTTATCATCCGTCACGTGCTCGTAGTAAAGTAGGTAAAAAAATTTTTTTATCATACTTCGAAACGTTTGATTTTAAATTTATATATTTTTATTTGTTATAATTAAAGTTTTTAATTTTACACGAAGAAATCTTTATATATTTTATTATAATATATAAAAAGTTTCAAAATTGACGTTACTAATATTGAATTATTTATACTTTTCAAGCATTTATTTATTTAGAAATTGTATTTAGTTTTTATATATTTTTGGGGTCTTTTAAATATTTTGTTTATGACTCACATATTACGTGGATATTTCTAATAAAATTTATATGAGTAAAAATAAAAACATATACTATTAATTATTTAAAATAATATTAAATATTATTGTTAATTGTCATAACTATTATTTTTCTAACTTTATATTGATATAAATAGTACCCATTTTTATGATTTTTAAATTTAATATATTATATTTTAATTAATACATACTGAGATTTTAGTTTATAGTATAATACTCATATATTTTATTACAAATTAGTATTCATATACTAAAAATAATAATGTGTATTTATCTTTTTTTTTAAATATTGTATTTATCTTTTATTATTTATAAATTAAAGATTAAAGATTAAAAAAATGATAAAATTTATTTATCCTTTAAAACAAGAAATTGTGTTTATCATTTATTTTATATAATAATAAGCCGTATTAATCTTTTTTGGTCAAATGTGGAAATTGTATTTATCTTTCATTATTTATATATTTATATTTTTAAAAATAATAAATTATATTATCTTTTATTTTGTTATAATAATAAATTGTATTTATCTAATCTGATGAAACATAGATGTGACACGTGTCATTTGGTGTTCTCATTTATGTACATATATACACACACACACACACATAAATATATATACATATATATTCAAAACGATTTCGTGAAACGAAGGCTTAAAATTCGCTATAAACATCGCAGATTCTGTCTATCGAACATTAAATGTGAAAAATTATAAAGTGAACATACCTTTAAGTTGAATGATCAATAATGCACCAAAAGAAAACCTTTGGATTTACCGGAGATATCATCTATGAACTCCATACTAGATATCGAGTTTGCATGAAATTTGATATTGAGTGTCATCAATTATCCTTTTAGCTATGCCTCTTTTATTATTATCACCAATAATAATAAATGCATAATCATTTGTTAACCATTATCCAATAATAACTAATAACACACTTTAATTAACACTGCATGACAACTTAATCCCTTGTAACATCAAATATTGCAATTAAGTCTAAATTAACTTCGGTTTGTTTAATTAGTTATCTATTGCCTTAATTAAACCCTATTGACAATATCTTATATTACTTATTCTCCTTTGGTATATGCATATACTTGTTCGCTGACACTCATCGGTGGAACCTTCCAATAACTTATGACGTTAGCTATTATGTTTGGTAATGTCACTTTAACACACAATCACTAACAAGTTTAATAAATTTATAAGCATGTAAAATATTTGTGGTTAGATATATGTAGAAAATAAAATTTAGATTTAGATTTATTAAGATTGATGATTAAATGACAACAAAAAATATAGTTTAATTAAATATATAGATAAGATGAGCTTTGCATTTAAATCCATAGATTTAATTTTTTTAAGAATTGACGATGAAATGGCTGAAAAATAGCTTTTAATTAAATTATTTATATATATATATATATATATATATATATATATATATATATATATATATATATATATATATATATATATATATATATATATATATGTATATAGGGTCGAGATCAATGGGGTACCATGTTAGACTGGGGAACCGGAGTCCACCCATGTTTGGTTATAACTTATAAGTAAAAAAGGGTAATATAGTCAATTAGGTTTATCTCAATTAATAGTGACAACTAATGAATTAATAAATTCCTTAATTATAATGATTTACTTTCATAACAATATCTTTAATAAATTTCAAAATGTGTTTTAGTGAACATGTTCAATCGGATTCGGCAATAGATTTTAGTGAACATGTTCAATCAGATTGGATTTTAGTGAACATGTTCAATCAGATTCGACAATGCGTTTTAGTGAACATGTTCAATTGGATTCGACAATGTGTTTTAATGAACATGTTCAACCGGAGGTGTCAAATAAAGATATTTATTATTTTCATCAAACTAATATTGACGGTATTGAACATGTGCAATTGTGGTTTATTGTGTTTTTAGTCTTTTTAATCGTTTTGGTGATAAACTAATATTGACGGCATTGAACATGTTCAATCGTGGTTTATGGTGTGTTTTCATTGCACATGTTCAGTATGTGTGTAAAGAATGATATTAACTGAAATGGAGATTTTCATGGGATACACATAATCTTCGCTTCTAATTTAAATATTTTCAATACCATTTTTACCCCCAACATTAATTAATGTGGGAAATAATTTTAAACAAAATTTATATTATATTTAAGGATTTTAATTACAAATGATTGGCTATAAATGGTTCCCCGGTACCCCAGTCTAAGATGGTACCCCATTGATCTTGAATATATATATATATATATATATATATATATATATATATATATATATATATATATATATATATATATATATATATATATGGTTCGTGTGAGTACCTAAAAAATGCAGAGTACCGTGAGTACCTGTGAACACACGAGTTTTAGATGTGAACATGCTCCGAAAAAAAGTTTTTATTTAATTTTTTTTTTCAAATTAATTTAGATACAAATAATATAAGCTTATTCGTAAAAGAATTACACACATTCACACTTTCTAGCCTCTTAAAAGTCATGTAAACGTGAAAAAATTCATGTGAATATGCTTAGCTGTGAACATACATTCACAACAGTGCAGTTCATTTGAACTTGCACGTTTCACATAGTTATAGTGTGTGTTTAGGTGTGATTTTTTGCAAGTAGTCTTATATTATTAATTTAAACATGATTATGAAAAAAATTTTCAAAAAAAATGGTTTTAAGCGAGGTACCTCCGGTACTCCACAAAACTAGTGGTACTCATTTGAACCCAAATATATATATATGTATATATATATATATATATATATATATATATATATATATATATATATATATATATATATATATATATATATATATATATATATATATATAGGGTCGGGATCAATGGGGTACCATATTAGACTGGGGAACCGGAGTCCACCAATGTTTGGTTACAATTACAAAAGGGTAAAATAGTCAATTATGTTTTATTTTAATTAATAGATGATATTTGGTGATTTAGGAAATCCCTTAATTGTAGGGATTTGATACTTTTACCTACTATAAAGACCTTATTGAACATGTTCAATAAGGCAACTGAACATGTGCAATACATATTGAAGAATTTGAACATGTGCAGCAAGGGAATATATAGGGATAAAACACATTAAACATGTGCAGTATTCAACATTTGCAATATACGTGTGCAGTATTGAACATGTGTAGTATTGAACATGTGCAGTATACGTGTGCAGTATTGAATATGTGCATTTAAAATCATATTGAAGAATTTGAACATGTGCAGTATACGAAAACAATGGTAAAACTCGACTTTAAAGCGGACGACAACAAGAAATAAATATCAATGGAGGGTTATCGCTAAAATAGGCAACAGAACTATTAACTGCAAATGAGATATTCTTGGGATTTAGAGAATATTTGATTCTCATTAAAAAAAAATTTTCATACCCAATTTACCCCTCACATTAAATGACGTGGGATTCAATTTTCAACAGAATTTTATATATTAATTAATAATTTCAATGATAAATGATTGGCTGTAAACGGTACCCCGGTACCCCAGTTTAACATGGTACTCCATTGATCTTGAATATATATATATATATATATATATATATATATATATATATATATATATATATATATATATATATATATATATATATGAGAGCATTTAGATTTACATTTAATTTAAGTTAGACGAGTTATAAAATAATAGAGGTGCTTTTGACAGCGACTAATGATAAAAATTTTCTCCTTTATTATTACATATAAAGATTTTAATAAAGCGTGTAGACCATAATTAGTGGTTATTCAATTTAATTGTCATAATATTATTGTTTTTAATTATTATATTATAATGTATTATTTTATCAATATATTTGTATTTATATGGGAAACATTTCAATATTATAACATAAAATTCTATTTTCAAATCAATATCTATGTTTTTTTTAGAGTTTTATGCAATGCGATGATAATTTAAGATATTTAATATAAAATTTCATGGTTAATTATTTTATTAGGACGCATGTAATATTAGGAATTAATTAATATTTATCATCGTATTACAATATCATCTACTTTATGGTTAACTCTAGGAAAATAATAATTCTTCTTTTTAATTATAACAATCGATTAAATTATGTATTTTTTAATACTAAATTAAAAAGGTTAAAAATCATGTGCGTGAGTAATAATTTTATATTGTAATATATAGATATAGAATTCATGATTGTAAATATTCCAATCTTGATTTTAAAATAAAATGATTTTAGAAACATGATAAACAAAAACGAGTCATTCCTAAATAGAACCTCTCATGTCTAGGATTCTAATTAGGATCTTAGAATCTCAATCCGAACCGATCTGTTTTTACTTCAATTAAAAATTAAAAAATTATGAATGGTCACTTTTATTAAATATAAACACATAGGTTAGTTAAAACAATTTTATATAATCCGAAAAGATTGTATTGAACAATCCTTCTAATATTTGAATTTAAATATTTCATAATTTTGACATAAAATTAATATTTAACATAAATTCTAACATATATAACAAGACACTGTTATTTGACCGGATCTTACACGATTTTATATGATTTTTTGATCTTTACAACCTTGATGCATATGATGTATAAGAAATACAAGTTAGCATTATTTTTTTTTTCTTATTATTCTACAAAGAAAATCTTTGCGAAAAAGATGACACACACTCTGGACTTCCAAAATCCACGTTACTCACATGTATCGGATTTTGTCTAAAGTGCAAAATAATCAGGGTTAGAAATTTAAAAAAAAAAAAAAAAAGGTTTTAAAAAATGAATGAGGGTGAGGGGTTAGACATTGACACGTGCGAAACTCAAGTTTTGAGGGATTAAAAAAATCCGATTTTTCGCATAAAAACTTAAAAACTTGCTAAATATAAACAAACTTGAAAAAGAAGCAATCAAAGGCCCGAAACCCCAAAATAAAAAGATTCCGGCGTGCACTAACAATTATACTAATGCTTCCCGCCGATCGACGCGTTTATCATTCAATCAGACGGTGCCACGTGTCCAAACTCATTGGTCTATGAGAAAAGGTTTTTTGAGTTGCCACTCGCACATTTTATTTCAATTATTATATAATTTATAGATACACATAAGTTCATTGGCACCTACTAACTTTTATAAAGATATCGTGGTTGATGTTCTTATTAATCTGATTATCTGAAGAAAATGATAAGCAAATTAGGTAGTATGACGACAATCGCTTAGGGTGCGTTTGATGATTAGCATTTGGGTGCTTTTAAGGTTTCGACTTTTGATTTTTAGAAACTCAAGCTAAAAAACTCCGTTTGGTTGATAGGAGTTTAACATTTTTATTCGGATTTGAAACCTCTCAAAAGCTTTTCCATTAGAAGCTACTTTCAAAACGACATTGATCTTTTTGTCAGATAAAATTACTTTTTTACCCTTCAAATAATTATAAACTGTAACATTTAATTAAAATCAATGTTTTTTTATGTCATTTAATACTAAAAGCTATAACTACTTTTGTCAATAACATTTATAAAAACAAAAAACGTTAGTTGTGCAAAACATACCCTTTATATATACATCATGAACTGAAAGTTGATTTAAAAATTAATAAGATCACATAAACTTATAACTATATCTAGAATAGTTGAATCCAAGCCGATGGTCATTGTTTTTTAATGCATGAAAAATATGGAATGTTTTAAGATTCAATTATATATTATAAACCGTAAATTGAATTATTACTTTGATATTGAAGTCTACACAACATTGACACGAAAACTTGTCAACACAAACACGTGAACCCAAAACTAGACTTGGTTGACCGGTTTATGAATGTTAACAAATTATTTATATGAAACAAAAATAAAAGTATAACTAGCAAATGGAATCACGAAGAATTATAACCATCAAATAAAAACAAAAACATATCAATATAAGAATATAAAAGTACAAGACACAAATGAATGTAAAGATGAAAGTATGAATATATTACGTGACATTTTTTTAAATATTAATAAATAATTATTTGGTTGTATAAGCTACAATCAATTGATTTTAAACATTGTAAGTTCGATGCAACATGGTTGTTAAGATATCTCGATCTTAATTTTGGTGTTAAGATCTTACATTTTACAATTCTGGTCAGTAAAAACGAGTTGATCGTTAGTAGAATCTTTCAAAAATGAATCTTAATCTACTATAGGATTATAAGATATCAGTCTGATATGATCTGATCTTGCTTTTGTTAAATAAAAAGATAAATTCATAGGTTAATTATCTAAATTTTTTGTAAGCACACTTTTATAAAGTTTAGTAATCTATAAATAAAATTTTAATAATATAAGCAAATTGTTA
The DNA here is from genome assembly GCA_020465985.1 of Centrapalus pauciflorus. Lineage (NCBI taxonomy): Eukaryota > Viridiplantae > Streptophyta > Magnoliopsida > Asterales > Asteraceae > Centrapalus > Centrapalus pauciflorus. The sequence continues at coordinate 189,328 of JAANYP010001524.1, forward strand.
GAAGGCTTATAAGTTATATGGAACTATGATTATAATGTTTGAAATTTATGTATATCACTAATTTGTTGACAATTAATCATTGATATAAAAAAAAATGTTATTTTAATAGGTACTAGTTTATTTACAAGCGTATTACACGGTTATTTTTAACATGTTTAATAGGTACTAATTTATTATGACATATTAATTTTACATATTTCTAAATATATATAAATAGTAATTATTTTTTTATTTTTATTAAAAATATTATATATATATATATATATATATATATATATATATATATATATATATATATATATATATATATTATAATTAATAAGTTAGTAGATTATTAATTTATTTTTGATTTGATTTAATTTGAATTTAAAAGTAGATTACATTAAATTTGAATAGATATAATTTAAATTTACTTTATTATTTTTTAAAAATATATATGCCACGTGTCGATTCAAGGTGATGACATTTGGCTTCACAAGAAAAGAGTATAATTATTCTTTAATTATTATCATTCATAGATTGTATTCGAATCCCATCTTTAAAAAAAGAGGGTTTGAGGTTACTATACATTATATAAAATAAGAAAAATTTGTTATATAATGTTTTGTAAGCCCTACAACTTACTAAAATAAGCACTTAATAGTTTAAAATGTGAATATATGGCGAGTAGAAGTTAAAAATGAGTTCAGAAATGCTTGAACGAAGTATGAAAGAAGGTCGAGAGATCCTATAAAGTATGTACTAAATATATATTGAGATCTCTAGATAAATGGTGATTTTTAACTATTATTAATATTTATATTTATATAACTTGATATGATATATATCTATATATATTTGTTATAAGCTGTACGTATGTACGTTATTATCAAGAGATATTAATTGTTACTTTTATAAATAGTTTCTATTGTCATTAACTCCTAATTATTTTAAAAAATATAACCAAAAGTATCACTTATGTTGGAGCTAGTACACATCCTATATAATTAAAGAGAACACATAAATGATACATGTCACATTTATGTTTCATCTGAAAATATACTTACAAATATAAAATAAAATATAAAATAAAAGATAAATACATATATAAAATAAATAAACATTTATGTTTCATCTGAAAAGATACTTCACATAATTTTTAAGAACACAGAAAGTGTGAATGTATGTGAAATTCATATATCATGTGTATAACATTAAATTAAACATGATTATGAGAAAAAAATTTAAAAAAAAGTTTTTTAAGGTTGGTACATTCGGGTGCATTTGATTTTAAGAGGTACTTATTTGAACCTGACTATATATATATACACACACACATCACATATACATATAATTTAATGAATATAAATTTAGAAATAAAGTATTTTTTTTAAAAATAACTATTATTAAATAATAACAATACTATTATTATATACTTTTTAAATAATATGTAATATTCACATATTTTAATTTTATTTTTACAACCAATTATATATTAAAAATTATTCACATAACACGTGAATTAATAAACTATCTGGGATTCATATACATTTGTGATAACCAAGATAAATTATAGGATGTTTATTAATGTGCACATGTATAGTACAGACGTACAGTAGGAGGGTTAGTGACAGAGTTTCTAAAATAGAGATCGATCACCAAGTGATCAGTTCATGTGATTATATATATAGTCAGGTTCAAATAAGTACCTCTCCAAATCAAGTGCACCCGAAGGTACCAACCTTAAAAAACTTTTAAATTTTTTTTTTTCACATAACCATGTTTAATTTAATGTTACACACATGATATATGAATTTCACATAGATTCATATTTTCTGTGTCCTTAAAAATTATGTGAATGTTCAATGCATATTTATGTGAATGGTCATTTCACACCATGTGAATGGTGTGAATGACCCATTCACATGATTTTTTTTAGCATTCACAAGATTTATGATTTGATCCTTTTGAAAAAAAGTCTTATAATGTTGTCGTATACATGTCTATTCAAAAAAAATATGTGTGAATGATCATTCACATTAGGGTACGCTGGAATCTCATAGGTACGCTGATGAACCTGATTCTCTCTCTCTCTCTCTCTCTCTCTATATATATATATATATATATATATATATATATATATATATATATATATATATATATATATATAGTCAGGTTCAAATAAGTACCTCTCCAAATCAAGTGCACCCGAAGGTACCAACCTTAAAAAACTTTTTAAATTTTTTTTTCACATAACCATGTTTAATTTAATGTTACACACATGATATATGAATTTCACATAGATTCATATTTTCTGTGTCCTTAAAAATTATGTGAATGTTCAATGCATATTTATGTGAATGGTCATTTCACACCATGTGAATGGTGTGAATGACCCATTCACATGATTTTTTTAGCATTCACAAGATTTATGATTTGATCCTTTTGAAAAAAAGTCTTATAATGTTGTCGTATACATGTCTATTCAAAAAAAATATGTGTGAATGATCATTCACATTAGGGTACGCTGGAATCTCATAGGTACGCTGATGAACCTGATTCTCTCTCTCTCTCTCTCTCTCTATATATATATATATATATATATATATATATATATATATATATATATATATATATATATATATATATATATATATATATATATATATATATATATATAAGGGGTTCAACGGAGAATGCTATGCATAGGAAAAATATCGAATAACCTCCATGCATCACCACAAATACATCACAATTCTCGTGTGATGAATCATTATTTTCACGTGATGCACTAAATCCTGCGTGATGCATTAACATTTTTGCATTATGCATCACCTGATCCAATTGCTATAAAGTGGTTTCCTGGTTCTCCGATGCATGTAGGTTCTTCATTGAATCCACCCATATATATATATATATAATATAATATAATATTAAATGATCGTTGATGTATCACGCGATGCACGTATTTGGTATACATAAGGGTATTTTGGAAAAAATAATATATTCAGTCAACTCAATTTTAATTTTATATTTAATTGAATATTTTCAACTAATAATTACACATTAAATTCTAATAAATACATTATAAATTTAAACAAATTCAAATGAATTTTTTTAAAAAAACATTATTTATCTAAAACCTTATTCAAAACACAATGCATATTAATCGGATTCATTTTCAAACATGATGCATCTTCATTTGATTGATCAGATTTATCTTCAAACACGAGGCATAATTATCGGATTCATCAGATTGTTCTTCAAGCATGATGCATCTTAATGGGATTCATCTTCAAATACAGTACATGTTTATCGGATTTATTGGATAAATCTTCAAACACAACGCATCTTCATCGGATTCATCTTCAAATACGATTCATCCTAATAAACACGATGCATTAGATTTGTTTTTCATTAAAGTCAGATAAACACAATTCATATTCAAAGTTTTCCACTAAGAAAATGCATGAAAAAAAAAACGATCATACCTTCAAAACGAGATCATTCCATTATCATCGCCGAATCATCACCATCTTCACTGGAATCATTGCTGCTTCATCATCATCGCCGGAATCATCATCCTCCTCATCGGATGGCAGTGATGGTGTCACGACCAAGAAAGGTGGATGGCGATTAATGGTGTAATCGAGCCGAGTCGAGTCGAGTATCACCAAGCTCGAGGTCGAACTCGACAATAAACTCGAGCTCGATCGAGCCTTAGTTTTGAAACTCGAGCTCGACTCGATAAACTAATTGATACTATCGAGCTCGACTCGACTCTATTAAATTCGGGATAAAGGAAATCGAAATATAAATACAAAATATTCAATCTAATTTTATCTCAACAATAAGCAAGAAGAGTAAAATTATAAGAATGTAATTTTAGGTTTAAGATTATATAGTTTGATTTATATAAAAGTGATAAAAATATAACATTACAAAGTTGAAGGGTAAAAATATAAACTTGTAAACATAAGCTCGATTAGGCTCGCGAGCCTATCGAGCAAGCTATTTTAATACTCGAGCTCGATTCGATTACTAATCGAGTAGCTCGAGCTCAGCTCGATGAACTGCGAGTCGATTTCGAGTTTTCAACGAGTCAATCGCGAGTAGCTCACGAGTTGTCTCATCTCGTTTACACGCTAATGACGGTGGTGTGGTGGCCGGTAGAGGGAGGGAGGGAGGGAGGGAGGGAGAGAGAGAGAGAGAGAGAGAGAGAGAGAGAGGTCGCAAGACTAAGAAATGGAGTTAATGTTTAGTTTTTTTCCTAATAATCTTTAAATATTTTTTAAAAATAAATCAATATCTTTAATTAATTAATCGTAAATATATCTAGTTACCCTAAAATGCTCTTAATGCATTTTTAGTTTCTCAAGATTCTTAATGTATCGAGATTCTCCATTAAACCTCGATCTATATATATTATTGATTATTTTGTTAAATTGCGGAGACATTTCATCATGAAAGTTTATTAAACGCGTGAATACTTTATTTGTGGAGTAATTTTATATATACTCATGTATTGGATATATATATATATATTTTAAGATAAGATCAGTTTTAGGGTACGTGGCAAAGTTTTAGGCTACATAATAAATAAGTATTAATTACTTGGTTGAATATGAATAATGATTTTAATAGGATGGAATTCTCTAGCTACTTAGATAAGTTTTTATTATGGCAAACAATTAAGCAGATATCTGTAATTAATGATGTATTTGAGTGATTTTATAGTGTTGGTAAACTGGTACATGCATGTATGATGTATCAGTATACATTACCTACTTGATCTTAGAATCCTAACTAATTGACATTAATTTGTTTTAAAAAAAATTGTTAATTAACGGGTTAATATTGAAAAAAACCTACGAATTTTTTTGAATTTATCGATTAAGTCACTGTATTTTTTTCCGAGTGTTTAAGTTCCTAGACAATTTTTGTTTTATTCAAAACTATAAATTTGATCTGTTTAGCAGGCCATTAACCGGTGAACGATACATTAACCTAAACAATAAAAAAATATAGTCCAGTAACTTAATCGTGAAAATAGGAAAAGAAAGTTGTTTTTTGATAATAAACTATTCGAGAAATTTAATTATTTTACCTGTTAAGCAGATAACATGTTAAAAATATATAGTTTTGAATAAGACAAACTTTGTTTAGGAACTTAAATACTCGAAAAATAAGTTCAGTGACTTAATCAAGAATTACATTAAACTCCGTGGGGTTTTTTCAATATTAACCCTTAATTAACAGGTGATTATCAACTGATATTGATTGGATATACGGAACGTAACAAGCCTAAAGGCCATAAACAGTTAAGCCGTTTTCTTCCTTTTTATATTAGAAAAATGTTAACATTTGAAAATATATGTCTGATATAACCGTTGAAATACATCACATTATTGACGATACAATTAGAGATTAAAAAAAAGAAACAATATAAAGATGGACAAAGAAACATGGTAAACGGAGACTAACTTCAATTTTGGAGAAAACTAGGGGTGATCAACGGTTTGGTTAATGGGTTAGTTGGTTTCCTCGGTTTGAAATTTTTTTTGTCCTAAACCAAAAACCAAACCAAATTCAAAGCTACATGCCTACATAAACAAAACCATAAACCAAATTCGAATTCGATTTGGTTTGGTTTGGTTTATAAACCAAATAAACCAAATATTAAACAACAAAACTTTCAAGCATCTTTAATTGCCAAATACAATTCCAAAATATAAAGTTAACATACATAAAATGTTTTACGTCAAAAGACATTAACCCTAAAAATATCATGTTTCCAAATAGTCTAACATTAAAGCTTCATATTATTTTTTTCTTCAATCATTTGCTCCCAACGATCATTTATGACTTCACGGCTTCACGCATCATTTTCATTTATATATACATACATACATATATATATATATGTGTGTGTGTGTGTGTGTGTGTATTCGGTAATTCGGTTTGGTTTGGTTTGCTATCGGCTAGACCATAAACCAATCTAAAAACCAAGTATTATAATCGGCTTGGTCTGAAACCAAACCAAAAACCAAATTTTAAATTTGGTTTGGTTTTAATCGGATTCGGTTTGGTTTGGTTTTCGGTTTTCTTGGTGTTGGACCAAATACTGCCCATCCCTAGAGAAAACACGAGTTGATTAGCGTAATCCACATGACGAATAACTTCTTTTATTCTAAACGGTGATCCCCCAAATCATCATATGAATCTGATTGTGATTTCGTTTTGATTTTTGATGAATTTCACTGAAATTTCTGAAACCTTTATATATTAAAAAATTTAAGAATTTGAAGTTGTAAAACTTTATATGATACGATGAAATGGATAGAATGAAATAACGTGGCATTTGCATGTTTTATTTTTATTATGTGATGATAGACATGATTAGTAATGAAAAGGAATATGAAATTGAATTTAGTATAAGTTTAATTTCTCTAGTTTTTTTAATCAATACAAAGAGAATCAAAAGCATCAAAATAGACTCAATTTTAATAGTTTTTTTCTTTATGTTGCATGTCAACATTTTTTTTATGTGTTACTATCATTGAATAAAGATACCTATAACAAACGATTTGGTTCCATTCTATTTCAGTATTTCACCATACTAAACGTCTCCTTAAAGGTAAATATCTAAATGAGTGAATGGATGTGTTAGAAATAAATATAGAACTTCGAAAAACATTGAGGTTAAAACGTTTTTGAACGTGAGGTCATTCTGATTTCTAAATAGTATCAATTATATATTATATAAATATATAGCCGATAAGACAAAAATGTAAAAAAAATATAACATATCATCATCTGGATTGTAATTAACCGTTTAAATGTTAAGGGTCTTAAAGTGACCTTAAAGTTGGAGGTTCAACTTCCACCGTGAACAAATGTATAGATTTAAAAGTATAATAAGATAGGTGTGTTGTTGATGATTATTTTTTCTACGATTTTCGGTCGGCTAATTTCAACGAATTGCTTAAATGACTTAATCTTAATATTATCAAACATAATATTTTATTTTAATACTATAAGATAGTATATTATTAAAATGTTTTAAAAATATTTTTTTATTCAACTTTATAATGTTTTAATCTATGTATCTATTCTATTGAAAGAGTAAATAGATTCCACTTGACACTTAAGTAGGCCGCCAATTGGCATAACTTTCTTTCGACACGTGTTAATTTAATTAAATAATTAAATATAAATTATTTTGATTCTATTTTATAGGGATTTTGTTACAGAGTTATCAGAATTTCATTTTAAGGGTTAATATTAATAATTCAAATCATTTAATAAATTTATACGGATTCTATTAAGTCTGTCATATTTATTGCAAAATTGAGTTTGTCATGAAAATTTTTATCTTAATTTGTTTATCTCATGTGGTTGAAATCTACATAGTTCTGTATATTTCGTTAATCTTATTTGTCATAGGGTTTTTATATGTTTACATATTCTAATTAAACAAATTAGTCAGTGTAGTACACATGTCGCTAAACTAGTTAACTAAATATTCAAGGATCCCATTCATTGGTTATATTATAAAAGGTAAATATTATAAAAATAATAACTTATTTTTGATAGGTTTGTTTTAGAAATTTAAAACCTTTTTTGAATAAAATAATTAATCTTGAACACACTACTTTAATAATTATGTTCACTAAAAACTAGTTATATCATAGTATAACAATTAAAAGATTTTAAAACAACTTATGTTAGTTAAACATCTTAATTATTTATTCATTTCAGGATTATTAATTTTAAATATTGAGTATTTATTTAATTAAATTAATGACAAAGTTTATTATTTTATGTTATTATTATTACTACTTAAATAATGTAAAATAGTTATAAATGAAGAAAATCATAACAATAATAAATATACCAATAAGTAATAAAATTCATCTTTAACTTCATAGACACAAATCTGTAGTAAGTATAATAAATTTTTATAAATAAATAATATTTGTTTGTAATTACTTATTAATTATTAATAAGTAATTACTAGTAAATTGTAAATTAGACCATCCAAAACTTTAATTATTAACCGTTAGTTCTAAAATTTTTAATTACTATAATGAATTGACTATTTTGTAAAACATTTTTAAATGGTATTAGCTCGTTACACCATGACAAATACAAGTTATACGCAATGATCAAAATAATCATTTAGAAGATTTAATTATAAAATTTGATCAAATTAATAAAATTAAAAAATTTTAACCATCTATTTTGTCGTCGGAGAGCAAATTTGATTAAATTCAGCAGTCGGATCATGAATCCACATTAAAGAAAATTATATTTTTTTAAAATGATGTAAACACACATTATACTATTATAAACAAATATTAAAAAATTATAAAAATATAAATATAAAATACTAGTTATTAAGTTTAAGGATATATAGACGTATGATGTTATTCTATGAGTTAGTTTGCACAGTCAACGAGGATTGTAAACTCTTGAATTTAAATGATTGATGACATTTGTATTGTGTAGACTTGTTATTATGATTTAAAATATCAAATTGATTTGTTTTATTTGTCATCAAACGACATAAAATTATAGATATGATATATATAGATGGAAATGATAGATAAAACTCAAGCTAGTGTGCATATATAAATAATATAACATATATGCGAAATATATAAAAAAGAATTGAAGTAGATATGATATGGGTCACATGTTTATGTTTCTATGGGTTGGCTGGCATTTGGGAATTGGCGTGATTACATCTTTCAAAATAGTTAAGGAAGGCCTAATTAATGGTTAATCCAGTTCCCCATTTCAGACGTTAAAAATTTGTATGAATATTCTTATTGTTAACATACGTTTACAACGGTACATTTTATATAAACATGCATATTTCAAATTGTTCTAATGTGGTTTTATGTATGGTTTTTTGGAAGTCGTCATGTATTATTAATTTAAACATGATTATGAAAAAAAATTTCAATAAAAAATGATTATAAACAAGGTACCTTACCTATATATGGAATAATGACAGAACATTAAATTGATGTAAAACTGTAAGAAAATCTCGGTCATTGATCTTATATACATTTATTAGTTATTATATAATTAGATAAGCGTGTTATTAGTAAAAAAGATATTGTACGTTAACCGGTAAAAATGAAAAAGATTGACAATATTAAAAGGATTAACATTGGCGAAAGTATCATCCTATTTCTCTTAACGAAATTACAATTATATCATTAATTTGAGCAAATGATTAAAAAATATTAACAATTTGTTATTTTATCATTAACATAAACATTATTTATATTTTACCATTAACAGTAACTGTTGACCTGCAAATTTGTTTAACAGGTCATAAATAACTTTTCAGTTATAAAAAATAGTAACATTTTTTTCACACTTGTATCAATAACAATAACCTATCAAATTAAAACCCATCTTATTTTTATTTTTTAAGTTATTCTAAGATTTCATAAATACAAAAATAAACCCAATTGATGTTCCAAATTTTGTTATGGAATTGTATAATAAGATTTAGTTTTTAATTTATTATTATTTATTTATTTAAAATTTATTTAATTATATTATTAGTATTTTAGTGATTATTTTTTTAATTTCTTTGAATTTATTTCTTTATGATTTTTATTTCTTCATAGCCTTTTAATTTTTTAATTCATATTCTCAATATTTATTTATGTTTATATAATATTCGATTTTATTTATTCACGATTATATATGATATGAACGAAATAACTACGAATCATTCCACTTTTCAATTTTTCCAAATGACAAAACTACAATGCATCCTTTTTATTTAATTTTTCCGAATAAAAGAATACGTACAAACCATTCCAGTTTTTAGGTTTTTTTTTTAAAATTTAAACGGGTCGTATTTTTTATTTGAAAAACTAACAATCAAAATGGGTCTTAGTATTTTTCATTCGGAAAATTATAAATTGTATTTATTCATAGTTTTTACAACCAAAAAAATTTAAAAAATAGAATGGTCGTAATTTTTTTGTTAGCAAAAATCTAAAAACCAGAATGATTCATAGTTTTTTTTTTTCCAAACAATCTAAATAATGAATGACTTGTAGCTTTTGTAATTAAAAAACTAAAAACCCAAAAAGAGTCGTAGTACTTTTTACTTGAAATTAAAAAATAAGATCCTTAACCATGGGTTGGAAGCCCTATTTTCAAGGGGTGATGGGAGGTGAGTTTATTACAAATTATTTGGTTTTCTTATCTTTTCAACGAAAATAACTACGATCCATTCAATATATATATATATATATATATATATATATATATATATATATATATATATATATATATATATATATATATATATATATATGATGCTAATTTATCACAATGTTCGTATCCTATATAGATTTAGTTTAAGTTACTCTTATGAATAATTGAAACGAAAGCAATTAAATTTAAACAATATATGTTGTATATTTTGTGTTGATACATTTATAATTGCTAATACATGAAGCCGAAGTATTGAGGTAATGGTTTCTTGGTATGCTTGCTATTCATCTGCCACTTTTATTTAATTCTATTTTGTCATTTTCTACATATTCGACCTTTTTATCCCATTTTTGAAAGCAAGCATCTTATTTATTGAAATATATAAAATATCAATTATATAATGATTTCAAACAATGATTGCTCTTAGGTTTAAATAATTTAGTAAGAGAGTGAACAAATAATAATTAGCATTGAATACAGTTTCAATAATATCTATCCGAATTTATATGAAGAAAATATATAAATATTAATTTGAGAAGAAAAGAAAATCATACATAATTTACGACAAAACATATCGTAGAGAAAAAAAAAATCAAGAGAAAGGTGTCAAATTATAGAATATATTCAAGACTAAATGAAGCGTATATGATGAACAATAAATCAATATCAGAATATGATTCAAAGTGTGAATAAGGGAATTAAAATGGTGTTGCAAGCAACACTATTTATTCTTTTTAGTGTGGTTTCATTTCAACCATGTCAAAGTTGAATCAGAATTTGTTTATGTCTAAAGTTTATATATATATATATATATATATATATATATATATATATATATATATATATATATATATATATATATATATATATATATATATATATATATTCTTCTAATTATCAGTACATACAATTATAAACTTTGGTTTTATCCTGTTTATTTATTTTTATTTTTCTTTTTATGTTTAACTTTTTTATCCAATTAAAAAAATATCATTACGTCTTTTACCCTTTAACTGCTTATACATCCTTTGCTTAAATTTGGATCCTAACATTGTTTTTCCAAAATTTAAAAAAATTTTTTTGCTCTGTGAAAAGGAAAGCTTTTAAATTTTTGTGTCAATAAAGTAGTTGAACCAGTATAGTGTTGCAATAAGAAATTAGAAACAAGAAATTCGTTGGGCTTGTATTTGGGCCTTACGAAAACGGATCTATAGTCTATAGCCACGATATTCTCATACCATTGTTGAAACTCGAAAAAGACTATTGGGTTTTATTATACAATTAGATTTTATATGATATGAACAACGGTTACATTTATTTGTGTTTTTTGTTGTAGTAATAATTTAATTTATAGGTATATCATGCATATTATACTTGTGTCTAAATTTATAACAATATGTGTAAGTAGAAGCATAAATCAAAATGTTTAAGCGATTTTAGCATTTGATTTTCAAAAATAATATATTCTGTCTTAAACCAAATAAACTACTAAACTTATTTTTGATGATCAGTGGTCTAAAATAAACCTCTTAATAATGTCAAATATTCTATTTTTATCAGAGTCCGATTCTTTGAAATGGTTTGGAATGTAAACACAAGAATACTAACCAAATCTCGTGATAAAATGAAGGGAAAAAAGTTAATTTATAACTAACTGTCTAAACTAACACCTTCGTAATATAAAAACTACTAACTTGATTTATTACTTTATATAATCCTAGATTTGAATTTATTTGAAATAGAAGCACATGATATTAGTCAAATCTCATAAAAATTGAAGTAAATAAGTTTATAAGAAACTTATCAAATCTTTGGAAATTTTAATTTAGTGAATTCTCATGAAAAAAAAAAAAAAAACAAAACAAGTTATGAAAAGTAATAGAAGTTATTAAAATCTCATGATAAATCACACTATTTACATCTATTTAAGTTCACAAGTAGAATTGTAATAAACTTTTAAGCTTATAATGCATTGTGTTAGCTTATTGACTTAAAATACCTTGTAATGAAAATAGCAACAACCTAAAGTATAAAACATATTATTAATCAATACATAAAATAGAAGTGAATTTTAAGCACTTATGATATTGACCATTAAACTATAGTTTAGTTGTAGTTTGGATGCAATGAATGAACAATTACAACACATCATTGCTACTAAAATAATAGAAAGATTCACACTTCGAGTAAACTTACTTTACGAGTAACATAAAGCAGTCTTTTTACGACTTAAATATCATAAACTAATGTTCAGCATTGGTTTACCACCAACTAAAAGCAATCATTATCGGTTGACGCGCATATACTAATCTCTCACATAAAAATATATGATCATACACTTCATATCATATAAATAAGTTAAATTGCTGATCATATCAATTATAATTGTTAAAAATGGAGTAAAGCTATGTAGATATAGGGTTTGTTTGTCTTGACCATTGAAGATCCCATTAGAAAGAAACAAGTAATCCTTATTTGGAAGGGTTCATGTGGACCTAGTTTTGTGTTGACTCTATAAAGCCTAGGAGTCAAAATTGGTTATGATGGACATACCCATGTGCATATCACATGCTTGAGGGAAAACTTTGGTTGGTGAAAGCTACTTGAATGTATGTAGACACTTTACTTTCTAAAACTAAAAAACATCTAAATTTCCTATGTTTGGTTATTTGTAATGTCTTATTATGCTTATATTAATTATTATACTAATTTATATCATTCAAGATTACTATTATCTAATTATGAGCTTATTTAATTAGATCTTTCAAGAAATCCAAAAGAATGAAGGTTAAAATAGATGAAGTTTTGGTTATTTTGTTTTCTTTGTTTAATGTTGATTATTTATAGATAATCGTAGTGTTATTAGTGCTTGACCATAGCTAGGCTTAAGTGATACTTTAAGCTATTTTCTCACAAGAGTTTGATATAAAACACGTGTTATGTTTCTACCTAATTCTACTGATTGAGGGATCTGATAATGATAGTGACACTTCAAAATATATTAAGAACTAAAAAGTATGTAAAACGAGTTACTTAATTTCCTTCTCTTTCCTTAAACTTATTTTTCCTATAAAGAAATGCTAAAAGGCTATACGTTGTGACCTAATATAATAAGAAAATGTATAATTTATTATGCATTTAACTAATGATAGGTGTATATGACTTGGCCACATCTATATATATGAATTCTTAACTTATTGGGAACCCACGATTTTGGCGTAGTTGATCGTTTTCTGGTCCCGATCTTGATACAGTCCTTTTCACTATTAATGTTGTATTTCTATTTTTAGTGATACATAGAAGGTTGAAAGCCTAGAAAATTTGTTAATTATATTAAAAATACCTTAATGATTATACATATATGATATACACAATTAATGCATATATATATATATGTACATTATAATATAATATGAAATCTTATTGTATAAAGTTAATTGTATACATAAATAAAAAAAATAATGTGTATTTACTGATGTGTGTTCATAAATGATCCAAATCTAACCAATCAGTAACATGTTCACACTAGCCAAAATCATAACCACTACCACTAGTTTGGTTCAATAATGAAGAAATTCAAATTCATACATGTCTTGAATTTAAAATATCAAACTTTAGACATTTTGTACATCTCTACCTTCTTTTGTTTAATTAAAAAAATGTTAAATAATTAAAAACATGTTATATAAAGTATTAGAAAATATCAAGAATCACTCCATATTAAACAAATTGTAGAATCAATAAATTAAAACGTGGTGTATACTTTGCAAAAATAAACATGGGTAAGAGGAAGGAACACATCACATGGCTGAAAAGGTTAATTGACTTTTTTGACATTTGACTCGCATTCTTCCAAAAAACCACGTTTTGTGAGATACATGGATTTGCTGGGCTATTTCAAAGCCCAATGGCCAACGAGGACCAACATTTTTCATAAGGATCCAAAACAATTACTCTCCTAAAACAAAAATATAGGTCACCCAATCGATGCGAATTAAGGTATGACAGTTGATTGATAACTGGTTTAAATCTCCATCATTATAACGTTCAAATATATCTAGTAGTATACTCAAGTGATAAAAAAAAAATAACGGAAATGTGAACGAAACAAAAGACGGCAGTGTCAAAAGTGTTGAACGTCAGCAAGGGTTAAAAAGAAACGATTAATCCATGTGTTTAACTAAACAAATACTAGGATAACATGTAAACGGTTAGCTATTAGACTCATATTTTGAAAGTCTATAGTTTAATTGATGATAAACATCAACCCATTGAATTATTAGTTTTCAAACATACAATCAAAAGTGGAATTAAATGATCATAAAAATCATTAATTATTATTATTATTATCAGAAAACATGGTACATAGATTAATTGATAGTCATAGTGATATTGATAGATGATAAAAGTGAATGAATGTAAAAGTCAGTCAAGTGTTACTTAATAGAAATAGGAAATATTGAAGTTAAAATTGAAAGAAAAAGAAACCAAATATCATTGGCCCCTACCACCACACCTTTACAATGTGACAAAATAAGCAACCTATTCCTATTCTACTACTCTACACACCAAGCCTTTGAGACTTCTACAATCATCTTTATCTCTTTGACCAAATCCTAGCTACTTCAAAAATCAAAACCCCCCAATAAATATTTCAATTAATTCATACCATTTTTATTTCCACTTTCCTTTTTTTTTTTTAAAAAAAAAAATAATAATAATAAAACAACAGCAAGCCACATTATACATTTCAATAAATAAACTATAATTAAGAATATTATATAGTTTTAATTGTTATAAACACTAGAAATTTATATATTGTATGTGTATGTGAATTTTATGTCACACAAGTCTAAATGAAGAAAAGAGGAAAACAATAAAAGAAGAAAGAAATCGGTTTAAAATATCTCCATATAAAATGTGAATTTTAATTTTAACAATAAGGACTATTTTATTTGAAAAGATCAATCATGGTTAGTTAGTTTGTTTCATCGTACAATTAGTTATCTGTTTAAAATATACTCCAAAAATGTTATTTCGTTGATAAGAAAATAGAAAGGATTGTATCAAAAGATAGCAATACACACATTTGATAATATTTTTACTTTTATAACTCATTTCATCCAAGTTATTGTAAAATTTATCAAACGTCTTCATATCTAATCAATCTTAGTATTAAATTTACCATTTGGTTTAATATAAGCTTCTGAAGAATAATACTTATTTATGCCCTTATGGTTAAAGTTAAAAATCCAATATTATCTTGGCAGTGTCAATTTAAAACAAGTTTTTGTAGAATAATATTTATTATAGGACTGCTGCTATTTAAAATTAAAAAAACTACATAGACTAATAAGTAAAATAATAGTTCTAAAATATCATTCATTACACAGGACGGACGTAATCAACCAAGTGTCACAACTATTTCACATAAGTCACTCAAATATTACTATTCTCATACATTTAACCATTTAGGTTTCGATTTTATTAATTATAGTATAATATATTTCAAATTTTCACCGTAAACACGTTCTTGACTTATAACACAACATTTAATTACATTTGAAGTATAATTATTATCATAACATTTCAAGTGAGTACCACCTCTAATGCAGCGCACCAGAACCCTTAAAAATAATTTTTTTGAATTTTTTTTCATGAACATGTTCTAATTAACATTACACAGATCATATGTGAATTTCATGCAAATCCGAACACTTTAAGTGCATGAAAACACACATCACATAAATGCATGTTCACATGTCTTCAAAATTATGTAAGTGTGTGTGTGTGTTCACATCATTTTTTAGGAGCTAGGAGATGTGAATGTATGTGAAATTTACATACGATCTTCATAATGTTAATTAAAACATGTTTATGAAAAAAAAATTTTAAAAAAGTTTATTTATAGGTGGTACCTTCTGGTGCGCTGCATTTGGATGGTACTCTCTCGAACCATATATATATATATATATATATATATATATATATATATATATATATATATATATATATATATATATATATATATATATATATATATATATATATATATATATATATATATATATATATATAGGGGTTGGTTCAATGGAAAACCGCTATGCACGTGAAAACTATGGAAACCTATGCATACTGTCCGATTTGGTGCATTTCATGAAAAACGAGGTGACATGATCGTAAATAAAATGATGCATCACGTGGGATTTTTATGCATCACGCGGGAATTTTGATGCACCACGCGGGGAATTTGATGCATTTGTGGTGATGCAGTGCGGTTTTCACAAGTTTTCCGGTGCATGGTGGTTTTCCATTGAACCCCCTCTCTCTCTCTCTCTCTCTCTCTATATATATATATATATATATATATATATATATATATATATATATATATATATATATATATATATATATATATAATTGATTTAAAATATACAATTTAATTAATAGTCTTAAATTTCAAATGTGATTCAGACATTTAAACTATTAAAAAAACAAATAACACCTAAAACTAGCATAAACTACGGTAAATCTCAGTCATTCATTACACAATAATTAACCAAGTGTCACAAGTCATAACATCATAAATAAAATCATATATATTACAACATTATGCAGAGTTAGTGATATTTTCTTCTTGTAGCTTGTTGGTTGTTTGTATCTCTTTTGAGTTTTCATATGTTATCTCTAACTTGAAAAAAAAAAAACGTTATAAAGTGTGAAACAAATTAACACAATGAATCCTTTTTTACACACACAAAAAAACCAATGTTTGGTGTTTTTTTTAGTTACTATAATATCGTGAGATAGGCCCTTAACTTTAAACTTATAAACTTTCATTAATTTCTTATTTAATTTTTCATTAATGCAAGGATTAGTTTTTTTTTTTTAACACTCCTACTCCTAAACTACTCCTTTTAGGACAAGACTTACTTTCACTACCTAAATATCAACTTGCCTCCGACGGGGGTCGAACCCGTAACCTCTCACTTATATCTCCACCTTCTTACCGCCAGGCCAAAGGCCCTTTGAATGATTAGTGTACAATAAATACATCTTCATGCATTGAAGAAGATTTGTACTAGACAATTTCACCACTCCTTGTGATGTCCCCTGTCACCCTTGCGAGGTCTGCGTTTCATCCTATGCATATTTCATTATATACGTACGTACTACTTGTTGAAATGATCAATCAATATTAAAAATCATATAATATATATTTATCAAAAATAATACTTAAAACCTAAATTATCTAAAAACAATTTGAAATTTTAAATCTAGGTTATTCACTTAATTACGACTCTAATTTAATTTGCAGTGAGTGAGGAGTCTGACATGCATGTACCATTGTTGCTCATGATCGAAGGAAGATACAACCACGGCGTCTTATTTTGTTTTGAACTCCTTCCTCAACCTAGAGTCCTAGACCATGTGTGTTTTGCAAAGTTTAAAAGGATATATATATATGGGAGATTTAAAAGTTTAAAAGGATATATATGTAATAAGAAAGTTTGCAATGATATATGTGTAATATTTAAAATTTACAATGATACATGTGAAATTCTCCGTTATTTCAATGTTTCATTTCCAATATTAGTTTGGGCTTGCTTTGATGATTTATACACATCTGGCTGAAATTTTATTTACCGGGGCATTCAATTCAGGGATCATAACAAGTTAACAACTTAATAAGTGTACAAAAACCGTATGTTCATTATTAATATTTATTTAAGGAATAATTATTAAAATAGCAAAAAATTTAACATATTTTTCAAGTTTTATCTAAAAATAGTCACCTAACCAAAATATTCACCGTTTAATGTGTGTGTGTATATATGTAGATGATTTAGGTTCAACTGAGTACCACTTATTATACAGTGAATCAGAAGGTACCACTCGTAAAAATAGTTTTTTTTTTTTTTAAATTCATTTTTCATAAACATGTTTTAATTAACATTACACAGATGATATATAAAATTCATGCACATTCACAAATATTAAGTGCCCAAAATTATGCATCATATATATATATATATATATATATATATATATATATATATATATATACGTTCACATATATGAAAATTTATGTAAGTGTAAGTTCACATCATTTTTAAGGAGTTAGAAGATGTGAATGTATGTGAAATTTAAATAAAAACATGTTTATGAAAAAAGAATTTAAAAACTTTTTTAAATGTGATACCTTCTGATGCGTTGCATAACGAGTGGTAGTTGCACCAAATATACATGTATATTCAAAAGACAATTGGGATAGAAATAACATGGGGTTGCGTGGTGAGACTGACACAAAAGAGGGTCGAACCCTTCTCTAACCCACTTAACATAATCCCCATTTCGGAGACACCAAGTATGGCATCTCTCTCTCATTATCCAACCCCTTTTCATGTAGGGAAGGGAGACCCAATTTTAATTGGACTTTCCTTTCTTAATAAAATATTAATAATAATCAATCAAATTAAGTAATATAATCCAATTAAATTGACTTTTTTTATTTCTCCCAATAATTCGATTATCATCTTCATATATAACCTTTATTAACTTTGAGTTCAAATACAGAATGACATTGAAACATATTCATTTATTGATATTTTTTTATCGTATATGAATTCTACCAATTTCGATCGAGTATATAAATCTCAACATGAATTATTTTTGATCAAGTTTTGTGATTCATATATTTTTATTTTTATATTTTTAATCAAGTGCAATTCAAGCTTTGTTTATGTGAATCATTTTTCACTAATTAACACAATCAACCACTCATGAATCTTCTGTGAGTCAATGTCAAATTAAATTTGAGCTTTTCTAATAATATATCTGTTCATCTAGCTCCAACATGTATATTGTGAGGGACTCAAATTCAATCTATTCAAATCTTGTGAATAGGTTGTGTTTATTATCCATAGAAAGGAAAAATGTATATATTCAGATCATACAAAAGATGCGTTTTATATGATATTCATAAATTTAATTCAAAAGGTGTAGGTAGCTGATACGATTATTCTAAAAGTAATAATTCTATAAAGGGATCCTTTAAGACCCAAACTTAATTTATGTTTGAATACAATTTAAAAAGCTCTATTTTCTATATGTTTCAGGTGTCAACGGATAGAAATTTCTAAATTATTGAGTAATGTTAGGAATTAATTACATAATAATATACTACTATTATTTATAGTGTTGAATTCACGATTCAAATATTTTAGGATCAACTTAACATTGAATGATAAAAAGAACAAGATTAAGCTAGTCAAAATTGATACTATTATATACAAAATTATTTATAAATTGAAACATCAAACTTAAACTGCTATTACTAAAGTTATTAACTTCTTACAATTGTTCAATACCTTTTTTTAGTTGAGAATGTATTTTAAAAGTATAATTAATAATATAATTTAACATGAAAAGAACATAACATATCGTTACATGAATAAACCATATGTAAAAGTTTTTCATGTAGAACACCTATAAAAGGATAATAAGTACTTAACAATAACCCTAGCTAACGTTATATAACAAAATATTATGTAGGTTTAAATTTTGTACAACTATATAATATCTATCTATATATATTAATAAAAGAAAATAATTTTGGACAAGTGTCCTTCTCTTAAGAAACTATTTTTTCGTTTTCCCGTCCTTTTTCCTAATTTAGCACATGACTACAATTAATAAAATTCAATAAAAAGTAAATAAAATTTGTTTTTGATTTCTTTCCTAATTTATGCAATTCAACTAAACAACCAAATTAATTATATTAACAATAATTTAATTAATAATTTTCTTGATGAAATATCTTACAACAGCTAAAATGTATATTTATATCTATGTATATTAATAAAAATAATTTTATTATCACATCTCGTCATAATATTACATGATAATTTTTTCACCTCCATATTTCTTCTTAAATGAACCAATATTAGGTTAATGAAACATCAATACACACTTTTGTTTTTTGAAACGCTAATCTGTTTATTCTCGTATCATCATTTTCAATTGCATATTTTATCTATTCAATAGTTGTTGTTAAATAAAATTAATATAATTTCATTATTAATATGGTTTTGGTATTTTTATAATAATAGTTTTAATAGTTATATATATTTTAGGATAATAATCATTCATAAATTATACCCATGTGATACATGGGTTAATAGACTAGTGTTTAATAATTTAAGACAATGCTTAATGCACAATCGACAATTCACATGAAAATTTCATTATAGTGTGTGTTTTTTGAGCAACAGTAATTGGGTACCAATACAGCTAAGCTGACACACTTATTTAAACTTCCTCTTAAATTTATATATTTGTTTATAATGAGACTCAGATTTTCAAGCTTTAAGGATGTTCTTAACGTCTATATAGCTTTAAGTCATTTGATACTATTACTTACGTTTATTTATGCTAAGCTTAAAATCTATTAAAGAATTCTTTAGTTATTGGTGGGTCCATTGGCTCCAACAGACCAACACTTAGGGGGCGTTTGGTTCACAGAATCTAATGGAATTTGATGGAATTGGAATGAAAATTTCATTCCAGTGTGCTGTTTGATAGTAAAAAGGAATTGAATGAAGATTCATTTTTTTAGGAAAAAACACCACTTTTGAAGGAATCTATTTTCCTTGGGTTAGTGCCATGGAATTTAAATTTCATTCCAAAGATTTTAACAGTTTTAAAACCAAACCATAGACTTCATCTTCACCGGCCTCTATTTATATTCCGACAGATTCCATTCCTTCCAGAATTCCATTCCTTGACAGTATCCATTCTAGGAATAAACATTCTGCGAACGAAACGCCGCCTTACGACATGGGTTTCGCCCTTGGAGGCTCGATTTTGAAGTTATGATAGTGGTTCGTCCAATAAGCCTTTGGAATCCTGACCATGAGTGACCCACAGATTTCGTCATTACTTTTCGGAAAATTTCAGACAAGTCACAAAACAACCAAAAAAAATCATCATTATATGCTCGGTTTTATGGTTTTGCTTTTTTTTTTTTTTTTTTTTTTACCTTTGCATATTTTAGACTTCTAGCTAGAAAAAAATCATTAACTATATCTCTAATCTATAAAGAGTATCAAAAGAGTAATTAAATTGCGATTATCTTCTCATGATCGATGTCTTAATTATTAAATATTTATTAAAATATAACTAATTAAAAATTCATCAAAAATATTTCATTTTTCTTTAAATTATATTCAAATGTGTCGTAACATATTTGTATAATAATTGCTAATTAATTACTTTAATTAAAAGTTGTTTTTTTAAATATAAATTAAACATATATATATATAGTGATTCATTTAAATAAATGAATATGAGTACAGGGATACAAGATATGATTACAAGGTTTAATTATAGCAAATCCTAGCCAATCTTCATATATACCGGTCTTAATATTATTCTTACCACCCCACCCGGCCCCTCTTTCAACACTTTCTTTATATAAACTATGTTGCTCTTCCATGCACACTTAGTCTTGATCGATCACCTTCAACTGTCCCTATTTTTTTTTCTTCTTTTTTTTTTCACAGTCAGTCTCGTTTATCTCTCTCCTCATACACACACACACACACAACTCTAGCTAAATTTTACAATAACTACATTAATTCGAAGCATCTTGATTATATAGAATCGATCGACCTCTTTGAACAAAAGTATGTCCAGCCGAAGATCTCGTTGTCGACAAACGGGGTCATTGAAGATCAGTGACGATCAGATCGCTGATCTCATCTACAAGTTACAACAACTCATTCCTCATCATCAACTTCACACCACCACTTCTACTTCTACTCATCACAAGGTTACGTTCCTTAACTCATCAACCAATTATTCTCTTTCTTCATTAGTTACTTCAACCTAATTAACCTAGCTATATATATATATAATACTAGGGGTATGTTCAATGAAAAACCTATATGCATCGAAGAATCTTGGAGAACCACAATGTATCGCAAGAAATCGTAATGCATCACGCTAGAAGTCGATGCATCACGCGGGAATTTGATGCATCACCTGAAAATAATGATGCATCACGCAAGATTTTGATGCATTTGTGGTGGTGTATGAATGTTCTTCAATGTTTTTCGATACATGAAGGTTCTCCATTGAACCCACCTCAATAATACTAATTATACATATCCGGCCACAACAACATTAGATGAGTACAGTACGTACGTACAAGTTTTCATGCGTAAGCTAGCTAGCTAAAGTGCAAGCCAAGTTGCATCATATCCATATATAGTCACGTTTAATTATTAAATTCAAATTTACACTTGTCGTGTGGTCACTCGTTTGCATTAAAGGCTAGCTTGCTTCTGTAAGCTTAATTATTTCCTTAGCCTTGCATCATGCATGTCCTGAATATATTAATTGCAAATTTTATTATATATTGTACCCTCTAGATATTATGATATATAATTTTATATTCCAATATAGCAAAACAACATTTTTTAAATATTTAACTAATGTCATGTACGTACGTACAAATATTACAAAAGTGCTTGTACATCCACCTGGTTAACAGGGCTGGGGCATAATTTTTCAGCTAAATAATTAACATAATAAACTATGTTTTGCTGTTTAATGTTCATTACTTCATTATCAAAGACAAAGGTTATAATTTTAGACGATGATAACAGTGAAATTAGAAGATTTACGTAACAAGTGTCGAAAAAATGTCAGTATAAAAATACACAATGTGTGCTACAAAAAACAACATTTTTTTTTTTACTAAATTAAATAATTATTGTCTAAATTCCATATTAAACAACATAAGGAGTGATCAAACGTCTTTAAGAAATTAGTATGTTGTTTTTTTAATAAAGTTTAATAGACATTACTATTCTATTTTGCCCTGGAAATGAAAATATTCATGACCGGCCATGCCAGTTAATTAAGCTTTAATAAAAACTCCATCTCTTCTTCCCTAATTTATGGATATATCCTTGATGAATAAAGTCCTTCCACTAGTGTGTGTGTGTATGTTTGTGTATGATACAAATATATCGATTATGAGAATGTACGTAACATTCAAGTGCGTTTCCGCCAAATGATTTTTATAGAGATTTCCAAAATGACAACCTACATCCAAGAATAAACTAACACATGCACTTGATCTAGAAATTTTAGGAATTAATTACATAATAATATAATTAAGGGATAATTACTAAAATAGCAAAATCTCATACATTCATTCACTTTTTAGCCACTTTATATACATTTTACCAAAATAGCCACACTTTACGTTACCACATTTACGTGATAGCCACAATTTACGTGATTTGTACTTTTTTTTTCATTTTTTAATGCATTACGTTACAAAAGGTGTCTGGTCACGTAAATTGTTGTACTTTAGGTGACCATTTTTGCTCATTCCCCATGAATGTTTGGTGGAATGTCTTGTCACACTTTACGTGACCAAGTACAACAATTTACGTGATTTGTACTTTTTTCAATTTTTTAATGCATTACGTTACAAAAGGTGTCTGGTCACGTAAATTGTTGTACTTTACGTGACCATTTTTGCTCCTTCCCCATGAATGTTTGGTGGGATGTCTTGTCACACTTTACGTGACCAAGTACAACAATTTACGTGACCAAACACCTTTTGTAACGTAATGCATTAGAAAAATGAAAAAAAGTACAAATCACGTAAATTGTGTCTATCACGTAAATGTGGTCACGTAAATTGTGGCTATTTTGGTAAAATATATATAAAATGTCTAAAAAGTGAATAAAGGTGTAAGATTTGGCTATTTTAGTAATTATCCCTATAATTAAAGTAGTCTAATAATAGTACACGTACTTAACGTACATTTTTGGCAAACTTAAAAGTGATGACATATTAATTACACGTTCTCACATTTGTAAGTATGTGTTTAAACACTAGTCTTAACAAACTTTCATGAATTAATTATGAAAAAGAAAAACGTACGTGTATCACATGATCATTAATTAATTAGTGGAATATGTCAATCATTTCATAAATAAACCGATAGATGGTATATATTTTTAATTATAATAAAAAAAATACTGATCACTTACTAACTAATGATTAAGACTGTATTTATATATGGGTGTTACTTCATACACGATATTCTATAAAAATTAATATTTAGGTCAATTAATTTACATTACTTTCAATGAAAAATAGAAAACATACACCCAATCATAAACAACAATTTAGTTAAATAATAGGTCAAAATTATAGGATATGATATATGAGAAATTAGGGTATGGTACATAAAGAAAAAGCCTTTATACATACATATCAAGCATTTTAAAAATGTGTGTGTTTACCGCATATGAAAAAGCTAGCTAATCAATGATGTAGGTGTTTGTGTTTGCTAGATAATTAGGCAAAAACAAGGTGATCAAGAAGCTGTATATATAATTAATTGTTTTAAAAAAATGATGGATAAATTATTTATGTATAAAGAGATAAAAATGATTAAATGTTACAAATTAATTAAAACAAGTTTCTTTATGTATATGATGGATGATAAATTTGTATTGAAAATTAATAGATGATGAAGTTAATTAATTAAATAAATAGGATGATGAAGAGGTGGAAGGAGGTGCAAAAGTATTGGAGGAGACATGCAGTTACATAAGAAGGTTACAGAGAGAAGCACAAGAGTTGAGTGAAAGATTATCAGAGCTTCTGCAGTCCAAGGACACCACGCCTCCTCAAGCTGCCATTATTACCAACTTAATTCTTCATTAATTTAATTACTTCCTTCTTTTCTTTTCTTTTCCTTTCCTTTTATATATATATATTCCCTTCTTATGTACGTCTTATATATATGTTAATTCTTCATATTAATAATAATATGTCTTCTTAATCGATCACATTATTATATATATTCTCCTTTCATATCACATTATTATATATATTCTCCTTTCATATCATATCATATAATTGTTATATACTTTTAGTTATGTTTCTCCATATTTATTTTATACAACTTCTTTACGCACATTCTAATACTTTTCAACTTTAAAAATGTTTCAATTATGCATTTTAACTATATGCAACATTTTTACGTCTAACAACTTCTCCACAAGCCTTTGTTCTAAACCTTCAAATTTGAAGTTTGAAGAATGAAAAACTCATTCCATTTAATGACATGCTTCATTTTTTTAAGTTAATATAAATTTTTTTAAAGAATGAAGAGTTTCCTTCAAAATAAAATAACACTATTTATTTTTTTAAATAAGATAATCGTTGGAGTTGAAGATTATTTTAATAAGAAATATTGTTGAAATTTTTTTTATTTCTTTCGAATCTAAAGATGAAGAAATGAAGCTAGTTGGAGATGGTCTAATAACTACGTACTTTTGAGTTTGTACACCTTAATGGTATATTTGGTTAAGAGAAATGAAAACGAGAAGAATTCTCTTGTTTGTTTGAGCATCAGAACCACCAAATGAGAATTAAACTAATTCCTATTCGATCTCTATGTTTAATTCAACATCATAATGACATAAATCAAGGAATTGAAAATTTCATGTCTCTGAGAGTTAAATGAAAAGACGGAGAGTTGACCCCCAACAACGAACCCTCGTTCAACTTTCATTCTTCTCCATACTTATTTTCTCGATCTGCTTCTCTCTCCAGCAGCAGATTCCCATCATTGCTCCAACATGGTTTCTGCGACAGCCTCACAACTAGATTAATGACGTGGTTCCAACTCGTTTAACTTTCATTCATCACCATACTTCTTCTATCTACTTCTCTTTCGAGTAGCCAACGTCTTCAATTCTCCTCTTCGGTTTTAGATCTTCTCCTCTCCAATTTCATAAGGCATCTTTTCCTTCCCTTATATTTCTCTCTTTCAGATCCAACCTTGGTTTATTCCGGTGAGACATGTAGTATGTTTATGAATCTTTCATGATTTGTGTTAAAAACTTGTTATATCTCATATTGTAGTTATGAACTTGTTAATCTCAAAACTGAAATTATATATCATTATTCTTGCAGATTTTCCATGATTTTATATATCCATTATATCTTCTACATCTATTGTAAATCATAGCTGATAATGTTTTTTTTTTAATCTTTCATATACTTCAAGAGACGAACTTGTTAAATGTATATGAATTTTCAATATGAATTTTGTTATGAACTTGTTAAATTATTAGTCTTGTTGAGAGGTGAAATTTGGTTATGAATTTTTCATGATTGTTAAGAGCTGAAATTAACAAACTTCATGAACATGTTAATTTAATATTATTTGTATGAGGTGTTAATTTCATATTGTTGTTATGAACTTGTTACTTTCAAAGGTGTCATGAGCTGAAATTCGTTTGATTTATATAAATCTTGATATGAACTTCTATGTTGGCATAGTAAGAAATGAAATTTGTTGTATGAAGCTTATTAAGTGACGCAATATGTAATTTTATGTGTAGATGACAAGATTATTGTTGAGACAACGAACATAACATAGAATTAAAGTTTCCATAAGTGTGGTTTCCGTTTGATAGATTTTTCTTTCGATTTCCCTGTTTTATCAAACTAAAGAACCGATTAATCATTTTTCTGTTGAATTCTCTATTCTACCAATAGAAAAAATTTCTCCACACTAATTATCTCTCTCTGCAATTTCATTATCTATTGCCATTTCTTTACAATTACGTTCTCTATATCAAACGCACCTTAAAATCTTTTTGAAGTTAGACTACTAAATGCATGTGCTAACACAACATATGATGAGGCGAGTGTGTACACACTAAAGTTATGTATATTTGTTATTATTTATTAACTATTTTTAGATATTATATTAAAATATTGCATGAAAAATCATTGAAAATATAGCACTATGTTCGATAAAAGAAGCATTTTAATATAAATATTTTTTTATTTCTAAACAAGAGTCATCATATTCATAATAGACATGGGAAATTTTTAATAATATATTTTGCCTCAACATGAATAATGAAATGCATGTGCTGCTTCTAGTTTCTCCCTCATTAATTTTGTGTTTTCCTTTGATTGTGACAGAAAACAATCGACCGTTATCGACAAGAAATTATAATAGAAATATTTCATATATTATTGAAACTATTTTATGACTAGTGAATAATTTTAATAAAGTTTATTTATATAAAATGTATATACGTAAAAATAAGAATACATATCCAAACAATTAATATTTAAAACGATATGAAAATTTATTATTATCATCAATGATTTTGTTGAACTTTTATTTTTAATTTAGTATATTTTAATCGAGTGTATTTATCTTTTTAAAAAGAATAATTGTATTTGTCTTTTATTATTTATAGATTAAAAATAAAAGACTGTCTTTGTCAATTTAAAAATAATAAATATTTTTTGTCTTTTATTTTTTTATAATAATAAGTTGTATTTATCTTTTCTAATAAAATGCGAAGGTAACACATGACATATGATGTTCTTTTGTATTAATATTTATTAACTCATGTGTTACATGGATATTTACAAAAACTAATTATTTTTAGTATACAATTATTATATGTGTGTGATATAATCTTATATCTAGTTTATCAAAAGTTCAATTCTTAAACATTTATAATGTTTCTTAATTATAACAATTTGTATACTATCAATATAGGATGTCATGACAAAATTATTCATAAACTTTAACACAAACTTAATTTTATTTTTTTATATGCGTGTAAGTTTAGTTCAACATAAAAAATATAAAATAAAGTGTGCTCGATTTAAATTTATACGTATAAACATTAAACTCGTAAAAACATGAATTCAAAATAATCTACTTTATAAAAAGTAAGATCAAATATTTTTTAAATAGTAAAAGTCCAAAATATGTAATCTAAAAACATTTTGTAAAAAAAATAACATAAACACTAACCTTTAATTAAAATATTTCAGGTACAATTACAAAATTTATTTCTCAATGATAAATTGGATATCATTATAAATAAGTAAACATGAACCCTCAAATTACAAATCATGGGTTATATTTGACTTTTTATACCGAGAAAATATTATATTTGTAAGATAAAAAATTATATTTTATAATTAAAAAATTAAACATCAAAATATTAAGAGTAAATTTAGATTAGTATTAGAATATTTTAAATATTTTTTTAATTATATTGATTAAATGTGAAAGTATTCGAATTAGATTTCATATTTTTTAAATATTGAATTAGTAAAATTAGAAATTTAATTATGGAAAAATGCGGAAAATAAAAATTTTAGAGGGATGATGGAGTAACACATGGTATGAGAGTTTTTCTTTCATTAATATAAATAGAAGAAATTTTGATGTTTATATATACCCAAATCTGTTGAACTTGTGTGTGTCCGCACCTGAAGACACGAATGTAGCTCCGAAAATCAGGGCAATACTTTGTCTAGCATTTTTGGGCATACTGAGAGAAAGATCAGTAGGTTCGTTGGTTACTGAACTTTCAGTGAGCAACTTAAGTTGTTGATGCTAAGATAAAGATCAGCATGTCGAAGCTGGGTCGTTGAGATAAAGACTAGCGGTGACATAGGTTGTTGATACAGATAAGCAAGTGCAACTGTGTCGCTGAAGATCCAATGGGTCATGTCATTAAAACAAATCAGCAAGTGTAGCTAGGTCGCTAAACGCCCAGTATGTCACTGAACTTGTTGAAAAGTCACTGATCCAGTATTTAGTGAATGATCTGTCAGCAAGTCACTGATGCTAAAAACGATTCTTAAGACTGTTCGTTTTCCAATGGAGTTGTTATGACGGTTCGTTTAATCAATTTAATTGGAAATAAAGATTCTAATAATATTTGAATTATTAAATCTTGTATTACAATTAATATTATAAATTGTACCGTTTTTCCTTCTCTCCTATAAGTTAATAGAAGAAGTTAAAACCATAAGATTTAGGATTTGAATTATTATACACAATTTTGAAAGCAAAGTTGATGTAATTTTTCAGATCGAAGAACACTTAAGATTTCAGATGATTTTTCAGGCAAGTTAGTTAAAATCCAGCTGTACTCACTGCTTATGCTATTGTATCCTAGAAAATAAACTCGAATATGTTTTAAGGGAATCGTGTTAAACACGAGTCTCAGTCTCGATTTTCTTATATGTATTGTAATTTATTTTTTGTCAAGTAATTCCAATATTGTTATTTTCATTTTCGTATCGTAATTTAATCTTCAGAATTAGTTTCTTATGTCTTATAATTGGTATCATGATATTTATTTCTACACAAACAAATTGAGAGATAATGAATAGAAACACAATTTATTAAGAACTATAAATTAACAAGTTTCATCTCCAATTGACATTCGTAACTACCACTTTTGATAACTTTATTTCAAAAAAATTATCCATATATATATATATATATATATATATATATATTATAAAACCTATAGCACTTAAAAATTAACAATTAAGATTAAAGAGTAAAGTAACTAACTAAATATAAACCCTCAAGTCTTAAATTTCAATGATTAAATTAAAAAGGTAAACTAATTAACTAAGACATTAGACATGAACTTTCAGTTAAAGAATAGACTTAACTAATCTAAGTATTTAACTAAAGACAACGGGTCCAATAACTGAGAGATATTGGAGTTTAATTTAGGTTAAAAATATCAATGAATTTCGGTTTTAATTTGGGCTCAAATTATTGAGTTTTATTTATTGTTTTATTTTTATTACTTATTTAGTTATTTAGACATTCAACTTTAATTTTTCGTTCGGTTATATATTTTTAGTTCAAGCTGCACACTTAAAATTTTAATTTTATTTAGTAGCTTAAATTGCACAGTTAAAATTACGATGGTTGCACATGAAATTTTTTAAAAAAGAATTGCACTACGAAATGAAGTTATTTGGGAAGGTACTCATTGCACGAGCTATCCCTCTTTCCTAAATGATAAAAAGAAGTGTATACATGTGCATATTCTATGTAATTTTCATGCTAATTTGGAAATTCAATAAATAAAAACAATTCAATTAGACAAGAAAAATACATAATATGACATATTGACAATTTTTTTTTTAAAATTGTGTTTAGAACTCATAAACAACACTTAAATTGATAAATTATCCCCCAAAGTAATTACATAAATTTTTAAAATTCGACACATAATTTACTTGAATCTACCATTACGATAATGGTTTATTTTATATGTAATACGAATGTTGTAGCATCAATACTTGATTACACATTCATCATACGTGGCTTATCTTATATGATTTCATTGTTTATTTATTAATTATTATTCTCCTTTATCCAAATGTAAAGAATTGGGCATTTGGGCTCAACCTAAAAATTGTAAGATCCAGCCCATAAACAGCAACGGAGCGGCTCATATCAGGTGCAATCGGTCTTCCCAAATGCCGTCGCCGTCGCCGTCCAGCAAAAATTGAGCGTTTGATGAATCCGGAGGCGGAGGTCAAAATGATAAAACCGAAGAGGTTTTATGATTCTCCTTTCTCCCCAAGGACCACCGAAGATGGATGAATGCGGTATGTGCCAATGTTTAATTCGCATTCACATCTTTTAGTTAGCTTCACTTTGATATGATAGTTGTGTATGGCAATGTGAAATTGAATGGTTGAGTGATAATATGTTAATTGGTGTCTCGTGTTGATTTTTTGATCTTGAATCGCAAGAGGTCTCTGATTCCTAAAGTTGAAACTCGTTTGATAGAAAATGTATCCCAGCTCGGCATGTATCCTTCTTGCTAATTTAAGCGAACGCCTTTGGTAAACATGTTGTACGGTTCCTGTTACTTTTCTTCTTCTGGCGTGATTAATTAGTTCTTCCAAATTGAGGCGTGTGTTGTGTCATATGTTGATGTCTGTGAACATAGAGTGCTTGTGCACAGTAGCTAGAATGATCGATGCATACTTTTTTCAACTTCCAATCAATTCGGAGGAGTTTTTGTCTATATTTTCATTCCTGTTGTCCTTGTGCTTCTATTTTGCTAATGAGAAAATTGAATTGAAAATCTAAAACGTCATTATAGATGAAATAGTTAAACGCACCGCCTTCGGAATCTTGACACGTTATATGCTTGAAAGACACTTATGTTGTTTTATATTTGTCTGTCTTGCTTGCTGTTACATCTCTGGAGTCTAAATACTATGGAAACTTTTGGTGGCGTCATAGTTTTTTCAGTTTATGCACAATGTTGCAGCAAACTTGAAGCTATGTGATCTAGCATCATCAATTGCAAGAATGCCTAAGATTCTTTTAAGATGGATACTAGCATGACATGCATATGTGAAAGTCCAAGGAAGATTATGAGCCTGTTTCTGTTTGGTGCAAAGCTTATGGTTTTTGAAAGCTTTAGCTCTGCATTCTTATAATTCTTAAGCTTTGTTTGGCAAACAGTTTTTTCAGAGCTTCTTAAAAACATAAGCTCCAAAACGTAAAAACTAGCTGGAGCTTATGGCACATGGAGTTACAAAATACCTTTTAAGTAACTATGTTTTTGCCTTATTCATTTATGTCTTTTAATGCCAATTTATATTTTTCTAGCTCCAAACACATATATTAATACAAGGTCCAGCTAGTTTGCCAACTAGGCGATGTTGAGATTTTAAGCTTTCAATTCATCTGCTGTCTTCCTCAACTTTTACCATTAGGGATGCATTGGGTGATTTTTTAGTGGCTCCTGAATGGGTGAGTGAGTGTTTAACACATAGGAGGCCAGGTGGAGCTGACATGGTTTGCATTTAGTTATACGAATTGCATAGCAGAGAGGTTGATCATGGCAACAAAACAGGAGACACTGCTGACATCGAGCTTATGATTAAGGGTTAAAGAAGATTTATTTTGGTGCCTGTCAAATTAGGGTGTCAATGGTTTTTAATCTTTTATAATTCAATATTGTCAAAAGTTGGCTCCAACAGTTAACTTTTGCATCAATCATTCAACTAATTAAATTTACGAAATGGAAATTATGTTTTTTCAATCCTTACATGTGGAGAATTGTTTTTATTTTATCTTTGTAATTGTGTGCTTTTCACTGAATTTGTTTTTGGATGGCTGGAGTTACAACTGACATAAAAGGGGATGTATATCTCGTATATGCCATTAGAAGCAGATTGTATATCTATTAGTTGTTTTAATATCATAGTCCAATTGCACCATTATTAGTTGTTTTACTATCACAATGTCTATGCCATTAGAAGCAGATTGTATATCTCGTATCTTCAAGTTGAAGCCGGGTCAACCTGAAACAGGAAGGATATGAAAGCACTAGCTCGAGTTAAAGACTTTGTTTAGAGTGAGAATTTGTAAACACCAAGTGAAGGAGACAAGCTCTGGGAGGGAGGGAGGGGGGGAGAGAGAGAGAGAGAGAGAGAGAGAGAGAGAGAGAGAGAGAGAGGGAGGATGTGTATGTGTGTGTGTGTGTGAGAGAGAGCGAGAGAGATAGTGAGTGTATACATGTGTTTAAGTTAAGATAGGTGTCACAAGTTCTTTACCATGTGTTGATATTCTTAAGATTGATGACCTGTGGATTAGTTTCTTTGCACAAATTACGATTTATGACTATACAAGACCAATTAATTTAGCACTGTCAGAAATACTGGGTTTTGAATTTGGATCTCCGTTTGTGATCTTTTTGGGTCATTACGTTACTGAGTCCTTTGGTCTGCTTTTCACGGATTCGATAATCAAATATCCAATTTTTATCTTGCTAGTATTATATCCTCATTGTTCTTAATATTGCAAGTGTAACAGGTCAGGTAGCTTGACTATATCCTCATTGTTTGCTTGGCCTGACAAGAGTTACCAAATTGCATCTTGTTTGTCATTTACTAATTTATGGATCAGCATTTGTTTTTGCTTTACTATCAGCTCCTGCATGTCAAATCCTCGAGCAATGCCTACAAGTCAGCTGGGTTACATTGGGTTGTCCTGCCTCCTTCATCAGGTACGACAACTACCAAATTCCGCATCAATATGAATATTGTAGCAATGTTAATTATAGATTTTGCTTAGAGGTTCAGGTTGCAGAGAAGATATTAAATAAAACCATCTTACAAGTCAATTTTCACTTCAGTTGAACCAATTGCTCTTTTACAGTGTTTCTGTGCAAAAACGGCATCTTTACGTGCGCCAAATGAGTTGTTTAATTAGGTATTATGGTCTTTAGTTTTTGAAATTATAACTTCATGGTATATTCTAAGAAACTGAGTGGACCCATCCACGAATTTAACTACTTCTCCATTATTGATTTGGGATCTGCCAGTCACCTCAACTTATTGTGTTTTTTTTTTCTTTTCCGTTGAATGAACATAAGAACAAATAGTTGCTTGTCCCAGTTGTGGTTCTTAGCCTCAAGTGACTTTCTATTAAGAAAAGGGAAGTATAATACAGACTATTAAAAGAGGTGTGATCAAAGGTTACCCTTCATTATTGTGGAGGAAATCATTATTTAGGTATTGTATTTCTCGTTTTTTTTTGCATGGAATTTGCTCTTGAAAATCATTGTATAAATTTTCTTACTAATAAACAAATAATCTCAATACCTAATACAATAGTCTTTATATTCGTTATACGATACATGTATTATAGTTGATTGGAATAAAATTCCACAAAACAATTGATTGGAGACTCTACATACCAGCATTTTTGGGGTTTTGAGCTAAACTCTTTGGGGGCGTTTGGTTCTCAGAATGTTTTCAAAAGAAATAAAATCTGTCAAGGGAATGGAAAACTGAAAGACAAGCATGGAATTACATAGAATGTAATTAAATTTCATTCATTGTTTTAGTTTGTAAAGTGGGATGAGATGGAATGAGCGGATGTACGGTAGGTGGGGTAAGATTGTATGGGATGGGTGGGGTATGGTTAGATAAGGTAGGATATGTTAGGGTGGGTGAGGTAAGGTAGGATGGCGTTAGTAGAGTGGGGTGGGGTGAGGTATGGTAGGGATGGGGTGGGGAGGGGTAGGATGGGTGGGATATGGTTAGGTAGGGTGGGTGGGTGAGGTAGGGTAGGTAGTGTCGATGGAAAAAACGTATTATGGGACTCAATTCTTTGCTTATTTGGTAAGAAAATAGATTCCAATCCTTAGCCAACCAAACATACAAATGAATGAAATTTTCATTCTGTGAAACAAACAAGCCCTTGATTACTAATGTTTGTTGGGAGGGGTTAATGGTCACTGAATACTTCCTGTTAGGGGTAGGTTACGCGCAAGCACAAGCAGCGAGGGTCTGTTTCATACTATCGATCATCTATTTGTTTTGTTATCTCAAATACTTTAACTGTTTGGTTTGCTGGATTTTATGGAATTCATTAGCTTAAAGGATTTTGAAATGCCTTATTGGTTGGATTTCAAAATTCTTTCAACTCTTGAAAGATTATAAAATCGTGTAAACCAATGATATTAGAAAATCCGATGAAATATTGGAAACCAAATTGTTTATTGTAGGATCTGATATGCTATTATTGTAGAAAGATGTGAGCAAAAAGAGGGACTCCTATGCCTCTCTGATGTTTTTTCCGATAAGAATGGGATATGGTAATGCAAATGTGGTTGCAGCATGAAGAAACCCCCATGTGTGTGCCGTTGAGAAAAGAGATTTCTTTGACCAGACTTAGGGAAGCCTTTCTCTTGCTACAAAGTATGACATCTTAAATATTATTATTCGGGTGAATCATGTGTTTGGTTATAGAACATTCCCATAAGGAATCAGGTCCAATAAAATGGAAGATGTATTAACTTTATGGGGGTATCCATTGAGGCGTATGGAAAGTTGTCTTTGGTTTGGTCTATCTATGGGTTTATAATGTGAGATATGGGGGTATCTCTATGGGCTATGGCCATTTGAACCAACCCATCTTCAAGTATGGTAATAAATTTTACTCGTTTGAAATAAAATGTAATCAAAATGTGAAATAGTGTTGTCTAGGGTGTTATTTTACCTTTTCATTTATAGAGAGAGCTAAGTTTGTTGAAACTTGCTCATAAAAGATATAGAATTGTGTTTGAGTTTGAGTTTAAATCCTGAAGAAATGAGGCGATGGGCAAATGGTAGATCAGCATATAAAGATTATATAACAGGTAGAAGTAGAAACGATGGGAGTTGTAATTAATTAGCAAATAAAGATTGGTGAAGCTTATATATTATATGTTTGTGACTTGCAGGTAACAGGCACAGACCACTTTTATTTCGGTGTTCTAGGCGGGGGTGATGGCTATGCCGAAGCTCCCGGTTAGTTCTATCTTTTTGCCATTCAAAAAAGAAAAAGAAAAAAAAAGGCACAGCACCCAACATCTCTCTGTGTATCAGGTAGACCCTTCCACTGCCACCGCCACTAGTATCAGATTCCTCTTCTCTTTACGTAATACAAACATGTACTTCTCATCTTTTTTTTTTCCCCTCCATCCATCAACCTCTTCTATTCTCATGGTCATTCGAACCTTTTCTTTTTCTTTTTTTTTTTCTTTTTTTTTTTTTTTAAATTTAGGAATTGTTTAGATTTTTTTAATGCATTTTTAATCGATGATAGTTACACATGAATAAAAGTTAGAAATAGAAAATAAAGAAAAACTATTAAAACTTCACATTTTTTTTTTCATGTTTTTTATTCTATCCATGTTGATTACAAAAAGAGAAATGAATTTATGCTAAACTTAATTCTATGCTTTCTCTTGAGAATCAAGACTCCCCTCACAAAATGAAAAAACTTTTGTAAATCTCATGTGATTTCATTCAATTTCATTTTACTATAACAAATGTCACCTTAGAATGCGAATATGTCTCGTATGGTCGGTCGTATTTGATAACCTGTAAAACACCTTCTTTGTTTGATTATACATGTTTTTAAGGTGACTTTCTCTCTCTCTCTCTCTCTCTCTCTCTCTCTCTCTCTCTCTTTTTTTTTTATTTTGTAATTTTTTACAATCAAAATTGTTTTTCTATGCTTGGGAAGTTCTATGGCTTGCATGTACTCTTTTTCGTTGGTTGTTTTATACATATTGCTGTTGTTGAAAAAGTTATTTTTCTGTTACAGATTTTATTATTATTTTTATACTTAAAACACGTGTTTTTAATATTTCTATCGTTTGTCAGTTAAAACACATGTTTTTATATTTCTATTGTTTTTCAGTGATTTTATTTTTTTTTTTCACTTTTCAATTACAAATCTAATACACCCTCTATTTTTCTATTATATGTCATATATGATCATAACAAGTTATTATTTGCCCATGGATTGCGTTAGGATGAAAATGAGATAATATGTTTACACACACCATAAAATATTTAAACAAGTATAACCTTATTTATGGCAATGTATTTAGTAGATAGATAAAATTAAAGTATTTATTATAAAAATTGATGTTTGTAAATTATAACTTGTAGTTTTCTATGAATAATAACAATAGCTTTTTTTTATTTTGTTAATCACAATCATTGTCTAATTTTTCACGTTCAATTGTTTATTTATCAACTATAACATTGAACAATTAATTTATACCATTTGTAACTACTAACAAATTAAAATTGATATGTTTCATCAATCATAATATTGAAAAATTCTATATCACTTATAACGTCTAACTAATTAAATTTTTTTTTTTTTTTTTTGGCTTGAGTGTTTGTTTGCAATACTAAACCTATAGAATTTTTGGTTGAAATTTTAATTCGTGTTTTTTTTGGGGGTTTTAGGGTTTCAGAGTTAGATGAATCGTAATGTCATAGATATGATGATTGTAAAGTTGGTTAAAATTAAATGTATTGTAATAATTAATTAGAAAATAAATCATTAGTTTGATTTGTGATATTTGATGGCATAAAATAAGGAATAAATATAAAATATGTTATTAGGATATCAATGATTGATCATGAGTGAATATTTTCAGTTTGTTAATATAAAGTAGTTATATACGGAGTAATTGATATAAAAATGGATAACAAAAACATAAAAATATAGTGGGTCTGGTCAAACTAGAGATGACTGGCATTGACATTGATGGATAGGTTTCACCTTGTAAGTCCCAGTGCAGACGACAGGTTACATGTGTTTGTGAAGACTTTCCTTATTACGATTGGTTGTATGTATAACAAATTAAAGGGATAATTATCAATCATCATAACATGGTATGTTATAATAATTAATTATTTAATTCACAGGATTTATATATGTTACCAGACTCACCTACTTTTCGTCCGTCATCATCTGTTAAATAAATATCACAATTTTCATATTCAAGATGATATATCGTATCATTTCATTTCATCATCATTTATACCCGCCTGTTATTATTAATTGTTATCGGAGTAAATGTAATCCTCCGCGCTTTAATATGTCACTAATCTTTTAAGACTATTAATTAATTAATGAAATAATTTCCTTTTAATTAAGTTATTAATATGTTGTTATGTGTATGCATGCTTTGGAATGAATTTCAGCCTCATATTAATTAAGTTAGGTTTTTAAATGTTACAGTTGGTTGAATATAAACAGAACATAGCGAATTTATTGAATTTTGATTGTAAATAAGTGAGCGGGGTATGTATCGTATAATAACACAGTGGTTTGGGGTTGCATGAGACTGAGAGGTGTATTGAAAGTTAGGCTGCCTGATGTCGATCGACTTAAACTTAATAATTAATTTCATATATATATATATAATTGGCAAAACAAACTAATTAAAAATACCATGATTCAAATCTTATCGTTTTTTTTTTGGGAGAATATATTTCATATATATCCTTACAAACTTTAAATATTACGCAATTCCTTATTACATATATATTATTCCAAATCTTTAAATCTCACATATATGTCAAAATGTCTATTTTAAATTTATTTTATCATTTAAAGAAAATCATTTTATTATTGAATACCTTAACTACCATCTTAAACACCAACAAAAATAATTTAAAAGAATAAATATCATTTTGTAATTTAATTCAAAAATATATTAATTAAGAAAATGATATTTTACATTTTTTTAAATAATAAAAAAGGTCATTTTGATATATATATATATATATATATATATATATATATATATATATATATATATATATATATATATATATATAGTATATATAGTGTGTGTGTGTGTGTGTGTGTGTGTGTGTGTGTGTGTGTGTGTGTGTGTGTGTGGGTGTGGGTTGGGTGTGTGAAAGAGAGATTTACAGGTTTAGAAAGATATATATATATATATATATATATATATATAATAAGAAAGTTTGTAAAGATATATACGTAATAATTTAAAGTTTACAAGAATACGTATGAACATTAATGTTGTTTGGTTTTTAGTTAGCCTAAACAAAGGAAATTAAGAAGCAAAAGCAGCATCTCCTGTGTGTCAGTGTGATAGAGTTGGGAAAATCATATGAATTACAACATTCATGTTTGGAAAGAAATATAAATAAGTGTAATTAATTTATAAGACAAAAAAAGAAAGTACGTAGGTAGGTGTAAGATAGTAAGTATATTTTTTGCCCTTTCGGGTGTGGCTAAATAACAACCAAACAGTTAATTAACCCAATTTAGTTTCTTCTAAACTTCCCCTTTGAACCAATTAACCCGATGATGGACTTGAAGTTCACCATCAAACTTGATGAAAAGACTTTTTAATTTCTAAATCAGCAAAGAGTAAAAAGGCTTCAATTCCAAACAAGACCCTTTAAAGTTTAAACCTAAGTAGCATCCTCATGTTCATCGTATTATTTTCTTAACATCTTTATTTATGTATTAATATATTTATTATTTATTTCTTATATATGTTAACAAGTCACATACATATATATCCCTTAATTAGTGGAGGGTTTGTTTGAATAGCACCAATCAAATATTTATATATATGCAAACTTAATTTGATGATGAATTGAAGTATAAGATCACAAATGTAATAGTGTACGTACGTAAGAGTCTAATTAAATATGTGCTTCTTAATATTGCTCAAATATCTACACACTTAAACTAACCGGCCAATCAATATGAGGTGAAAATAAAAAAAAATCAAGGTTACGTTTAGTTAATGAAAAATTTTCAATTTCAGTTTTCAAGTTATAGTTTTTGGAAAAAAAAAAAAAACAAGAGATTCTATAAAAAGTGAAAACTTGTTTAGATGATGAAGTTTTAGTTTTAAGAAAAATAATACGGGTGATTATAAAATAAGAAAACTAGGATAGGTGATAGAATAATATGAGAGAGAAAGAGAGTATTATAAAAAAAATATAAGGTAGGTAATAGAAAACTAAGAGAGAGAGTAGGAAAAGTGGTATTTTAAAAAGTGAAATGAAAATTTATGAAAATATTTTTAATTAAATAAGTTTTTATTTTTTTTAAAAAGTGATATGAAAATTTTCGATAACTAAACGCACCAAGTGTTTTGATCCTTTTGGGCCAAAGGGCAAAGGCCACGAAGGAGAAGTCAAGCCCATTGGTTTTAATTTCATATTACCCTAATACCCTGGAAACTTGGAGCACATTTTTTTATTTCTAAATGCCTTTTATAATTAAAGAGTGAATCATGTTATTTTTTTATAAATACATAATAACAAATTGGGTTTATTATGAAATAAACCATCATATTTTCACATTTTTTTTACGTTTTCGTCCCTTCATGTTATTTCTTTCCATAAAAGTTCTCAAGTTAATTTTTTCTTTTTGGTTTAGCGAAAAATGAACCTGGTTTAATAATTAAATCCGGGGTCTAATAGTGAAATTTCACAAAACTAAAAACAATAATATTGAGGGACGAAAACGCAAAAATCATGAAAACATGTTGGTTTTTTCGTAATAAAGCCTAATAAAATTGCATGATAAGTTTAATAATTTCTCAACACCATCATATCATGGTTTTGGAGTTTTGGATGGTGGTAGGACAATTTTATGTGTACAAGACAAGACATACCTTCTTGGTAGGGTCTGATTCATTTGGATTGTTTTTCCACATCTTAATTTATCAAATCTGTCCAAAAATATAACATTACATAAATTACATGTAAAAATTCATGATCCATAACACGTAATCATTCCAGGTGTTTTTCTCCTGATGTTTGTCCTATTGATCAATTTTTATTTTATTTTATTCGATCATACATGTATCTATGAATCTTGTATTTACTAATTAGATTAATCATGAAAGTATTTGATTGATATTACGGTACATAAAACTGAAAGATAAATAAAAACTTATATATATATGGGTTCAAATGAGTACCACTAGTAAACACACACTATAACTATGTGAAACGTGTGTGTTTACATGAACTGTACTGTTGTGAACGTGTGTTCACAACTAAGCATGTTCACATGAATTTTTTCACGTTCACATGACTTTATAATGCTAGAAAGTGTGAATGTATATAATTTTTTACGAATAGCCTTATTTTATTTGTATCTAAATGAATATGAAAAAAAATTAAAAAAAAACTTTTTTTTCGGAGCAAGTTCACATCCGAAACCCGTGTGTTCACAGGAACTCACGGTACTCTGCATTTTTTAGGTACTCACATGAACCATATTCTATAAACCTCCATGCATCGAAGAACCTTCATGCACCACTACAAATGCGTCACAATTCCCCATTATTTTCACGTGATGCATCAAATTCTCGCGTGATGCATCGAATTCTACGTGATGCATTACGATTTTTTAGCGATGCATTGTGGTTCTCCAAGCTTCTTCGATGGATAGAGGTTCTCTATTGAACCCACCCCTATATATATATATATATATATATATATATATATATATATATATATATATATATATATATATATATATATATATATATATATATATATATATATATATATATATATACTCTTACTGGATCGATCTCAAGTCGTCAAATTTTCTTGAGTAAATTACACAAATGGTCCCTGTGGTTTGGTGCTTTTTGCTCTTTTCGTCCCTCAAACATTTTTTTTGCACTAATAGTCCCAAAATCCCAAACCTTTAACACAAATGGTCCCTGCCGTTAAATGAAACCGTTAGACCAGTTAAGTCACAGGGGCATTCTCGTCATTTTCATCTCAGGGACCATTTACGTAATTTTTTAATAGTTTATATTTTTTTATTTTTTTCTATATGAAGACGTCTTCATCATCCTCATCGTCTCTTTACTCCTCCTCAAAAATCGACTACCAAAATCGACATGATTCTTATCCTCAATTCCTATGTAATCTTTATATATGATTACATGAACCTGATTCTTATCATCACCCCTACCAAAATCGACGACCTCAAGACATGGCTCAGCACTGCCCTCACCAACCAAGACACTTGTTTGGATGTTCTCCAACAGATCAATTCCACCTTTCTCCCTCACATCACTTCACTGATGCAGAATTCCAAAACTACACGCAACAGTTTAGCTATTGTTTCCAAGATCTCCGAGATGCTTGACAAGTTTAATCTCCCCATCCACAGGAGGTTGCTGTCTTCAAAGTTCCCGGAATGGGTCGAACCTGGTGACCGGAGGTTGCTTCAGGTCCGGCCGGTACCCAATGTGACTGTGGCCTTGGACGTGAATACGCCCAATCACTTTGTCTCTCTTCAATTTGCTCAGCAGCTGATTCCCTCACTCGCATTGACGGTTCACGGAGCATTCTCCGACTGCTGGCGCGACGGAGAAACCTCGC
Source organism: Centrapalus pauciflorus (assembly GCA_020465985.1). Taxonomy (NCBI): domain Eukaryota; kingdom Viridiplantae; phylum Streptophyta; class Magnoliopsida; order Asterales; family Asteraceae; genus Centrapalus; species Centrapalus pauciflorus. Next base: position 231,182 of record JAANYP010001524.1, read on the forward strand.
AGTGCCACGGAGTGAAGATGGACCTCTAACGGAGTTGAATCGATGTTAATGGTAGTGCAAGTGGTGGATTCCGATGAAGAAGAAGGGGAATGAGAGGATATTGCCGCCGTCGACATATTGGGTCGATCGAATTGGGGAAACCGGTGATTGGAATTTGGGGATTATGTAGTGAGTTGACTGTTAATGGACGACCATGGATGGAATCGTACAGAGTGTTTGGGGAGTGAAAAAGAGAGGTGGGAGTTTGAACAAAAAAACATATAAAATAAAAACAAAACAAAAAAAAATATAAACTATTAAAAAATTACGTAAATGGTCCCTGAGATGAAAATGACGAGAATGCCCCTGTGACTTAACTGGTCTAACGGTTCCATTTAACGGCAGGGACCATTTGTGTTAAAGGTTTGGGATTTTGGGACTATTGGTGCAAAAAAAAAAGTTTGAGGGACGAAAAGAGCAAAAAGAACATCAAACCACAGGGACCATTTGTGTAATTTACTCAATTTTCTTTAAATATAATATATGCTAACGCCAGCTTCCGCAAATATATTATATTCATTAGTCGATCTCTCTCTGTCTGTCTTTCTAGATCTCTCTCAGATTAATTAAGCATATATATATATATCATATGTATATATAACCAACCACTATGAATTGAAGATGGAATTAATTAATCAGTTTTGGAGATGGAATAACTAGCAGATCGAATGAGGAGTAAAGTTATAAGGTGATGAGTAATTTTGCATGCAGGCAGTGGAATTAATTAATTAATTAATGGCCTTCTTCCCCACCAATTTCATGCTACACCAACATCACTCTCTTTCTCCATTTCTCCCTTCTGCTTCTGCTTCTGCTTCTGCTTCTCACGACTTCCATGGTAATTTACTCTACCTTAATTAATTCATTTCTCTCTATTATTATTATATATTCTTCTTCTTCTTCTTCTTCTTCTTCTTCTTTGACACGAATTAAGTTCAAATTTTCCATCTTTCCAATATTGCATCAAACAGTTTTAGTAGAGTATAACTCAAGAATTAATGCGTTATTTAGGGCACAAATTACTGTTTCCAATCATGACACCAATATCTAAAAAGGGTCTTTCATTTTCCGCGCATCTTGTTTGCTGTAATTAAGAACAGAACCCATGCATCGAGTTGATCAGTGATGCACTTGCACACACAAATCAATTAATTAATGTTACCGATCATGAAACCATTCAAATTAACTAGTGGGTTTTAGAAAGAAGAAAAATAAAGTTCAAATCTTTGTAATAATGTTAAGCATCAAGCATGATCGAGTATTGATTAATTAATGTTAGGGAAAAGGTCAATGGGGTTGACGGAAGTACGTATGTGATCAAGAAAGGAAGAATGGAGAAGATCATGAGGAATCATCAGATGAGGGGCTAGTTGGAGGTGAGAAAAAGAGAAGGTTAAACATGGAACAAGTGAGGACACTTGAAAGAAACTTTGAGTTGGGGAATAAACTTGATCCTGAGAGGAAAATGCAGCTTGCAACAGCACTTGGCAAGACAAATTGCCATTTGGTTTCAAAATAGAAGAGCAAGCTAGATGGAAAACAAAGCAATTGGAAAAAGATTATCATGTCCTTCAGAAACAATTTGAAGCCATCAAGGCTCAAAATGATTCACTCCTATCTCTAAATCACAAACTTCATGCTCAGGTATATAATCACCTACTTCCTTAACTATATATATATATATATATATATGCTAACTATAATTTGTTAATTAATTTGAGTATCGATCTATTATGTTCTTTTCCCACAAATAATTTTGTTTAAGTACTTTTGATATGCATCTAACTGACCAGTTTTTAAATCAAAATTATCATTTGCTAATACGAATCAATATTCAACCTCAAACTAATCAATTATCTCATCATGTCCATAATTATCAAACTTTTAATTTCTTGCAGTGGATTAACACACAAATTAAATGATTGAAATTTACAGATAATGGCACTTAAGAACAAGGAGGCAACAGAATCAATCAACCTCAACATCAAAGAAACAGAAGGATCTTGTAGTGAAAACAGTTGCGAGATCAAACTAAACATCTCAACAACACCACCACCGTTGGATAGCCCGTTATCCTCACACCATCAGCCCATCGTCCCTAATCTCTTCCACTCCTCCATTGTTGATACATCTCATCACATCTACCAAAACCACCCATCTTCAAGACCTGATGGACATAAAACCCATCACTCGGTTACCATTAAAGAAGAAAGCTTATGCAATATGTTTGTCAGTATTGAAGATCAATCTGGGTTTTGGCCATGGTTAGAACAACAACCACAATTCAGCTGATCCGTCGAATGAAAACAATTTTCATCGATTGATATTAATTAATATACTAGGTAGCTAGCTTCTTGGTTACAATTTGTTCTTGAGGTTTCAATTCTTGTTCTGTCCCCCTTTTACGTAATAGTATATAAATTAGAAGAAGACAAAAGAGAGATAGAGGATATATAGTTTTGTTTTTTAAGTTTTCGAATTTAACTCCGACATTGGTTGGTTTAATTTCAAATCCATATTCAATTCTTGGGAATTAAAAACTATCAGGTCTGAAGAAAAAAACATCACATGGGTGTTTTGTTTGTTTACTTGCTGAAAATTTTGTACCTACATTAACATTTAAATTTATTTGTTTTTCTCTTTTTGGGATTTGATGTTAAGAAACCCATAATTTTTTATATATTATCCTTCTAAATTATCATTCGATAATTGATAAAGTAAGAAATTTTTTTTTTTTTTTTTAACATAGTACTCGAACATGGTACCTAAGAATTAATACACATAATTTTCAAATTCACAAAATCCAATGCTAGGCTCTTTGACATTAAAAATAAAAAGGGTAACTCTTTGACAATAAGGATGCAATATATTATTATTATTATTATTATATACTTTTGTCTTTTAACTATTATTTTCTTGTTTTTTTCTGTATTTATTAACATATAAGTTCATTATATTAGATCGAACTTTATGATAATAAAACTAGATATGTCAACACCATATGCGACACCAAAAATAGTAATTGATAGACAATTTTTTTTTTATTTTTTGAAATATGTATTTAGAAAGTTTAAAATGGATGTTTTTATTTTAGTAAATGGCTGGATTATAAAAGTATGACCAATACCTGACCACAATGGTCATTTGAATCACATCAAGCCCTGGCCTTGTTTGATTGTTTTGCAATCAACTACCAATCTAAATATGTCTGATTTTAAATTTATATTCAATGTATGTATTTAACGACTTGAAAAACCATTCGGATCTAGAAAGAAAGGATCAAGAAAGCGACGAGAGACGTGGGGTACGAAATGAAGCACAAAATTCAATAGAAGAAGAAAACAAGGAAGAAGAAAACAAGGTAGAGTTGGAAATGGTCACTTTCTTGAATTAGACATTTGGCAAAGTGACATTTTTGACATGAATGACATATATATGGGGCTCTAACTCTAATTCTAACTCTAACTCTAACTCAAACTCAAACTCTGCCTCTCCTTTTTCTTTTCCTTTTCCTTTTATAATCTAACTTTACACCACTCCATATCAATTCAAACATCAACAAATTAACATTTCATTTCATATATACTTCCTTTATGTAAAGGAGAAAAACCATTTCATAAGGAAAATTTCATATATATATATATATATATATATATATATATATATATATATATATATATATATATATATATATATATATATATATATATATATATATATATATATATATATATATATATATATATATATATATATATATATATATATATATGGTCGAGATCCATTGAAAACTATATTAGACTGGAAAACTGGAAAACCATATCAAATGCACATGTTCATTATGATAAAATGTTAAATTTCATGTAAAATTATAATATACATATGTTCAAAATTGCATTATGATTAACTAAGTCATATCACCTACATGTTCGTTAAGACAAAATGTTTAATTTCATGCAAAAATGCGTAATATACACATGTTCATGCATATTGCACATTTGAACATGCGCATATTGTTATTTTGCATGAAATGAAACATTTTATCCTAATAAACATGTAAATTATGTGAACTAGTCAATAATAATGCACATTTGAACATATGGATATTGTAGTTGTGCATTAAATTTAACATTTTACCGTAATGAACATGTGCATTTAATATGGTTTTCCAGTCAAATATGATTTTCCTTATATCTTGAACCTATATATATATATATATATATATATATATATATATATATATATATATATATATATATATATATATATATATATATATATATATATATATATATATATATATATTAAAGAGTGTTCATCAAAACCTGAATCTCAGCATCTGATATAAAATGTTGAAAATCTGATCCGAAACTATCCGATATATTTTGTATTGAGTGTTACATAATATTGACTGTTTATTATTATTTTAAAATATATTTTTTAGTTTTATCTTAATACTAGATTATTACCCATGTATTACATGGGATAATTTGAAAACCAAATATTTTTATAACCATGTATAATATAATAATTTTATTATTTTAAGAATAATAAGCTTTATTTAATTTTAATTATTTATTTATTAAGATCAGTTTTGAATATAATTGATTTGCTTTAAAATATAAATTAAATTTAGTAAATGAATTGAGAAAAGGAGAGTGCGACACATGAAAAATCAAATGAAAGCATGACACGTGACGTATTATTTACTCATTGATTGGTACCATGTTTGTAGACCCACATATTACATGGATATTTTATATAAAAAATAAATTACTTATAAAAAGAAATAAACTAATAGTACATTAAAAATAAGATTTTATAAGAAAATTTGAAAGGAAAAAAGATTTTTGAATGATATATTTAAATATTTAATTAGTATACATTTAAAATAAAATATTAAAATATAATGATATGAATTATAAACAGTGTTAACAATTTATCATAATTTTTTTTTATTTAAGTTTACGATACTTTAAAACAAATTATGAGTTACCATAATTATGATTACAAGGAATAAAATAGAAAAAAAGGCATAATTGTATTTTTATTTCAATTAATTAAGTTGTATAAATGGAAAAACTAAATTAGGAAAATAGGCGGGAAAATGAGAATTTATTTCAATGAGAGAATGACACGTGGCGAAAAACATTTTGCTTTATTAATATATATTGATTATAGATTTATTAACTAATATTTTATATATTTTGGATTTTTAAATCTTTATTTAGTCGTTTTGAGTTTGTGATATATTTATCTTTAATACGTATTTGGATATATGAATTTGTATTTTAGATATTTAAATATAAGATTTAATTTTAAAAAAAAATTAAAAATATAAATTTTCGGATATTCAGATAATCCAATATCCGAATCCGAAATTTTGGATATCCGGATAATCCGATAATCGAAATATAGGAATCAGATTCAGATAGCAAAAATAACTATTCAAAATTTTGGATATCCGAATTGATTTTGGACACCCCAATTGATTGTTTCAGTAGCCCCAATTGATAATGCAGCCGTTGCGTTATCTGCAACGATATGTCTCAGCAGCTGTATGGAATTCCTATATGTATCTGCAACAGCAGCATTCATTGTCTGATAACACTTGGAAGTAATGAAGACAAACAGATCAATAAAGATCAAATGTGCTCAGATTATTAACATGTTACACCATCTGTTTTTATGTTTGATTAACTGCAAGAGCAATGACCAATTGCATTCTTTAATTTATTTTATTCTAAATGCATTTAAAGTTAACATTCAAACATCATCTGCACACATGTTTAAACCAATTTTAATTCATTTTCTTCTAAATGCCTATAAAGTTATATATGTCAGTTGGTTATGGTATGTTATCATATAATTTGCAATATATAAATACAATGTTCCTATTATATATCTGATGCATTGACTACATTATTCAGGTTTAATGATTTTACATTGATTTGTGAATAATGTATATAAAATTCATTCAGTTTACATTTTAATTCTTGTGTAGTGAAGTATGATACATTCGAAAATTACGTGCCTTCAACTGATGATGAAGCAACTATAATTAAATTTGATGAATCTGATCAATTAGAAGTCATGGAGTTTTCTGAAGATGTACTAGGAGAAGGTTTGCCCGTCAAGGCATTCGCAAAAAAGGGTGTGGTTCACGGAAACGGATGATTGGGAAAGCCGAGGAAACAAAGATCAATGTGCCTAAACGTGAGCGACTTTGTAGATTTTGTAATCAACACGCACTCCAAAAACTCATACTATTTCCAACCTTTCCCCACATGAAGACCCACTTTGTGCCTTCATGAACTTTGTAAAGAAATCCATTATGCCGTAGCTATGAGGGTGTTTTCCCCCTCCCGGATCATTGATGCAATCTCATTGTCCTTATCGTATGCTTTTTCAAGAAGCACTACCAACTTTTTAATAACGTTACTCCCACTATATTTTTCTTCGATTGCTTCCAGACCATCCATAATATCTTTATTCACCCAATTTGTTGCATTGTCAACACATATTAATACGACTCTGAGAAAATATAGCTAGCAAACATGGTAGATACTAATAATGACTTTCTCCTTTATTTAAGCCTTCCCTTCATGTGACTCTTGAAGAGTCTATTACGGGGTGATTGAGTGACTTTTCAAATTAGATTTGCATACAGGCACATTCACCTAATTTAAAAATTTTCAATGAAACAATATAAACAACATTTGGTACAAAAAAAGATGCATAAGATTCAAAATATTCATACGAATTAAAACCAAGAAAATTAAAAGAAAAAAAAAAAAAAAAAAAAAACTCAACCTACACATGATTCATAAGCTACAATGAAACAATGTAATATAAATTTAAATGTAAAAGATGAACAGGATTCACTACATTCTTTAGATTACATGAATACATCGGCTACCTGATATTATACTAATAGCAATAGCCCATCGCAAGTCATAGAAACAAATATAGGAATAAACCCTAGAATCAGATAAGAGATACAAACCAGTGGATAATCAAAACCACATATCGGAAGAAAGCAATTCAAGAAACATAAATCATATCGAGATAAAGCCACAAGAAATCAAAGAAACAACACCTGATTTCTGAAGAAGCATCCCATCGAAGAAACCCTCGATAGAAATCTCTGTAAGCCGATTAGAAGAAACCATCGATAGAATCTTCGATTAGAAGATTCGAAGCAACGTTTCAGAAGAACTAAAGCCGTTTGGGTGAGCAACGGTTGAAGAAACAAGTGCTCGTACAGAGAAAAAGAAAAGAAACAAGTGCCGTGAAAAAGGAGAAAAGAAACAAAAGGTTCAAGGTATTTTACCAACACCCTTGTAATTTACCTATTTTTATTCTTTTTCAGGCCTTTTTAATTTAATTATATTATAAGTTAAAAAAAAGAAAAATTCTTAAAAGTCTTTTTAAGTTTTATACGTAGTCTTTGGGGTGTGTGTGAGAATTAACACACATAAAAGTCTTTATAAGTTTTAAGTGTGTGAGGATTAAAGCACATACAAGTGTTTTTATAAGTTTTTTTGGTATATGTAAAGATTAATATATATATACAAGTTTTTTAAGTTTTTGGTATGTGTAAGGATTAACACACATACAAGTTTTTATATAAAACAATTAAAAAATATGTGATACTTTTTTTTTTTAGAAAAATTATGCAAAAAACCATCAATGTATAAATTTTTTTTTGATTTAGCACTAATTTCATTTTTTCCTGATAAGTACCCAAACTGGTTAAACATTTTAAATTCACCCTTTTGACGTGTTATAATATATTAAAATGCTTAAACCATTTTGTAAAAATCATCAAAGCATAAAACTTTTTCGATTAAGTTCCTCACTAATTTTGTAGTTGTTGTTGTCATTATTATTATTGATAACTTTTAAATTATTAAATATTTATTTTCGATTTTATTTTTTACTTAATATTAAACATTATAATTTTGTATTTGCTTTGAATATTTATTTATGTTTATATTACGATTATATGATAAATCGTTGTTTATTCATGATTATAATATGAAATCTTTTGATTTTCAACTTTTCGATAAAATAAAACGAACCATTCTGTTGATTATCTTTTTCAAACAAACGACGATGTAAATATATAGGGGTTCAATGGAAAACCTCGATGCATTGAGAACCTTTAAGAACTCAAAATACATTAAGGGCATTTTAGAGATGTTAAATATATTTACCATTAATTTTGAAAATTTTTTAAAAAAATATTTAAAGATAATTAGGATTAAGGAACCAAATCAAGTCAATCACTATAATTCCAAATATACTTCATTTCCCTCCCTTTTCTTTCTTTCTCTCTCTTACACACACTAGAATGTGCCATATCGTTTTTCAAAATCAGTCCAAACGGAAAATCCAATTGAAAAGCGTTGTGCTAACTAAAATAAATCGGCCCATTATCTTTCCATTAAATTGGCCCACAAATATTGCTTAATGTTTTGTTTCGACTTTCACCCAACACACCTCCCAAATAGGGTCGTAAGAAAACCAAACATTGAGCGAACTGTTTGGCGAGAAGTTCGTTTATTTTTTTGTATTTATTAAACGAACGTGAACAGAAAATTTTGTTTGTTTAATTAAATGAACGAATATGAACAGAGGTTTCGTTCGGTAATTTACGTTCGATTCCGTTCGTTCATTCATTTATATTAACTTCTAACAAATATATTATATTTAATATAAATATAATGTTTTAGTATTACATATTATATTAATTAATAATATAAATCTTAAAAAACACTTTTTAATACCGATATCATTGATGACATTGAATGAATATAAAGAAATATTCAAATGCTTAAATTTTGTTAAATTAGTATTGAAATTGAGTTTTTTGTTTCTTAATACATTAATTTATTATTACCGTAGTAGTTTGAAGTCATTTATAAATCTTATGAATGTACAAAACGTAATTTAAAAACTATGAATCGTGTGTTGTGTGTTTTGTTTTTATTCAACAAGGTTGTTTGTTTATGTTCAGTTGTATTCGTTTATGTTTGTTTAATTGTTCGATTATCTGTTAAACGAACGAACATAAACGAACACGAACAAAGTCAAATCCTTAACGAACGAACACGAACAGAAAAGCTCTCGTTCGTTTCGTGTTCGTTTATTTGTTCGGCTAAAATTAAACGAACGACATGAGCATACCCTAATTCATGTTTGTTTACAACCCTAATCACAAACCTTGAACGTGTAAAATCTCCACCGTCATCATCATGACCGGCAGCCACCACCATCCGTCTGATGGTTAGTGTTTACGTACTAGAATAAGGATCGATAATGAACCACACATTTAAATATACATGCATAGAGGTACCATTGAAAATAAAATACTTTTTTTACATATAAATGTGGAAAATAATATTATAAGAGTGTGTGTATTCAAATCACTATCTTTTTATAAACTAAAAAAAATAATCATACAATCACATGTGTATGATTTTTAATGTAAATGTTTCTCAGATTATACATATATTGATATATAAAAAATGGTGACTTGTATTCATATACTCTTCTAACGTTAACTCATACATAAATATCTTTAAAAAAATATTTATTCAATGTTGATTCTTATTATATATATATATATATATATATATATATATATATATATATATATATATATATATATGTTTATACTAATTAATTTGTTCAAGCTATTAACATTTATATGTTTCAACTAATAATTAGAAATGATGTATGAGTAAACAAATAACATTTGTAACTGTTAATTAAATGCTTCCATCTCATATTGTGTAATGGTTTCGATCTGTCTTTCTAATTTATTTTCGAGAAAAGTCAAATTCAACATTTAAAGGAAAAACAGTAATGCGGACTAATTTGTGGTTATAATGAAGACAACTTAATAAACTTACTAGTTTATTATCATCTATTTATACTATTAAAAGAGTAACTAAATGCCACATGACATGCTCTTATTTAATTTGTCACATGTCGCTCTCTCCTCTTGCCACATCATTTACTGATTTTATTTTTAAATTTTAAAGCACATCAAATCTATGCAAATCTAATATGGATTAATTTAATAACTAACTAACTAAAATTAAGCAAACTTTATTATTTATATAATTATTATATTATACATATATATATAAATATCAATTTCTAAAAATTAACCCATGTAGTACATGGATAATAACCTAGTTTACATTAAATTCTTGAGTAATATTGATCGACCAACATTTCTAGATGTTAATTTAGTCTAACATTTGAGACATTTAGGATTAGTGGCTTTTTTTTTTCTTTTGTGTCAAAACTAAAACATCTGTAGTTGTGTTGTATGTAAGGTAAGTTGTGATGTTTAAATCAAGGGGTAAAGATATACAATAGTAACCTACTTTTGAAAATTTATCAATATGGTACGTCTACTTTTTTAAATGTCGACATGGTACTTGTACTTCAATTTTTCATACCGATATGACCATATTTGTAATAGACCCCTGTTTTTCATACCATTAGAACCATGTTTCGTATGTAAAAACCGGGCTTTATTATGCAGAATGACCATATCGATACAAAAAAATGAAGTACACGTACCATATAGACAATTAAAAAAGTAGACGTATCATATCGATACATTTTCAAAGGTAGGTTGCTATTGTAAGACTTTAACCCTTAAATCAACTGTAATATAACCGACAGTCCGACACGATGATTTGAAGCCCAACCCGGCCCAAGTTTGAAGAAAATGGAAAGCAAATTAAAGAAAAGGTATGGATGGGTTAAATTTAGTTAGGTGGTGGTGAAGTTGTATGTCAGTGACTCAGTGAGTAGTGATTGCCTCTGGAGGCCCATTTGAGAGCTTTGAATGGGAATCTATTTTCACTTATTAATAGATTTGCCATGCAACTTTATACCAACACTTGCCATTTTCAATCACTGTTGCCCAACTCATTTTCCTCTTGTTAAAAGTTTCCAATCATATGCCCTTCTTTTTTTCTTTTCTTTTTGGAAAATTATACCCAAAAGATTAACTTAAGGGGTGTTTGTTTACTTATTAATGGAATCATTAAGAAGTCATTTAAAGGTAAAATGAATCTCTTATTGATTCCATTAAGAGGTAAACGAACATGGTCTTACTGGTATTATACACATATAGTATAAAACTATCCATGAACCTCTTGGGTGTGAACGCAATCTCAAACACATACATAAGTTTGACGACATCAATTGGTGGGACTTATGTGTACGGTGGGCTAGAAGAGTACGTATTGGAACCCAACCGATATATACTAAAATTCACAACCTAAAGATAAAGATTGCATATAGACAGAGATGCCATGTAGAATGTTTTAAGAGTGTTTAGGTTATTGATAAAATTCAATGATTTGAAACAGGGCCAACTCAAAAGGCTTATATATGGTCGGTTGTAAATCAACTTTTGATCTGTGATTTTCTTGGTTGCTTTATCTGGCAAATTAATTAACACAATCTAAAGATGATGAACCGACCCAATAGTTGTTAGGTGGTGTCGAGTCGTGGGTCATGGCTCAAGGCATGCATTAGATCGATCAGTGGTGTGGTGATGGCTCGTTGTCCTTGAGTGACCCTCTTCTTTCTTTATTTTATTCAAAGATGTTAACTTTGCAGGCAGGCAACAAGAACACCTTCAATTCTTTTAAAGATTACATTACATATAAATTCAGGTCATTTTTCTTTATTAATATTATCAAAAGGGTGGATGGATGCCCTACAAATACTGGGGTGGTTCATGGTTGTGGACCCTGGACAGTATGGCCACCCAAGCCCCTAACTCTCTATGGTTTCTAGTACTTGCAAGCTTTAATTTGTTTGATTCTTTATCCAACTTTGAATGGGGTCATCTTGAATCTCACCAAGCCACAACCAAACAATTTACGAATATGACTTCAATTCTTTGTACAGTACAAACAAGTATGTTAATTTGTACCACACAAGCAAAAGCAGTCTGGTCAATTTAATTTCCTTTCATCAGGATATCCAACGATAACAATATCTTCTTTGTAAAATATTTAAATCCAACAACAAACAAGTACCCACATAAATATACACCCCGGCCCTAGTTGGTTCAATTTAAGTATCAATTAGCGTATTGCACAACCAATGGTGAGTGTTTATATCCATACTTATATGTTAATGCATGTATTTAATGTAATGCAAGTATGTTACAGTCAGTTTATAATTCAACTAAGGGGGCGTTTGGTTCACGGATTTTTTAGGATTTGCATTTGAAATATTGTGTTTGGTTCACATATTTTAGTAAAGACTTAAAATCCCATGATTTCATAATTCCTACCATTCTTTGTTATTTGAAAACTCAACCTCCCTCCTAGGATTTTAAATCTCAGTTGCACTGCATTCTTCAGATTAACAAAAAATTTCTAATAGATTTCGCAAATTCTTTGACAAATCCTGATAAATGAATATGCTGCATAATGCAAATCCCAGGAAAGAAAATCTGCGAACCAAACGCCCCCTAAATTTAATTATGGGTTAAGTTTCATGTGCAAATTTATCTCGTTAAAATAATATCTCGTGTAAAATATAATATTAAACTATAATTAAATTTTCAAAAACATTAATAAAAAGATGGGACTGCAAAATAGTAGGAAATGACAATGTGAAAATCAAATTGGATATAATTTGACTTGTTTGAGTGGTTTGAAAATCGCATGCTTACTAAATAATCTAGTAAATTAATTAAACAAAAAACAATTACTTTATAACATGTGATTTTTTAATAGAAAATTATTTTTTAAATATTGTCGTTAATGATAAATTTACTTCAAACAATCTTCATAGTAGTAGAGACTAGAGAGCATAGGATTCTTGAAATCCCTTTATCTATTCTCTTTAAAAAGGACATGGTGCCACAATGCAACAAAAGATGAGTACCTGATAGAAAGTGGTTTAATTTTCAGAAAATCATCAGGAATTATAACAATTGCAAAAAGGAGAATACACACACACATACAAATAAATATAGCTTGTTATGCATAGTACAACTTTTAAAAATATTTTTTCATAAACATGTATTAATTAACAATACCAAAATAACATATAGATTTCACGCACATTCATACATTCTAAGTGCATAAAATCATGCATCACATAAATGGACGTTCACATGCATGCAAATTTATGTAAGTGTACGCTCACATTATTTTTAACGAGTTTGAAGATAGGAATGTATGTGAACCTATCATCTTTATAATGTAAATTAAAACATGTTTATAAAAAAATTTTAAAAGTTTTTATAAATGTGATATTTTCTGGTACGTTGCATAATGAGTGATACTCTCTCAAACCATATTCTATATGTGTGTCTATATGTGTGTGTGTGAAGAAAAAAAATAGGTTCGTTAGTGTACCACAAAAAATCCAGCAAAACCAGTTCACCCAAGTGAATGATCATTCACATAATTTTTTCTACATTAACATGTATCTATCTATACTATTAAATCTATTCTATCTATAATAATAAATGAGTAGCTGATATGCTACGTGTTATGTTTTCCTTTGATTTGTCACATGTCGATATCTCATTTTGACACTTCATTTACTAAATTTACTTTATATTTTAAAACAAACCAAATCTAATATGATTAATCTAATAACTAACTAACTAAATTTAAATAAACTCAGTTTTTCTCATAATTATTATATCATACATATTTTATAAATATTTTTTTAAATTAACTCATATAATACATGAGTATTAACCTAGTAAGCCAACATAATAAAACTTGTCATCAAAAGAATCATACATTTATGTATTAAGATTTGAAATTTAAATAATGGTTAAAGAATCATGTGAATGATGTGATTGATCATTCACATAAATATACAAGATCATTCACATAATTTTTAAGGACGTAGAAAATGTGAATATATATGTGAAATTCACATATCATGTCTGTAATGCTAATTTAGACATGATTATAAAGAAATCTAATTTTTTTTAAAGGGTGATACATTCGTGTGCACTTGATTTCAAGTGGTACCCTTTTGAATATGTGTGTGTGTGTGTGTGTGTGTGTGCGTACGCGCTACAGATCCGTTAAGCACTATTTATTGATTAAGCACCATGAGCACCAGTCGAAATAAATTTCTATACATATAAGTTTTTATATATACATGCTTTGAACCAATAAAAATAAACTTTCAGTAGGTTCATTGCATTAATATATTTTAATATATACAAGATTCATTAGATTGATTACATTTTCATCATCTCATGTTTTTTATATATATAAGCTTCATTGGGTTCATTGCATTCATAAACTTTATTATATACAAGATTCGTTAGATTGATTGCATTCAAACTATGAAAATAAGTCATCTATACATAAAAAGGTTTTAAATGATGTAATTTTGTCAAATTTTTATTGGTGCTCATGGTGTTTACTAAATTGTTCATATATGAATTTTCAAAAAATCATCAGGAATTATAACAATTGCAAAAATGGGAATGCATGCATGCATACATGTATGTATAAAACAAGGATCATGCAGATTTCACGTTTTTGTGATTATCCGTGAGTATAGATATCATGTTTTTGTCATGGTGTTTACTAAATTGTTCATATATGAATTTTCAAAAGGGGCTTGGGGAGTGTTGTTATCCGGGTTCGATCCTCACTAGAGGCGGATTTTGGGGTTTTCCCCTTCTGGTGAACTAATCTAACTATGGGGATTTTAATTTAACTTGGAGATAGTGATGGAGCTCGAACCAGGATTTGTCGGCACTTGGGCATAGGCGATAACCACCACTCCAGTCGTTAAAAAAATGCATGCATACATACATACATGTATGTATGTATAAAACAAGAATCACATAGATATCATGTTTTTGTGATTATCCGTGAGTATAGATCATTATAAATAACATTTTTCGTATTCATGAATAAAATAACACAACAAGAATATGTGAATTAATAAAAATTTTATTTCATAACTTATGAATTCATCGTAAAATTACAGGTAAATGTATAAAAAGATACGATTTAATGCATCAACTCTTATGTGCATTCACATTTTAATTTATGAAGTACGAAATAATATGAACTTAAAATGTTTATACAATTTTATGTGGATTAAAAGTGTATGATTTTTTGAATGGACCATCGGTATTTAGGCTTTGAAAGGGTGTACTTTTGATCATATACATATATGGTAAAAGTTTTTTAAAAAATAAAATCATAAAAGAAACAAATAAAATAGGGTTATTATTACCTAAAAAGGCATTTGTGTAATGTGATATCCACAAGTCATTGGAGAAAATGCCCCACACGTATACATGTAGATGACTAGATCATGTAGGAATCCCAAGCAAAGGAATTTTTTTTTTATTTTTAAAAAAAGAAAAATTAAATAAACTGTTACCCTACTACCAACACCATTTTACAACTTTACCTTTTCTTTAAACCCTAAAAGCCCACTAATTATTTCACACGTGAGTCTTGATTTTCTCATTTACCACTTTCCTTTTTATTTTCCCAAATTGGATGTTGTGTTTTTTCCCTAATTATTGCTTAAACACTTAAAGAATGGCTACTTGGTAACCAGGATGTGTGTTGTAATGTCAAAGTGATAAGCCTTTTCTTTTAATTTTAATAACTTTTTTAAAAATGACAACATTTATCAAAAAAACAAAATATATATAAACATAGAGTGTGATTGGGTTTTCATTAAAAACGAGATTATTAACTTATTACGTTACAATAACGCAAATAATTAGTTTAAAGTGTTTGGATTGCATACGTTAATAATTAATTATTTGCGTTTAAAGTTAATCCTACCACACTTTCTTATTAGTTAAAAAATATCTCTTATTTACTTAATAAGTGATTATTTGGTCATTTTACAAGTTAAAACGCAAATCTAAACACTTTAAAAACTGATTATTTGATAATTATGTTAGCAAACAGAAGAAGATAAACCAAACACTATATTTCTGGCAGCACTTACTTTTTGTTACATTTTATTATCTGATTATTAGTTTCCAAAACGCTACAACACTTTTTCAAACGTAAATCCAAACACCCTTATAATAACAATTACAATGGAGATTGGTATGCAATTTGTAGAACAAAATAAAAACATAAAGCACTAGTATAAAAGTAAGCTAACGAAGATATAACATGAAACTAAGACAACATAGAAACTTAATTTTGAAAGCACATACTCAAAACTTAACTACACCGTCACATCAATAGCCAAGAGTTGGGACAACAGAAGCTCACAAAACATCGTAAAATTGAGAGCTCTTCAAAACCGCCAACAATATCGATCCTTCATCAAAATAAACTTGGAACCATTAAACCAGAATTTGATTACCGGCAACAGTCAAAATTCAAACTCCAAAATACTGTAATGAATTCAATAACCAAATTTCGCATAACATATCTTTAATGTTTGAGAAATCAAATAAAATGGCGTTAATTGTATTTTGAAGCTCACTAAGCCACAACCTAGATCGCCGCTTTATGTAATGCGTAATTGCGTAGGATATGAACCAATTTTAGTTTTGATTTATTTTTTAATGACCAAATGGTACTCTTAAACATTAATTATTAAATATTTTGATGAAAAATTGACTGACTTTATTCCACTTTTAGTCTTTAATCGATAAACACAACGTAATTAATGTAATTAGTTAGATCATGACAAGTGTCATGCACATGACCACATTAAAATGTAGTAAAATAAATTTTCCATCCACCGTCTTTATCTTTTACTTTTACATTTTATTTTTCCGTATGATAAAAACTACAAAACAACAAAAATATAATCCACTAATTTCATATCAAGAAAACATCAACTCGTGCATTAATTGTAAGGAAAAAAAAAAAAAAAAACATCTTTGGACCACATGTGTCATTTTGCAATAGGACTTTGATGAGTTGGGTTTATAGATTAAAGTAAGACAAAATTTATTATTAAGAGTGGGAAAAAAAATAAATCCTCAGTAGGCTAAATTAATTGCATGTTGGTAAATATTTTAAGAATGAATTTCATATTAATGAACTTTTGATATAAATTTTGGTACTTATTAACCATTTTTATAGGAAATATATGATTATATCAAGTGAGAAAATAAATTTTATAATATATACGCATCATGTTATGCATGACGGTGTATATCTTCCTAGTATTGTGGGGACTGAAGAAAATCTATAATGCAATTATAGTTATTAAAAAATATATAAAATGTTATGGGATATGTCAAGTTAATAACATTTTCTTTTCAAAAATCCCCAAAAAAATGTGATAAATTCAAAAAAAAAAAAAAATTGTCATCGGTATTAAAAAAATTGGTTTTCTATAGAACACCAATTGGATGCTCCTATACACAAAAGGAAAGCGTTAGGACCCCAGGGAGGCCTTCTGGTGGAGATATTACAACGTCCAAGTCAGTTCAAAGTAATTCTGATTTTCATGAAATGCTCGCTATGTGTTTTATTGTGTTGTATTTTATACGTATGAGATGTTCAAGAAACATTACCTCCTCCTTTGTCCTCTTGTATTCTTCCTCCTCATTCCTGTTCTGATATGTCTCGTTAATGATATGTAGTTCTTGTTCGACACTTGGTCACCCTTCTTAGTTTTTGTCCATTTAGCCTTTGATGCTTGACTTGTCGTTTTCCTAACTATTAGTTACATTTTGTAACCAACGTCTTCATTCCATTGGTTTGTCAATATATCTATTATCAGAACTAATAAAACAAATACAATCATTTGAATACATTGCTATAGTTTTTTACATATATAATCTGAAGGTATCTAGTATCATTTAATAAGTGGCAAACAATCGAGCAATACTTTTAACATGCGACTATGGTATTAACTCGTTGAATTATTTGTTTGTTTTTATCAAATTAAATTCTTCCTTGACATATTCTTAATTAGTGGCCAGTTACAGAAGATTTATAGCACTGACCGATAGCATGATTGCAAGACATATATATTAAATTGGGTATACATAAGTGATAGTACTTGTAATCCTGAACACCTATATAAATCTAACCCAATATTCGATAAAATAATTTATTTTAGTAGATAACAACTTTATTAGATGGTATCAACTTAGGTTATATAATATTGATGAAAGATGAAAAAGGTTTAATATGTTAGAGGGAAATGCACTTCTTTTAATTCCTCTTTTGATGATTATTGCCAACATTCTCCAAGTCCAACTTAGAAATAGTGAAAAGAAAGATATCAGGGGGCCTCAAGGAGCGTTTACTCTAGACTCCACTTTCGGCCCTTCATTTGAGATAATAAATAAACTAAAAAAAAATATTTTTAAACCATTGTACATATTATTATTAATATTAATATTAAAAAGATTGTGCTTGTAAGTATAGTTATCATGTGTGATACTTTTGAATATATTTTCTTATTATTACAATCTTTTGTGTTTGTACTCTGACCTAACAATGGAAGGAATGAAAATGAATGAAATGCAAGGAAATAAATGGAAGAAGAAATGAAAGAAATGATGCAAGTTTAAAAGAAGTCATTATTTTAACTTACTTCTTGCATCTTATTTGAAATCTTTATTACCCCTAATGCATTTGTAATTAACGCATTTGGTATTTTATTTTATAGGATCTTACCGCATACTCATCGTAGCAAACTCATTTCTGCTATCTCCATCTTCTTCTCAATGTCCTTATTACTCGGCCAACAATTTGTTCCTTACAACATAGAAAAAGAATCAAACAAATGAATGTAATTGTAGTTTGTATATGAAACCACTTATTGTTACAATGTTGACCTTTAAAATTATGATATTTGGTTTTACTTTTAAAATGTGTTTGGATGTACTTTTCATCGTATAATGTTTTATAAGAAATGGATTTCGAATTATGTTACAAATACAAAACTCAAAATTTGAACTTTTATATAAGTGTGTAATGTGTATTGCACATAATACAAGACAAATTTTAGTAGAAAAGTATCTTTGGTAGTTGAAGATTGTTTTACTTTCCTACATTCAAAAGACAAAAGTTGGATAATCACATTTAAGATGCAAATCCAATACTTCATAAGTAAATCATAATGATGCAACTCGAGAATGAATGATCTTGTTTAATATCACTTTTTTTTTGGTAATAAATCTTTTTTTTATTATAATTTTGGAAATGAAAAAAAAAAAAAAACAAGTTTTTTTATTTAAAAAATAAAACATGGAAGTTTGAAGATTTGCAAGGTCAAAGAAAGTATTAAAAGTGGAGATTAATCAACTTTTTTACTTTATCATTGATTATAATCTAATAATAACTCAAAGGCAGGAATGACAACGAAAAAATCTAATTATGTACTTAACAAGGGACAATTAAGTAATAATTCCGACTGTATTATTTGGAAAGGAAATTTTACCAATGTGTAAATGTTGTCCCACGTACATAATTTATAATTTTAACTTTTGACAAAAAAAAAATAATTGGATAATTACAATTATATCCCTTCTACTTTTCATATTTTGTTGTCCCGTGAGATATAAAAGCGTGTTTATAAACATAAAATGGAATTAAAAGTCTAACTAAACATGATTATGGTCGGTTGATTTTAATTGTATGATTGATAATTAAGGAGTCTATATTGTATGCACCTCTAGACACGGGTCATTCTTTATAACTTTATGGATATAGTAGTAGTAGTAGTAATAATAATAATAATAATAGGGTTTATTATGAAAAAAACCAACATGTTTTCATATTTTTTTACGTTTTCGTTCCTTCATGTTATTTTTTTCTCATAAAAGTCCTCAAGTTAATTTTTTTTTAATTTTGATTCAGTGAAATTTGGACATTAGAACCCGCAAAAAAACCAAAAAGAAACATGGAGAAAAATAACATGGAGGGACGAAAACGCAAAAAAAAACGTTAAAACATGATGAGTTTTTTTCATAATAAACCTTATTTTTAAAATTATTTGTTTTCTTTTGTTTTAATTTATTTTTATGTAATCAAAATTTTTAATTTGATTAAATGTATTGTCAAAGTTTAACTATATTAATTCATTATTTATTCAGATCATTTAAATATTTATTTTTATGTAGGGAGAACTGCTTAAAATACCAAACAACCTTTTCTTTTTTATTATAGCAAATTCGCAGAATTTGTCCCGAACAATGGAACCAACTCTTGGTTTATTTCCGATTATAGCATTTAACCGATAAACCACAAAACTTAACCGGTAAAATGTTATACATATGGTTTATTGTTTGAAATAACAACCTACTTTTTATTTTTTTTTCTTATTGTGACTATAAATTATATTTTTTACCATTTAATATATCGTTTAAAATAACAATCTACTTGTTATTTACTGGTTAAATGCATTAATCGGGAGTAAATCAAGAGTTTATTTCATCATATGGGACAAAATTTACGAGATTGCTATAATAAAGGAAAAGGAAAATTACTTGCTATTTTGAGCAATTCCCATTTGTTATTGTAGTAAGCCTTTAAAAATTTATAAAGTATAGTTTATTATGATTATTAGTTTGATTAAAATTATAAATATATTTTAATACTTTTTTTATTTCTTATATTTCAAACTTTTATCATAATTGTAGTAAACTAGTAATCAATAAATATAGTTCCGCATTCCGCTGCAACGTGCGGCCTCACAAGTCTTGTTAAATAATTAAGTGAAATTCGATCAACACAATATTATAAATTTTGTTTCATTTATTTAAAGTACATATAATGGAAAGAAAATGGAAACAATCTTTTATTATGGAATAAATACATTATACCGCCAAAATATTCTCCCATTTTCAGATTTTCTTCTGTTGTCTCTTTAATTTGCATTTCAACAATTCAACCTATTAATTCTTAAAAATACTCTTTTTGGGTATTTTATCTACGTTTCTTATATGTTTTGCAAAGGAATTTTTTTGTTTTTTCGTATATAATTTATACATACATGCTATTATGAATAGCAGATAGCCAGACAGTAACAGAATGGTCAAGGGGTCCGGTCGACTTCTTGTAATGATTGGTAATTAATAAAAACAAAAGTGGATAATTTAACTCATATATATCTATCATTATTATGTACGTATATAATGTGTATCCAACATTTGGTATGGAGACTAGTGATTCGGTTTTGCTCCTCCAGATTAAGATTTTTGTTGCAAGTTTCTTGCGGTTTCAATGATATGTAGCTTTTTTTAAAAATTGATTAAAAAAACGTACTGCAAAACATACTTATGGTATATTTTATTCAAATTATTATTATTATTATGTTGTGTCCAGACGCTGATTAAAGAGTGTGGAATAGGGGTCAAATGACCATGATAATTTTTATGGTGCATCATATATATCGTCAAAAACTTTCGACCATGGTTTTTTTTATAGGGATAATTGCGCAAAAAACCCTCAACTTGTCAGGTTTTTGTGATTAAAACCCTAAACCATTTTTCGTTGCATAGAAAACCCTGAACTAACTAAAAATCAGTAAATCAAGGTTTTATCAATGAGTAACCCGTTGAAACCGGTTATTAATCCTACGTGGACCGATAAATAACTTACGTGGAATAAGTTTTAATTGTTGAAACTGGTTGCCAAGTGTTACACATCATTTATTCTCTCGTTGATAATGTAATCCCGTTTAAAAATTACAATTAAAAATTAGCAACGAGGTTTAAATGATGTGTAATAGTTGGCAATCGGTTTCAACAATTACAATTTATTCCACGTAGGTTATTTACCGGTCCACGTAAGATTAATAACCGATTTCATTGGGTTACTCATTGATAAAATCTTGATTTACTGATTTTTGGTTAGTTCAAAGTTTTTTATGCAACGAAAAATGGTTTGGGGTTTTAATCACCAAAACCTGACAAGTTGAGGGTTTTTGCGCAATTATCCCCTTTTATAATAAAACCGGGCTCTATTATTCAAAAAAAACTAAAAGAGACTTTTTTTAAAGGAAAACTTGAATAAATTCGACGTCATAGTTGGGTATTTTATACTTTTCTTGGTGGTCATGGGCAGAGCCACATGCAGGAAAGCGGGAAAAAAGGCCCCCAACGATTTGCGTAAATTTAACGAATTTTAGTCTATTCCGGAAAATTAATACAAAGAATACATTATACAATCTCATGCCCCCAACGAAAATTTTTTCTGGAACCGCTACTGGTGGTGGTGTGTTGATTTTTAAACCGATCCTTATAAAAATTTATTTTTGTATCCGTTAATAGTTGTTACCATATCATATTTGATAGTTGGACTAGTCATAAATTATAATAGTCATGTCTTAACAAGTAGACAAAAGTTTGGTCCTAATTTGAATTAGAACTAATTATTTTATTTTGCATAAAAATTGTTTTGCCTAATGGCGTAAATTAACATATAGGTATGTCACTTACTATCATATGCATTAATTATTAATTTAATTAATGATTTTTGATGCTTAAAAGATTAACATATAGTTACGTTACCATCATATGCATTTATCAGTTTAGTTCTAAAATAAGCTTAATATACGTTAATGTATATATATGTTTCAACAAAACAGTAATAATTAAGCGGAATATAATTAGTAACACTTTATAATGATGATACTAAAATTGTTTAATTTAATGGGCTATACACAAAACAATAATAATTATAAATACCATTACTTAGGACCCATCGTAATCAATCTCTTTCGGAACTTGGACCTCCATGACATGCTCCACTTGCCTAAATATATTCATTTAAATTTTTATATCATTTAGTTTCTTAAAAGATGAAACAACTAATCATACCATTAATTTTGAAATTTCAAGAATAAAAAAATAAAATAAAATATACTCATTTGTTGAAATTATATTTTCATTAAAACAACACAAGTTTCTATTAAGTAACACTTATTTTTATAAAATAAACTTACTTATTCTATATAAATATATGATGAATATATTGTAAAATAATCATGCAGAAAAGACAAACATATGTGTTTATTTATTTTAAAATCTTGTTACAACTAATATAATATAAAAATAGAATAGTAGTTTGATCTTAAACTTTTATTTATTATTTATGAACAGATGTTTTGAATAACAACACATCGAATTTTCATAAATGTTTGTGTTACTTAAACAGACATTCTAACTTATGTTTCGTCTAGTGCCGCTTGCACATATGCTTAAGTCTAAGAGCTGTTTGGTTCGCGGACTTCCTGAGATTAAAACTCAGTATTCACCCTAAGATTTTAAATCTCAGTTGCACTGCATTCTTCTAGAATTAACAAAAATTTTCTAATAGATAACACAAATTCTTTGACAAAACACTGATAAATGAAAATGCTACATAATACAAATCTTTTGACAGAATGCAAATCACAGGGAAAAAAATTTGCAACCAAACGCCTCGTAAGACTGAATGATCATAATATTTTTCAATATATATTATGTACTGTATGTAAATTATCAGTAATATATAAATCTTCAAAGAAATTAATGAATGATGATGAAAAAGTTTATAATTTAAAAAGAAAGGTTTATAAACCAAAAAATAAAACACACTTTTGATGTGGGGAAATGGCGTGAGAGAGGCATTAAAAAGAAGCCAAATAGCAACTCCGCTTTATAACTAAACGCTCCTTCCTTTCTCCTTTGGAAAATTAATCAATAAAATACATGGGCATTGGGATCATAAATTCATTATAATCATGATTTAAATATTACCAGGACAAACGTTTAGTCAGTTTCAAAAGAATACTTCAAGTGGCCACCAACAAAGGTGGGAGGTTCTCCTTGGTTGAGGTCTCGAGTTCGAGCCTTGTCAAGGACGTTTCTCATTAGGTGGAGATGTGAGGTTTGGTCATCACCCTTAAGATGTCTAACAATAATGTTAATAACTAACTACTAACATCTGCTATTAAAAAAAACTCTGTATGAATGTTTGTAGTAGACTGTGGTTGATACACCTCTTTTAATGGACCATTAGCCAACTGACAATGCTTAACTGAGGAAGGATTATGAAGGTCTAAAAACTTAAAAAGCCAATAGTTTAGATTGTCAAATTTCTCAACGTTTTATTAATTATGGATGTAGCTAAAAGAAGTACAAAACATATTTTTTAATATACATGTATCATTTATGTAAAACATTTTATGGTATTTACTATACTTGTAATTACAAGTAGCATATCTATCCTATACCATAAAGTTTATATAACATTCTCTTTAAAAAAAAAAAAAAAACTTTCAGTCTTGGATTTACAAGCAAATACAAATTTTTTTTATGATCATTGTTCTCAAGTTTCTATTATTCAGCATGTTGCATATAATGGTAGATCTAGGAAAAAAATTTTATAAGAGTCATAATTTAACACACTACAAGAGTACGAGAGTTTGTGGCTTTACAAAAAAAATTCAGACATCAAAAGTCCGGATTTACTTATCTTGATTAAATAATAAAATGAATACGTAAAAGTTACAACGTCATTAATCGTTACAAACTAAAAAAAATAGATTCTACAACTATCTCTATGAGTTTTCATATTTTGAAGCGGACCTTTCAACTCAAATACTTGTGTAATGGTATTAGAAACATTTCCACTCGAAGACTCGAATTTTGGTAACTTTCTTTTCAAAAATGAGTCCGTATTTTCTAATGAAATAAAAGAATTAAACAATACATAGGTTAATAAATAAACAATAATTACACAAATGACAAAGTTAATCATGATTTAACGTTTTAACTTATACATTTTGTGTTAATGCTCAAAAAATATCAGTATCATGTTTTATAGTACACGACTACATCTGAATTTTGATATTTTTTATTACATTGTATTTCTATCATTTTAGATAATTAAAATTAATAACAAATAAAAAGCAAGACAATATATAAGTGAAAGGATAAGAAGCTGAGAGAGGCGGAAGAGAAATTTACCCTAGAGAGAAGAATGAATCGAGAGTAAATATCTTTGTGCCTTTGCCTTCGCCTTTTGGTGTCTCGATCGGACTCGGACCTTGGACAGTCAGTCACAAGGCAGACGAAAGGGGTTTGACTTCAGCCCTTCACGATGGTGGAAGAATCAGATGGTTGGTCCCTGGCTCACTGTTGTTCTATCTTTGTCATCAAGACGTCGATCACGTACCCTTCACTCATCACGTCACACCATCTACGTCAGTGCTTTTGCTTTTCTCATTTTTCCTTAAGCCTTTACGTAGTTAACATAGGCCAACAAGTAAAGCCCATTGCTAAGGCAACATGTTTATATTTTTTAAAAATATTTGTTAAATGTGTAACAGACTATTAAATTTATATATTTTCTTAGATTTTTAGTAGAAATTTTTTTACACATAAAATTTAAAAAATAGTTAGGACACCGGGATCGAACTTTAAAAATTATTAGTGTCAAAAAATTTTAGATTACATATATAATACAGAAAATAAAATTTTATTGGGGGCGTTTGATCCCCACCAGACAAAAGTAAGTCCGCCCCTGGTTGTATATTAAGGATCAACCATTGAGTTTTCTTACCGGAATCAAATCAATACATTTTAATTAACATGTTATAAAACAAAATTTGTACAAAATAATATAAAATGTCATTACAAAGATAAACGACGTTAATTATATTATATTATGGTTCAAATCAAATTGTTGAATGATATTATATGTATTTCGACTTGAAAATACAAGTCTTCAACTGTTCATGACTTTTGATTATTAAGTTTTCTTTTTATCTAACAAAATAAATCAACAATATAACAATCGTATGATGACGTTTTCATTTAGAATTATTAAAAACAAATTTAGAAGGAAACATTTGATGCTACTATTTTTAATATTTATTTTGGATTATTTGTTTACGTTATATTTATTTATTAATGATTATATATTATATCATTGTTTATTTACGATTATTATATGAACTCTTTTGAGTGTTAAATTTTCGATAAAAGAAGACGAACTATTTTGATTTTCATTTTTTTATCGCTAAAAATAACGAACTCTTCCGATTTCATTTTTCGACCGTAAATAATTAGATAGTTGTAGCTATTTTCTTTAAAAAGAAAGAAAATGAATTGTGGTTTTATCTTTATGAAAAAATTACATACATTGGTTTCAATTGAATGATCGAAAAAAACGACAGTCCAATTCAATTTTTAGTTTTTTGAAAAAAAAAAAAGATCGATTAACTTTTAATTATTGCTAATGGGTGAAACCATGGTTCTAATTTTTAAATTCCTGAGCATATAAAACTTCAACTTATTTCATTTTTTGATACGAAGATTTCATATAATAATCATAAATAAATAATGACATAATATATAATCATAATATAAACATAAATAAATTTTCAAAGCAAATATATAATTTAAAATAGTAGATAATTTTAAATAGTAAATAAATAAGTTTAAAATATTTAGATGATAACAACAACAACAATAATAATAAGATTAATAAGGGATTTAATCAAAGGTTTTATACTTTGATAATTTTTACGAAATAAATTTAACCATACTAACTTGTTATTACATGTTTATGGGTGAATTTTAAAGGTTTAAGTTGTTTAGAACTTTACATACTTATCAAGAAAAAAATATGAAAGAATACAAACAAATAACAGGTCAATGCTTAAACATATTAACAGGTTTATGAGCGATGAACGTTCATCGAGTTATAAATTTTATGTTTATGGTTTTCTTACATAAAATTTTCTTTATTTAACATATATTACTATTTTATATTATTTTCATTGCTCTAATGATTTTGTATTTTCCATTAAACCTATATACATAATTTACAAGTTGACTAAAAGTGATGTATGAATGAGTAGATCACCCTTATTGACACTTAAGATCAACGTAACAAGTGAGATATATATAGTATATATGATTTTTTTCCTTTCATTTATAATAAATATAACAAATGGTTTAAAATAAAGTTTTTAAGAATTGATTCAATTATGTTATAAGAAATTCCCTAATACGTGGTTTAGTTGACTATTCAATTTGAGTATTTTCATCGATTTGTGTTATATCTTGTTATCTTCTCATAAAAAAAAACAGTTTATTATTATTTTTTCTGTATTGATGATATATGATAGTTTTAATTATAAAATACCAAATATGATTCAACAAAAAACTATCGTTTTCCCATAGAAAGTCGTAGAAGTATTGATTGGAGGTGGGTACTTGTAGGGTTTTTAGCAGCTTTAAAAAGGAAGAGGGTGGAGGTTGGGTTCATTGTTTGTCTTTTCCTTTTTCAAATTATGTTTGAATAAAATGAAATCCTAGCTAGTTATCAACTAAAACATCATTAATTTAAATAAACTTAAATTGACTATGATACAATGAGAGATGATGATAACTACTTAATAAGTGAAATTAATTAACATTAACATTTGACTCCTCAAGTATAAAATGTAAATGTGTTCCAAGCTAGGTTAACTAACATTCTTGGTCAAGCTAATTAAATCACTGGTCTTTTCCTTCCATAAGATAAAGATGTTAATGTTCATCTTATTCAAGATTCGAGTTTTTGGAAAATTTATGATGAGTTAGAGTTTTTAGATACAGTTTTTGGTTAGGTGAAGAACACCAAGGTGGTTCTCTCTCTCATTTTTTCTTTCCGTACTAGATTGAAGGAAGAGGAGTTGGCCACCAGTGATAGTATCGTCTTAACGAAATTGACTAAATCGAAAGGAAATTGAAGTTGGGGGCGACATTGCTCTCATGTAACGGTAATCGAACAAAGTAAATGGAAATCAAACAAAAAACAAGCAAATGGATATCGAAATTCGGGGTGATGCTTCTCTCTTTCTTCTTCTTAAGGTTTGCTTTTGTTTGTGTTTTTCCTTCAAATATTGTGTAGGTTTTTTCATGATGTTCATCATTTTCTGCAGATCTTGTTTGAATGCAAAACTCGTTTAGATGTTCATCATTTCTACAAATCTCGTTTATAACTCGATGAACGTCATTGATGAATGTTATAAATTTGCTTCTTCTTTTTATGAATTTTGTTTTTTGTACCTCATAGTGCACACATCTCATTTTGTGCTAGAGATCGTGTTTGATTCTTGATGAATGTCATAAATTTGGTTATTGGGCGTGGGTTTTCAGTTTTCAATGAATGTCACATATTGAAGTTTAACATTTATAAGATTTGATTCTCATCCTACGTTTGATTTTTAATCGGATTTGGTTTTGACTTCAACATGATTTAGATGGAGGGTGTATTGTGGTGCACTGCTGTCGCGGTTGGTGGTGGTCCAATACTCCGATGAATACTCAATCCTAAAATTTATTTTCAATAAATTTAAAATAGTAAGTTAAATAACTAGAAGTTAGAAAAATAAAGTAATATGTCATTAGGATGCCACATGTATACCAATTCATCAGATTCAATGCCATTTGGATGCCACGTAAGAGTTGACTAATGATTACCTGAACTTCAAGTATTCCATTGCATGAAATGACAAAAAGACGTGAGTAGGATCAACGTAAATAAGATACAATTGATTTGTTTAACTTATAGACGGAAAGAAAACAAAAATATGTTTGTACACACAAATGTGTATATGTATGTGTACGACCCTTTTATACGATTTCGTCTGGTGCTCCAAAAATCAATGGAACGGCCTAGCAAACTATCATTTGTACACGTTTAACCATTATTTTTAATCTTTTTTCAAAAATATAATACTAAACTAAAGTTCAATGGCTAAATGGTTAAAAAAAAATAGTTCAATAGTTATATGAAACATATCTAAAAGTTGAATGCTCAAAATTAACCTTAACCCTAAATATTATTTTAGGAAAACCTAAATCAATAAATAAAAAAAAAAAATGATGTCACATACATCACGAGACATTTAAGGCGTGTTTGTTTATTAGTGAATGGGTTAAATGGCTGAAGAAGTTGATTCGGTCAACCTGTTTACTTTGTGACATATCCATTCAACACTAAAGTCGGTCAATCATTTCATTAAGTAACAAAACTCGACTCTTCTAGACTCAGCAACAAAATTCTTTGAATGTACCTTCCCACCTCTCTTTTCTTCCTTATCACATGGTAAGCCTCTGTTGTCTGCCTCTATAAGTGCATCATCTTCTACCGTCTTTGCTTGTGTCGACAGATCCTTCCAACTTTGCTTCTCTTGATGCACTTTCTCCAACTTTTTCACTCTGCATGAAACCTATGAATCCGATCCACATGTGAATGCTCGAGCCAATCTTCAAATTCTTAGCCAAAGCGGATAAGGAATAATGATAACGATGACCATGGAAACATCAATAATAAGAAATCAGTGTTTATTTGAAATTTCAAATCTACATAATTTAAAGTTTAAACCCATTATCTCAAATTATAGATATCCAAACTTTAAACAACTCTACTTGTAACCAAGATGTTACAATTCTGATACGTTTAAGCAAATGAGTCATATGGACTAATAATTAAAAGACAAAAAGATTACATAATTATAATTTTTACAATAAACAATTTATTTAATATATATATATTGGGGTTCGATTGAGAACTTTTGTGCATCGAGGCACCATTGAGAACTTTTTTGCATCAGACTATCTACTAAGGGTGCACAAAGGACATTTAGAGGATATTAAATGTATGGAAATTATTTTTGAATTTAAATGTTTTAAGATTATTAATAGCTAAATTTGGTATGAAAATCATCATTAACTTCTTTCCTAAAACCACCCCCTCTTTCTCTCTCTCTATCTCTCTCCTCTCTCTTAGCCCCCTCTTGATTTTGGAAGAGATGAACGATATGCATGATTTATGTTTGTATGAACGATTCATGTTTTTATTTTGATGTATTTTAATTTTGGAAGAGATGAACGATATGCATGATTTATTTTTGGAAGATATGAACGATATGCATGAAGAAAAGAACGATATGCATGTATTTTGATGTATTTTGAATTTGTATTACTTTTGTTAAATTTGGAAGTGTAATAATTAAATAAGGATTGCATAATTCCTGTTTTACCCATCCACGAATTTCATTATATGCACTTGATGCATAAAACTTTCTATTTAATTACCATTTTGCCATTTGATCTAACCCACACATTATTTTCATCCAATGGCCAGTGGAGGTTCCTTTGTGCCTCGATGCACAAAAGTTTTCAATGGAACCTCCCTCTATATATATATATATATATATATATATATATATATATATATATATATATATATATATATATATATATATATATATAGATTGGGGTTCGATTGAGAACCTTTGTGCATCGAGGCACCATTGAGAACTTTTGTGCATCGAACTATCTACCAAGGGTGCACAAAGGGCATTTAGGAGATATTAAATGTATGTAAATTATTTTTGAATTTAAATGTTTTTAAGATAATTAATAGCTAAATTTGGTATAAAAATCACCATTAACTTCTTTCCTAAAACCACTCCCTCTTTCTTTCTATCTCTCTCTCTCTCCTCTCTCTTAGCCCCCTCTTGATTTTGGAAGAGATGAACGATATGCATGATTTATGTTTGTATGAACGATTCATGTTTGTATTTTGATGTATTTTGATTTTGGAAGAGATGAACGATATGCATGACTTATTTTTGTAAGAGATGAACTATATGCATGAAGAGATGAACGATATGCATGTATTTTGATGTATTTTGAATTTGTATTATTTTGTTAATTTTGGAAGTGTAATAATTAAATAAGGATTGCATAATTCCCATTTTAACCCTCCACGAATTTCATTATGTGCACTTGATGCATAAAACTTTATATGTAATTACCCTTTTGCCATTTGATCTAACCCACACATTCTTTTCATCCAAGGGCCAGTGGAGGTTCTTTTGTGCCTCGATGCACAAAAGTTCTCAATGGAACCTCCCTCTATATATATATATGTATGTATGTATGTATGTATGTATATATAAATTTCACTTTTAACACAAATGTATATTCTAGCTTAGTTTTTACTAAAAGTCGTTTAATCTTTTTGTTCATTTGATCCATTGAGTCAAAATGCCAAATAAACTAGCAGTGTGAAAATTTTAATTTCATCACCGATGCATAAAGTTAAGACGGAGCCCTTGTTTGATTAGTATTGAATGAAATCATTAAGAAGTGGTTTAACATTTAAATAAATTTTTTAATGATTTCGTTAAGAAGTATACAAATAATCCTAGAATTTAGTTTGAAATAATTTTTTTAAAGAATAACGAAAATATTGGTTGTTTTTGGAGTTTTATTTGAATAATAATAAAAAATAAATACGACATTTACAGAAATCACATGAAAGTGAAAGCGAAAGCGAAATGAAAACCCTCCACCACTGACCACCAGGAGAAAGAACCACCAGCCAGCGGTCACCGGCATCATCATCTCGGAGCGTAAAAATCAATAACCACGCCATTAATAATCAACCTTTTACTGATTTCACGATTTTCTCTCTCTCTCTCTCTCTCCGTGGATTTCAGCGTCAATTTTTCAAACTCCTCTTCATGCCGCGCTCTCAAGCCCCACCACACCCTCATCTTTTTTAGATACCCACCACATTTACAATTACAATCAACAATTACAGGTATAATCTTGCATCAATCTCTACACTTTCGCCGCCCTCCTTCCTTTCTTGCCGTATAAACTTCTTCAGATCTACGCACACTCGTCTTTCTCGATTATCGCGATATACGCATTTCAATTATATCTGTCTTTTATCTTGCTTCCTATAGTTGTCAATCATTCTGTTAACACTTGAGTTTCAAAAAAATTCTTTTATTATCTTGCATTCTATTTGTGTGTTTTTTAGGGCATCAAAGCCGGTTTGATCTTTTGATTCAATTAAAAAGTTTCGAATCCGAGGCAAGTTCAACTTATGGCGTTTTGCTCTGTATGCGGTGTTCCGTTTGAAGTGAATAGTAGTCTGTAAAGCTTTTGCCCTAAAAAGAGGGGAAATTTGCGGTTCCTTTTTGCTTATCTTTTTATTTAATTTTTTTATACAACACATATAACAAAATACACCCACATATAAACACCAAAAGAGTTTCTTTACTTTAGCATGCGAGAGCTAGGTTTTTTAGGTAAAGGAGAGAGGTGTGTTGTTGGTGAAAGGTGCAGAATATGAAGAAGAAAGCTTGCGATAGTACTAGTAGTTGTAATAATAATATCGGTGATGGAGAAGCTCAGAAGCAGAAAGAGAGGCATATAGTTTCCTGGTCGCAAGAGGTTCATTTTGATCATTTATAATTCTTTCTGTTTTGTAATTTGTATTGTGCGTTATGGGTTTTTTTTTGTTTGTTTAATATGGTTTGTTTGTGTTTCAGGAGGATGATATATTGAGGGAGCAAATCGGTATCCATGGAACTGACAAGTATGATTTACTCTATTTCAAATCTCACATGTTATGGTTTGATTCCATTAAAATGATCTAAAAAGCTATTGATTATTGGATTAATAAGATTGATGGGTGTCATGTGCAGTTGGGCTATTGTTGCATCCAAATTTAAAGATAAAACTACAAGGCAATGCAGAAGAAGGTAAGCAGTAAAGCTTTGTTAACAAGGAAAAGTAGTATGTGTATTTGTACCATCTTCCATCTTGAAAGATGAAATTTATTTTCTATATGTTATGGTGTATTACTAAATATGGATTTGGGTGTGATGTTGATAACACAGATGGTTCACTTATTTGAATTCTGATTTCAAAAAAGGAGGATGGTCACAGGAGGAAGACATGCTCCTATGTGAGGTAGAGTTGTAAAATCTCTTGCCTTTCCACTTCCAAGTCATCAATCTCTAGTCTTGTTTTAATGTCGTTCTATTGAACATGATTCATCATCTCAGCATAGTCTACAGTACACAGATCTTTGTAACTATGTACCCTTCATCCTTGGAAGGTACAAATGGTGGGCTTGGACCCTAGATCAATTTTCTGGGGTGCATACTGGCAACACAATACGTCATTACTAACCATTTCATCTGTGGTGTTGAGGTAGACTGATATTTGAAGATGGTTTGCAGGCCCAAAAGATTTTTGGCAACAGATGGACTGAAATAGCAAAAGTGGTTTCAGGCAGGTAAATGATGTTCTATTTGAAATTGCAAGTGTTCGATTTAGAAAAACTAAAACACAATAAAACTTTATTATGATTAAAAAAGGACGGACAATGCCGTTAAGAATCGGTTCTCCACGTTGTGTAAGAAGAGAGCGAAGAATGAAGCATTGGCAAAAGAGAACAATGTTTCTTATATCGCAACGAACAACAAAAGGACCAGATTCCACAATGGACAAGATGCAGACACAGTTCTAGAAACTTCATTGCCTCCTTCTAAGATAAGGTATTCTCAGTGAAGACATCTTGCCCCACATGTACAACAATAGAACATTGTGATCGAATTCTAAGTTTTAACAACAATGCCTCTGTCCTGATTTAGGAGGAAACATATCCCTGATACAACAGAAGATTGCAATCTAGAACAAGAATTGACTGGGACCTATAGAACGTTACATCAGGAACTAAGACCTCCGTTTGCTGTACTTTTACAGAACTCCCGCAACATCAACACCTTTACAACTCAGCTTCATGCCAAAAGTGAAGAGGTGACGAAAGATGGTAATTCACCATACAAGAAACTTCACTGATGATAAATTTTTTGAATTGTTTATTGTATATCGGCTGGAAAGCCATATCAAAAACAAAAAGCACAAGCATTGTCGATGAGGATCCTTAGTAATAATAACTCAAGTCGATTGAATTCTAACACTTTCCAAAAATTGTTTCAACTTGATATAAAGGTCACTAACAGTAACATTGTTGAAGGAACATTTCTCAAGAAGGATGATCCAAAGATTATTGCATTGCTGCAACAAGCGGAACTGCTCAGCTCGCTTGCACTCAAAGTTAATACGGAGAAAACAGAGGAGAGTTATGAAAATGCTTGCAAGGTCAAATGCTTTCTCATGATAACCCTTTATTGTAACTATCTTGTGCTTGTTTCTTGTTGAAGAACATAGATAATGAAAGGCAATTTAGTACTTTAATGAGTATTAAAATCTGTATCCTTATGTAACATAATTTCAACCTCAGTGAACATTATATGAGAAAGTCTCACATTTTATCATACTATAATCAGGCTATTCAAGATTTTCTTAAGCAAACCAAAGGAAATGAAGTGCTTGGATACAACATTTCAGATATGGATTTTCAACTTGAAAATATCAAAAGTCTAGTAGAGGACGTAAGGAGTTGTGATGAAGGCAGCCAACAATCCTGGAGGTAGTAGACATGGGACACAATTGGAATTCCACTTGGTGTAGTTAATATTTCCTGCATAAAACAACATAAAATGTTCCATTTCTGCAGGCACCCTGATTTATATCAAGGATCCCCAGACAGCTCCGAATACAGTACAGGGTCAACTGCCCTCTCCCAAGTGATTGAGAAAATGGAACCACTTCAAGATGGGTTGTGTGAAGTTGAAGCCCAAGCAACCCAAGTAATACATCGAAATAGCATTGTCGATGGTAAAAATATAATCATACCTGACTCAACAACAAATCAAGGTAACATTTGCTATGAGGTGAAGGCTTAGGAAGATGTGGTAGGAGTGAATCGAGGAAGGAATGAATGAGTTAAAGTTGTTTGTTTTGTCAAAAACAAAGGAATGTACCATTCACATTCGCTGATTTGATTCATTTTAATTCCACAGTTGGTCAATGTTCTCTTTTTTCCATTGTGCAATCTTCAATAACTAAATTCTTCTTAAAACTTTCATTGAATTAGTTATTACTCTTATAAAAAAACTAGGATTTTTTAATGATAATTTGAGGTTTTAACGAACTTTTATTATGTATTTTTGTGAATGAATATTCAATAAATTTGATTACTCTATCCAACCAAACTCACCCTTAGCGTTAATTGCTTTTCTCATCCTGACGATGAACTTTATTTTGTTTGTGTTGCAGATATGCTGGCTTCTTGTGGTAAATTTGACAATGAGGTTGGAACTATATGTCCTTTGCCAAATTCGGAGTTCAATTCCCCACTTCAAGTAACTCCATTGTTCAGGTCAATGGCAGCAGGGATACCAAGCCCACAATTTTCAGAAAGTGTAAGTTCATTTAGTCCCCCCCCCCCCCCCCCCCCCTTGCAGTGGGTTTCTAAAGACCTTAAGATGGTCTGTAATTCAATTCAAAACAAGTTTAGGATGGCATCAGTGAATGACGTTGGCAACTAACTTTCCAACTTTTGCTGAAGAATTGATGCGACATGCTTGACCAAAAAAAAAAGTAAACGTAGACAATAATAACTTCGTTGATGACAGTGTCATGAGCCCGTGGGCGTTTCACTCTAGGGTTCGACATGTTCACCATGCTAGAGCTGAAAATGAAACAGTGTGATATGTATACTGTTGATGGATCAAGGGAGAATTATGGCGTGGTACGTTTTGATGTGTAGTTGATAGCTTGATACGGTTTATGACACATTTAAGAGTAGCGAGCTCATGCGAGATAAGTTATAAGTTAGGCTCCATGCCTTCGTGAGATATGCTTTTTAGGGTGTTTGATTGGCCATCATGCTATAATCACTGATGCAAACTTATCGAGTTATTGATTGCAGTAAGCAATATTTCTGAACCATACAACCAGCATAAAAAATGTTTGTTGTGTAGCCAGTGCTAAAACTCATGACCGAGTAGCAGTTTAGCATTGCAACCGTAGCTTTATGAGTAGAGGAATGCAACTTTTGGAGCTTGAAACATAAAAAACATAAGACTAAAAAGGTACAGTGAATTTAGTTGCTAGCAGCCATGATTCTAAAATTCATTAAGAAGAGGCCAGAGGGGTTACTTGAGCAGTCCAATTATACTGTCTATTATCAGTAAAATCATAATTAGTTTTGTTCTTCTTCATAAAATAAGCTATATTATATAAACATATTTTAAGTTAAACATTTGTAATTATTTTCACCCTTTCATAAAAACAGGTGAATCAGATTCTAAGTTAATTTAAATTACTGTATGTTAAGCTTTTTAAAAGAGTGAGTTTTAAGAAGCAGAAGTTATTCACATTTTGCAGATTTCTTCTCTTCATATCTGTTGGGTTGACCAGATTTAATTTTATAAAATTTTCAGGAAAGGAACTTCCTACTAAAAACACTTGGAATGGAGTTAACACCTCCGAAGGCAAGCACCCGAGCTTCACAACCTCCACCCTGCAAACGGGCTCTTCTCCATTGCCTTTGAGCAAATACTGACTTTTGGCCCTTGCAGACAACATGTAGAGTTTTTCTTGGTGGTCATTTTTCCATAGGATTTGCAGTCATCTCAGCCTGATTTTTTTACACAAAAAGGTTTGATCAAGATCTGCATCAGAGCTAGAATGTTGATTGAGGTACATTCTAGAACGACAAGTGGATCTAACAG
Source organism: Centrapalus pauciflorus (assembly GCA_020465985.1). NCBI lineage: Eukaryota > Viridiplantae > Streptophyta > Magnoliopsida > Asterales > Asteraceae > Centrapalus > Centrapalus pauciflorus. The sequence goes on from JAANYP010001524.1 coordinate 267,650, forward strand.
CATATTCATGCTAAACCAAAAGTTACTAGCATAGGCATCGGTTGTGTTTTGTTGACTTGTATTTGTGTTGGTTTTTGGAGGAATTCGAATATGGGTAATTCGAAGCCCCCCTCATAAAAGTTTGGCCTTAAAATATGCCAAATCCTGCACAGAAGATAATTTTCTTTCTTACAGAGTGTAATTATACATGGGCATATCGCCGATATTTACAACATTACCCCAAAATGGAAGGGGGAGTAGTAGTAGTAGAAGAAGCATACAAGTGAAGTGAGTGGGTTGGACTCCAGGTGTTAATTTTGCTGATATAGTTTTGTATTGTAATGTATAAGATACAATGATTGGTTTTAGAGAATATATATGTGATTCTTGTGTGCAGAAAGTTTGTCCATTTTCTGAAACAAAAACATGATGAATGCAGAAACAACATACTTACAGGGATCAAGAAACTTACTTGCAGACTGATGAAAGATGCTTGCTGTGTGATGGGTAGAAGGAATTTGGTAAAAAGAATATTTTTTTTTTTAAAAAAAAATGGTGGATTTGGGTTATTGTGGGGAAGGTGGGTGTATATAAGCTGGTCAGCTCTGATGATGACAATGGGGAGCAAAGCAAAAAAAGAAGGGGTCGGGTTGGGGTCTTTTTCCAGGGTTAAAATTTTAAAAAATTGTTAATCCAAGAGAGATGTACAAGTGTTATTGCATGGGGGTATAGGGTTATAGCTTTGGAAATTTGAAAAGGAGGTTTGGTGGAAGTGGAAGAGAAGAGAGGGAAAACAGTACAAATATAAGAGCATGCTTCTATTCAAAGGATAGGATGGGCCACTAACTTTTCTTTCTTCCAATTGTAATTTGTAAAGCATACAAATGATTAGTTATTGGGTCCCTGAGGATTGATTATTAAGATAGACCACTCCAGCACCATCACTAGTCTAATTTTATTTTTTTCATGGTCACAATATGTGATTTTGTTTTAAAATGAATAGTCACAGACTAAAAAAGATGGTTAAATACAAACGGATGTATGAAAGAAAAGGAAACATGCACAACATTAAAATTTCAATCTATTATACGTGATGCAAACAAATATTCATTCTCACGTTAACAGTTATATGAAAAAATAACAACTAGAATAGAAGAATCTAAAAAGAAAAGTGTATATGTAAGTACAAGCTTTTCTCTCTATAGTAAAACTTGAGAGGAAACAAATGCCAATCTAAATAATACAAAACTGAGCTGCCACCATCACCATCACCATCACCATAAAAATGTAATTCCGTAGTTAGATGGTCTTCCTCTTTTTCTTCATTCTCTTTGGTCTCTTCCGTTTTAGGTAAATCTGGTATGATAATCCACTAAAGACCATGGCAACACTCCCCCATTGCTTTCGAGACAATGGGTTCCCGCTCAGCAGTGATGAAATCACGATACTCACAAACTTGCGAGTTGTCGTGATTGTGGTGTTAGTTAATGAACCAAACCGGCTGATGGTAAAGAATATGAAGTTTTGACCGATTGCACCACACAAACAGTAGTATAATATATCCCATGCTGCCTCCGGATTCTCCTTGCAGAATTCAACTGCTTCGTATCCGCTTGCTTGAGGCCAACCAAACATGAAAACCAAGTTGTAAATGGTACCCCATAAGTTCATTCCTAGCATCATATCCCATGCATTTGTTTTTGGGTACCTATCCCATCCCACAATGCATTTATCAGATTATTATAAAATCAATGACCCCGGCCATCTGGAAGACAATTAGAGATGTCAAATCTTAGAGACGGAATACCTTGCTGAGATTGAATCTTGTGTTGCGTTTGTGAAACCATCAAAAACCAAGTTCAGAAAACAGAGTCCATACCCAAGTGGGGCGTTTGGATTCGCCAGTTTCTTTATGGTCTTCGAGCTAGTCTGGGTCAAATAGTTAAGCATTACTTGGTGAAAAATGGAAGTCAAATCAGTCAGTTATATGCAACATACAAATCAAATTTATGCAATTATGGCCGCCAAATTAAGAACAATGAATAGGGAAGCAAGCGAATGAGTATTCTGGGAATCACAAGTGGGACTAAAGGAAAGATGAAATCACAAAACAATAGCTGCTTATGCAGATGTGTGCAAGGGCTGTAAGCAGTACACACACACACACCCTTTTCTGCCAAAATCTGGCCCATAGATATGGACAAACTGTCAAGTGGCTGTAACCCTATGGCATTGGACTACAACCCTCCGCGGGTTGACAGGTTTAGTATGTTATATTGTAATAATCCCTCCCACATTGAAAGAAATTCAGAACTGTGATCCTTATGATGCCGAAGTCATTGACTACCAATAATTTTCTCATTCTGGTTTAATGTTATTGGGTCGGTTTGCTACTATAGACTTGAGGTGTTACATGTGTATTTTTTCTCTGAACAAGACTAATATAAGCTAATGTGCTTGCAATTCATATCTGAAATAAAGTTGAATGTCGAGTCAAATGACATATTCACCTTTGCCAGTGCAAAGATCGACACCCCACCAGCAACAAGGAGGCTGCAAAGATACTCTTGAAATGTGTATCTAATACCATAAACCAGCGTCCCCATCAGCATCACTGTGTCAAGTCAAATTTAAGAGTGGTTAACATTTGTAACCATGGTATTGGATAAGTTTTAGTAATCTGTGTGCATGTGGAAGAAGATGGAGAGAATAGTGTTAAACTTTTAAAAAGAAGCTTAACATCTGTAATCATTATATTTGGCTTTAGCTTTCAAAACACCATTGTGGCTGCAAATACACCCAGACAAAACGCTAGTATTGATATCTTAAACATTTTGACCCCAATTTATGGCTTTACAGAAAGCAAAAGCAAGGTACAATAGTCAATAGCTACAAATATTGATACTCGATTAGAACAATAATTTCTTGCCAATTTTTGAAGGTGAGGGAGCAGGTAAAAACATGTAGTACTAGCTTCACAGTTATTTGATAGGACGCAAGAAACCATATTTCAGAGGAACTGTAAAAACAATTAACCACTAATATACGAAAGGCAATTGCTTGATCTTCAACCAAAGGTCCAAAACTCACCTGGAATCATTTTTGAGGATTTTGCAAGGACCTGCAAGTGATTTATGAACAGGTGAGTACTTAAAGAAAATGTATTAGATGCAGAAAACTGAATAACAATATCATGATAGATCCATATTCGATTTTTTGAGGATTTCCACGGGATTCATGAATTGGTCTACACAAACTCGATTATCTTATTCTGGTATCGTAGCACATGCAGAAAACCGAATGACATAATCAAAGCAACATACTAGTTCTTGTTTTCCTTATGATCATAAACTATAAAGACTTGTGAATGATTCACTCAGATCTGATCAGAAAGTATGGCTGTTCCACCACTGAACAAGGTCCTTATGCAAAGGGTTTGTTTTGAATGATGCGAGATCCTAATGCAGGACCAGGAGTAGGACCCCTGGAAATTTACTAGGGGCCTATGTATAACTCAAAACTTTTAGGCCCCGTTGGCTTAGGGAATGAAATTTGAAGGATTCAGAATGTGTTTGAACTCTTGGATTATAAAAATAATGAATGACATCTTTACATTCCATCAAATTCCATGGATTAAGGAATTCATTATTCCTAACTATTTGTGATGGAATTAAGATTTCTAACATTGCACAACCCATACTTTTGCTGACCTTAAACACCATTTCATATCTCAACCCATAAACATAATATACACTATAATTTAAATTTCAATTCATTTAAATTCCATTCCAAGAGACAAACGTGGCCATAGTATTAATTATAAGAGCAGTTGCTTCTACTGCTGAAACAGAAATCTTATAAAAAATGTTGTAGTTGATTTAACATTTTAATATACCTGAGCAGGATAACTAATATATTTTAGAGCTTCAATCCCCATTGCTGGGCCAATCGTATTTGTGATTCCTGCACTCCAATAACTCCACCACGGAGCACGACCACCTTTTCCTTTTCTCCAAAGCTTTATCACTAGTCAATAAGAAGAAGCTGTCAGTATATTAGTTATCTAAAATCAAGAGAGTGATCAACATTTGTAACCATGTAGCAGACTACTTTCAAAAACTAGAAACACCATGATGTAAAATTTTTTATTATTTGGAAGTTTTGTCCTTGACTTTGAGAAAAACGTTGTAGTTGCAGAAGATGGGTAAAATGTTCAAAGTTCTTGATGCCCTCTCCTTGGCACTAGTGAATTGCAATAAAAAGTTTTCCATGTATAGCATATTTTTTGGAAATTTGAAAAGCTAAAAAGCAAAGTACAATGTTACAACTGTTGGTCAATCTAATTTTTAGTCGTTACTCGTTAGAAGAAACTAAAAGAAAAGAAACAAACACAATAAATGCTCACTCATGAATGACCATTGTAAACAAACAACACTTTGTGCCAGGTTTAAGAATGCCAAATGTTCAAACCTCTCCTTATCAGGGCCGTATCTCTTAGTAGACCTGGAAATTGGTAATGAACAGTAATATTAAGCGGAAGATAATAAAATCTATAACAAGTTAAAAAGAACTGTAAACAATGTATAAGTGTATAACCTAAAAAGGAAGAAACAAAGATAGTTATTGCAAGGAATTATAATCACATTGGCACACAATCATAGCAACACCGGGAAAGAAATTTGTACGCAGTGTTATGTGACTGAGCAATATCAAAACAATTAACAAAAGAGTATCAGGAACGACCAAAGGAACGAATTGTCATCCTCAACTTTCAATAACAATCCAATCGACTGAGTTCGTGGATCCATCATATATCGTCGACCAGTTTTATATTGATCTCAGAGATTTTGTCTCCAACATTACATTCCCCTTTCAGTTTACAGAGAAGAAAGACATTTAATTTGCTCCAAAAACCATAACTGTGCAATTGTCATAATTAATCCGAGACTTGCAATCCCAATATATTCATTCTGATTTCCGAACCAATCAATAATAAGTTAACAGTGACAATAACGCTAGTTCAGATTAGTTGTTTAAGGTGACACGATCATACAAACTTCCAAAAACTGACATCAATTAAGATGCTACGATCATCCTATAGGACCTATACTTACGATTGTAACACGGCAACAGCACAAAAAAATCATCGTTAAATGTAATAATAATGAAAATAATATAATTAACCTCCTGGTATAAATTGTTTTCAAATTCATCGACAACTTCACGGAAATTAAGCACCAATCATCATAATTCAATAAATTCAAGTTGGAAATTCAAAAGTTCACTAAATATAAAAAGTAGAAACCAATCAGATAGATCAGAAAATATACGAAATCAACAAAAGGAATCATAGCTAAAATTGAAGGCTTACACGGTCTCTTGAAGAACGCCTTGATATATATAAGCCGACCAGATGCCAGCGATGCAGAATGCTAGCTCCAGAACACGGCGGAGACCAAGGGCATGAAACTCCATCATCGCCGAACCTAGAGATCCGGCGAGATTCGTCGATTAGCCGGTATCACAGATCGAACGAACGCTTGTTATAAGACGGTGCTGTAACCGAAAACACAACGACGGGGAACTTTCTTTTTTACCAGAATTTTCATTTAATTTATATATTATTTGGGCAGTTGATTAACCGTCAAGCTATTGGTAAACTTTTGACCCGGCATGCGGCAAAATATTTAATTTATAATTGAAGGCCCATTAGGCCCACATCGTCTTTAGTCTTCAGGGTAATACTAATTAAGCAATTTGATTATACCCATTAATCCATACCTTTACTCACTTGATCTATGCATTTTCAGTTGTTATATTCCCATATTATTATAAACTTGTTTTAGGGGATGTTTGGTTCGCATATTCTTTTTCTTTGTGATTTGTATTTTTTTCAAAGGATTTGCATTATGCAACATTTGCATTTGTCAGGATTTTGTCAAAGAATCTGCATTATCTTATAGAAAAATTTTGCTGATCTAAATAATGCAAGGTAACTGGGATTTAAAATCTTAGAGGAAGGTTGACTTTTTAAATTACAAAGACGGAAGAGATTATGAAATCCTGGGAATTTAAAATCCTTACTGAAATCTGCGAACCAAACGCTCCTTAAAGAAGCATCCATCAAAGTCAACATTGATAGAAAATACATCATTAATAGACAGAGTTGCACAAAAGGGCCTAGGATTGAATCCAACCCCAAAAAGACTCGAACCTGGTAAGGGGTAACTCCAGTCTTTCAATCAATGTTCGGCTTAGGCCTGACTCAAGCCCAATTTCTTCATGCAAGGACATGTTCTTAGGCCCAATTAGTTATTCTTAAAATATATTTTATCCCAGTTTAAAAGTTAAATTGATTTTTTTTTTTTTTTTTTGGTATTCAGACTCCTTTTGGTTCGGTGGATTTAAACAGTTAACAAGAGCTTTGGATTTAAAAATATCCCACATGTCATGTTTAGATTAAAAAAGAATCTATTTTTATTTCATTTCATATTTCACACTTTCCTTCCATTATTTAGCCGAGTTCTAATATTTCACAATCCTATCACTTTTAAATCCTGATAATTAAATTCATGCGATCTAAATCATACGGGATTAAAAGAAACTAAAAGTACAGATTGGGCCGAGTTGTATGACAGAGAAAATGTGTCATATAAAAACAAAATTTAAATATAGGCCATGGCCCAGTTTATTTATTTTGTATACTATTTGATTTTTATCAACATTCTAGAAGGCTAGAAGCATGCATATATCATAAGAGGCTCACAAAATTTAAATGTTTGTTCTCAAGGACATTATTTTTGCTAAGGTCATTGGACCCCACATAACCATCAGTAACATTCATTTTCCTTTTCACTTCAGATGGTTCAAATTTTGAAGGTTAACTTATTTAATTTTAAACTAGTTAATTATACTACACATGATAGTTAAATAATAAATATCAATAAAGAGATCACTGAAAATATATAAAGTATGTAATTAAATGTAAAATACATAACTAAAAATTACATAATAAAAATAAATTATAAAAGTTAAGAAACTTGGATAAAAAGCTAAGAGAAGATATGAATTGTAGACTCAAATTTAAAACAGAAATCCAGGATAATAGGCAGACGTTTTTTTTCTAAAATAATTTAATTATATTTTAACATTGAAATTGTAAATTATTACACGCGTCGTATCCAAGTTATACAAATTAGCATTCTAGTTAGTTGTCAAGTAATAATATTTATTTACTCTTTTAATAGAATCAATAAATAAATGTGAATCGAACTGAAACCAGAGGAAATTTTCAACGCTTTATGCTTTGATTAGAGAGATATTTGAATTTGATTGACTAAGATGATTTATGCATGTGGAATCCGAGATTTGTTGAAAAGTTAACAGCATACTTGAAAGGGTTAAATTGATGATTAAAAAATAATTAGATTGTGGCAAAATACTGAAATAGTTGAAGAAAAGTTATAGTGCCTCTTTGCTGGCCCGTTGTCACTATACTGGTTTTGTTTTGCAGCCCATTTCATTTCAACTTGTTAAAAATCTAATTGACGCAAACAAACCCATACAACTAAAAACGACTCATTTTTTGTTAAATAAACTATATTAGAGATTTTGTGAAAACAATGTTGTGTTAACTGGTAATGTCAATTTCTAGGTGTCATTCGTCGGGTCTTGGCTTCATTGGCTGTATTTCGAGTTTCATATGAGCATCTAAAATACAATGATTATGAAAATAAATTGTTTTCTTTTTTTTGAGCCGTTTTTAATGTGAGGATTAGTAAATAGTTGAATGAAAAATAAATTAACAAAGAGAGTATATTACATTGTGATTTATGTGAAATTTTTTTATTTCTCATATACAAAAGGATTTTCGTATAATGAATGTTTATTATGAGTTTTAAAGTAATAAAAAAGAATAAATAAATAATTTGGATATGTTTGATATATTTAAAGGTTTCAAAAGGTATATATATGATATTAAAGTTTTCAATTAGAAGGACATATATTAAATTCATTTTTTTGAGTCGGGTATATATGATATTATGATATTTTAGAGTGATATATATGAAACTCTCACTTTCTAAATAAGTTTTTAAAACACTATTTATAAATGATATATTAAAAGTACTGTTTAGAAAAGAATTATTCATATAATGAGTTTTTTAAGCATCATCCCATCCCGCATTAGTTAGACAAAAGTTGATGCCTCTAAGAAACTAAAATCACAAGGAATATCAAGTGGGCCATAATCTTGCTATATACAGTAAGTCTATAAAGTATAAACCAAAGGACATATATAAATAATTGTTGGCTACAACTTGTTCGCATTTATTTTTTATTATTGTCTATGTTTAATCTTCAATTATTTTTATTCGAGAGAAAACTAATTTATAAAAGTTTTAAACTAAACATCATGTATTCAATTCGTGATGTATGTGGATACGTGGACAGTGACACGATAAAGGGAGTACAGGTGGACGGAGCAGCTGGACCAATAGTCATACGGTGTTCACGTTGGTTTGCCATGTAAGGGATCTCATAATTAAGAAGAATCACATATGATCGCACATGAAGGGAGCTGTTTGTTACAACTAAGGCCAGGTGCTCTCGTCCTATTGGTTGCGGCAACTAATGATGACATAACTAAAAAGAAAGACATAAATAGAAGGGTTCGTTTTCTTCATAAGGCATGCACAAGATAACCATAAAACTCTTTCATTCTCGAATGCTTTCTTAAATTCGTCTCCTAATTGACTTAGTTATCGGAGTAGCGTCGCTGGATCACCCTCTGCTCCACCATTAACAAGGTTTTACCCTATTTTGTAGGATTGATTGGATTTCAGTGTACATTTGTGGTTTGCCACCGGATTAGGGCTTGAACATTTCGTAAATAAATATGGACAACCTTAAATATATGATATCTATAAAAATAAGATCTATAACCCCCCCCCCCCCTCCCCCTCCCCCTAATCTCAAACTTCAACACATTTTTTTAAATCGTTACTTGATTAGATTATCACCTCTTTTTTTAGCGTCATAGGTAGGGGTGGGTAAAAAGTCAAAAACCAAACCAAAAACAAATAAAAAATTGAAAAACCGAAACCAAACTAAAAACGATAGGTTTGGTTTTACATATTTAAAAACCAAACTTGTCGGTTTGGTTTCGATTTCAAAACAAAAACCAAACCAATAAAAACTATACTGGACCTCTATACACACACACACATGAAGCATGTGCATATGTATGTATTTATAATATATATAGTGTGTATATTAATAATAATGTTACAAAAATGAGGGGAAAAAAAGTCAAAATTCAAACCACAAAACTGAGGAATAATAAAAAGCGTAACCGTATAAAACTGAAATAAAACGGTTTTGAAATATGAAAAACCGAAATATTTGGTTTGGTCTCGAAAACCGTACTAAACCGTACCATGTTCACCCCTAGTCATATGTAACATGTTATATGAAGTTTGATTGTCAAAAACTCTATGATAGATTCAAATATTGGTTTCCTTTTATTATATTTTAACAAACTTGTATTAAACTCATAGACATAATACATTCACTGATCTAATTTATAACCTATTTATGTACTAAATCTGAGAGGCAAACTCACATGTATTCATCTTAAAGTCGTGCTACTAAAATCTGAGAAATTTCCGATTGAATAAGGGGGTGTTTGGTTCACAGAATCTGATGGAATTTGATGGAATTGGAATAAAAATTTCATTCCGATGTGCTGTTTGGCAGTAAAAAGGAATGGAATGAAGATTCCATTTTTAAGAAAAAACACCACTTTTGAAAGAATCTATTTTTCATGGGTTAGTGCCATGGAATTTAAATTCCATTCCAAAGATTTTAACAGTTCTAAAACCAAACCCTAGACTTCATCTTCACTGACCTTCATTTCTATTCCGACAAATTCCATTCTTTCAGAATTTCATTCCTTGACAGATTCCATTCCAAGAATAAACATTCTGCAAACCAAACTCCGCCAAAGTGTTTCTTCAATTCCCCTTGGTTTTTAGCAAAGGTTGGAATTTGAAAGTGAGTTGGAATTAGCTTGTTTGTCCGCCTTTTATTGACCTTAGTGGATTAGGTATCACATGCCATTTTTTAAAATAGTATTTATTAGTTTATATATATATATATATATATATATATATATATATATATATATATATATATATATATATATATATATATATATATATATATATATATATATATATATATATATATATATATATATATAGGGAGGTTCAATGGAAAACCACAATACACCTGAAAACTTGTGAAAACCGCACTGCACCACTACAAATGCATCAAATTCCCCGCGTGATGCATCAAATTTCCCGCATGATGCATCAAAATCTCGCGTGATGCATCACCTTATTTAAGATCATGCCACCGCGTTTTTCATTAAATGCACCAAATCGGACGGTTTGCGTAGGTTTCCATAGTTTTCACGTGCATAGTGGTTTTCCATTGAACTCACCCCTATATATATATATATATATATATATATATATATATATATATATATATATATATATATATATATATATATATATATATATATATATATTTAAAATTATAACATATAAATATTAGTTATAAAAATACAAGAACAGTACCGTTATTTATTATAGTTATTATTAATCTAGTTTTTACGTGAATAGTACAGTTTTTCAAATATTTTTAAAATTTTTTTACTATATATATTTAATCGATATAACTTGAAGTTTCATTTTTAAATACGACATACAATTTATATGTATTTTTTACAATAAACATAATGTTATATAAAATGTTATGAAATATGATTTTATTAATAAGGTATTATGTTTACTTTTGAAATATTTAATAATTATAATCTATATTTATTTTTAATATATTTTAATAAATCAATATAATTTGAATATGTATAAGATTATAATTTGGATATAGATTTAATTTATCTAGATTACATTTATAATAATATTATTTATTTTAATATATTATATTAAGTTTTGATTATATATTTTTAATTGATATAATTTAAGATAATTTAGATGGTTTAAAAAGATAATGATGACAAGTTATTAGATGATGAAAAGTGATGAATAGGGTTGATTATATTAATAGTTATAGATTTCTAATTTGTATTTAAGAAGAAGCAATAATATTGATGGTATGTATTCTTCCTATTTGATTTTATCGTTTTCATTTTAAGAATTCATACAAATTGTGGTCAATGATGTTAAACTGGATCGTACCATCAACATGCACATAAGCATAAAAATTAGAATTAGTGAAGGAAGTTTGACTTTAGTAGTTTTAGGATATATATAATTATTTCTATTGAATGAAAAGGTAAAAGTAAGGAAAGTAAGTGGATGTTTGAGAATTTTTTGAAAATAACTTAACAGTTTTATAAACTAATAATCATATAAGTAGCGATTATTAAAGGGTTTATTCAAACAAAACACAAAGATTTGCTCATTGGAAATTTAGAATTTATAAATCCTAGTCTGGATCCATCATGAACATCCAGAACATAATTAAAAAATTAGGTAGAATTATACCTCATAACAATGAAAATTCACGTGATTAATTGTTACACAAAAATGACATTGCCTCATACAAATTTCCCATTTGTTTCATAGCTACCACGTGTATACCTCTTTGCTCATTACCATTTCTTTTTTTATTTATAATCTTTTTCACCTTTTGATTGAAACACATGCTAATTTTAAGAACCGGTGAGAGTCGAATCAGGATCTTATTTGAAGGATCATGGAACTGGAAATACGTGAGAGTCGAATTCAGGATCTTATTTAAAGGATCATGAGGCTCGATTACTAAGTCATTCTCACGAGGTAAAATAGAAGGATTATCTCATTTATTTTCTCTAAACGGTGAGTGGGTGTTGGTAGAGGTTTTATTGTAACCTTTTGAAATATCAAAAAAGGGATTATAAATCTTGTTTTAATATTGTAAATAATAATAATAAATAAAAGCATAAAGCACCCAAAAGTAGTCGCAAGCTATTGAGCTTCGACATTAACCCAAAGCATAGTATAGCATCCAAGAGATCAAACAAAGATGTTGAACTCTTAGATCTCTTGGATGATATACTCGTCGCGGTTCTTGGCATTACAATTGGGGCCAACATGTCAATTGCAAAACATTGGAAACCGGTTTTAGATAAAGTGGAGAAGAAATTGTCAATCTGGAAAGCTAAAAGTATATCGTTTGGTGGTCGGGTTACTATGTGTAAAGCAATTCTGAATAGTTTGCCTTTATACTTCATGTCGCTATATAAAGTTCCTCAAAATGTCATCGAATCCTTGGATATGATGAGAAGGAAATTCATTTGGGGGTTGTCTGCTGCTGGAAATTCAAAAATAAAATGGGTTGATTGGAATAAAATGATGGCTCCGAAAAATCTTGGTGGTTTGGGAATTGGTTCTTTAAAGGCGGCAAATCTTGCACTTTTAGTCATATGGTAGTGGAGATTTAAAACTGAAAATGAAGCTCTTTGGGTAAAAGTTGTGAAAGCAATTCATAAGGCTGATGGTAATAATATCAATTCTATGGCGAAAAAAAGTGGTGCTGGACCATGGTTGAACATTGTTAAAGCTGGTATGTCCCTTTCATCTTTTAATATCCATATTGATGAACTCCTTTCATGGGCTGTTAGAAATGACAGTCAAGTGGTTTTCTGGACTGATAGATGGTTAGGGGATTGCTCTTTGGCCTCTTTATTCCCTTCTCTGTTCGAAGTAGAATTTAATAAACATTACCGGGTAAACAGTAGGCTTGTTTATGTTAATGGTGTAGTAAGTTTTAATTGGGAGTGGTTTAAGAATTTGGTTGCTAAAGGTCAGCTTGATGAGTTAAATAAGCTGGAAAATGCGCTTTGTAAAGTAAGTCTGCACCAAGACAATGACACTTGGATTTGGAATGGGGACTTGTCTGGGGAATTTTCGGTGAGTTCATTAAGGAGAATGATTGAATGTACGTTAATCTCATCTTCTAATTGTATAAGTTTCTGGAATCGATGGCTCCTAGCAAAAATCAATTGTTTTCTGTGGAGAGTTCGTTATGTAGAACCCCTACTAGAAAGAATTTGGCTGATCGGAATATTATCTTTGGATCCATTCTGTGCCCTCTTTGTGGAGTGGAATCAGAAACAGAAGAGCACCTCTTCTATAGGTGTTCGCTAAGCAGGGAATTATGGAACTGGCTAATTTCTTGGTGTGAAATTTCAATTGTTCAACACCAATCATTGGAGCAGCTTATTGATCTGATTCGGAAATCTGGGAATACACTCAAAAGGCGTCAATTTTTGGAAACTGTGGTGGGTGGATTAATATGGTTGGTGTGGAAAGCTAGAGATGCAGTGGTGTTTAACAACGGAAAAGTCTCTGCCTCAATGATAAAGGATGAATTACAAGCAAATGTATTCGCATGGCTAGAATTTAGGGGGAACTGTAACTCTATAATTTGGTCGTTATGGGTGGTTCGTCCCTCATCGTTCTTTTGATTTTCCTTGTATTTTGCTAGTTTCTTGCTAGCTGTATCTTTTATGATTCAAGTTTAATGAATTTGGGTGTTCTAGGCGGGGGTGATGACATTGCCGAAGCTTCCGACTAGTTCTGTCTTTTTGTTGTTAAAAAAAAGATAGCGAATGTATGTATATTATTAAAGAAAAAAAGAAAAAGAAAAAGAAAAAGAAAAATGGGGTGGTTGTCAATGCAATTGAAAGTACCGAGAAGGCATCAGGCACCCGGCATGCATGTCTCCGCCCAAACTCAAACTCGTCTCGTCGTAGTCAACCTAAAAACCGCCGCAGTATGCTCTCCATGTGCCTCAATCCTCATGATGACTTTGCTTCTTATATATCAACACTTGTGACATTTTATTTACTTCGATAGATTCCACACAACCCCAGCCTTCAACATCCATCATCAACCAATTACAACCCATCAATCTTAAAGATCGATTCTAAAAAAATCAATGGTTAAACGAACCTGTAAAGTTTAATTTTAACATTATTTTTTTATAAGTTCTTCTTGTTAATTTATCATTTTCACTTGAACTTTGTTTACTTTGAATATACATATATATTTAGAGGACCATTTTTAGTTTTTTTTTTTTTTTTTTTTTTTATGTCTCCGACACTGAAAATGATTGGAAAAATTTATCATTAGTTTTTTTTTTTTTTTTTACAAATTGGGAAAAGTTATGGAAACATTCAATTAAATGGATTTATAAAAATATAATCTGTTAAAAAACTTGAATCAAAATTTATGATATTAAAAACAAATAAATATCTATTTACGTATATAATCATTCTAACTAAATCATTACATACTTTTTGAAAGCATATATTATATATAGTATTAATTGCGGATCTTGCCCTAGCTTGGGTTAATTAATTAGACAATCAAAACTTCTGGAATTGGTTGGCACTGCCACTAGCCAGATGGTAATAATTAAAATTTAATATAACAAAACTTGCCTAATTTTTATTCCAATAGGATATACATACAATTTTACAGAAAAAGTCGATACACAATAACTAACAAAAAACAATATTAGTCAACGTCCATAAATTTCTTAAATTTGTCTGCTAACTAAATTATAACAAGATTTTTTTAATTGGTTTAAAACTTTTTAAATGAACACCATAATAAACGTTTTCAATGTCAACTCCTACATCAGTAAATGCGTTTTACAATAAAAATAAATTATTCTAAAACGTCAGCCATATTTTAAAATATTTAATAAATGATATTTGAATTCATTGATGTCATTTTATTTATCGAATTCCTGACGACCAATGTATTGTTTGTACGTACTCACCCAAAGCAATTTTTTAGAACCGCAAAACACACATAATCTCAAAGTTCTCCTTTTAAAATTTAACCTTTCGTCCGTTTTGAAACTCAAAATTTTGACTTGGAATCCAGGTTAACACATGATACAACTTGACTACAAATCCTTTGGTACCCAATAAGTTAATTAAATGATAAAACCAAATAATTTAAAATTTAATGTCCATCAAAATAAAATGCTATCACAAATTTCATTACGTGTGCGTTATCTTAAATGGAAATTTATGTTATATATAATGATAGATAACCATATATTTTTATTAATACAAAATGATAAAATTAGATATATCCCCTAGAACAGAAATATATTGTTACGAGAATTTAATGGTCAAATAATGATTATAATTAATAATAGGTTATATATGCTTTAAAAAAACAAAAACGTAAAATTTATTTAAATTCTTTTGAACCGACTGAATATAATTTTTTTTTTTATTTTTAAAGTATATGAAAATACAGATAGACCATGAAAGAAAGAAAGAACAAAACTTACACAAGCCATGTTGGCTTTAGAATCTCCAACACTACACACGCACACGCACTTACTCACTCTCTTCTTCATCATTCTCCTAATAAAAGCTTTTGGCTTTTTCCATTCAATCATTTCATTTTCTCTTCCAAATCATCTTCCCCAAAGTTTCATGCAAAAGCCCTTGTCTTTTTAACTTAACCAAAACCCTTCACTGCACAAATCCCTAAAAAAAGGTTCAAATCAAGATTCATGGATTTGAAGTTTTAAGGTTTGATTCAGCAAAAATGGGTTTGGTTTATCTAGTTTTGTTTTCGCTCATTTTGCTTCCTCCTTGTTCTGTTGCGCAACTGAATTCAGCAGATTCAAGAATCCTTTTTCAAATTCAACAAAAACTTGAGTATCCACAAGTCCTTCAAGGATGGGGCAACTGGACTAACTTCTGCTTTCTGCCTTCAAATCCTAATCTTGTGATTGTTTGTTCAGGTAATCACATCACTGAACTGACTATTATTGGAAACAAAACAAAAACCACACTTTCTCCCAGTTTTTCCATTGATTCTTTCTTTACTGTCCTCACAAAGCTCTCAACTTTGAAGAAATTGACACTTGTGTCCCTGGGCTTGTGGGGTACCCTCCCACCTAAAGCTGATAGGTTTTGGAATCTTCAAGTTATGAACTTCAGCTCCAATTCCATTAATGGTGAAATCCCATCTTCCATTTCATCAATCAAGAACCTCACTGTTCTTGATTTATCAAATAATTTATTCAATGGGAGTGTTCCAGATCTAAAAGGTTTGCAAAATCTTGAGATTCTTGATTTGGGTAGCAATCGATTAGGTCCGAAATACCCTTCTTTAGGTTACAATCTTGTGTCAATTATTTTGAAGAACAATTCAATCAGGATTCCAATCCCTTCTGATTTTGTGAAATATGTTAGTCTTGAAAGACTTGATATCTCCTCAAATAAGCTTGTGGGTCCCATTCCTTCCTCTTTGTTTTCACTCCCTTCAATTCAATATCTCAATTTAGCCAACAATCAATTCAGTGGAGCAATGCCTACAAACTTAACATGTGCCACCAAGTTAGCGTTTGTTGATGTTTCTAATAATCTTTTGATTGGGAAATTACCAACTTGCATCGGATCAAACTCTGTGAATCGGACGGTTATTAGTACGTGGAACTGCTTAACGAATTCAACTTCAAAGTATCAACACCCTAATAAATTCTGTCAAAAAGAAGCAATAGCAGTTTTGCCTCCAAAGAGAAATGGTGAAAGCAAGAATGAGGAGACTACTCTGAAGCTTGGGCTTGTTCTTGGTATCATTGGGGGTATTGTGGGAATTGCAGGATTGGTTGGGTTGTTGATTTTGGGTGTTTATAGAAGAAGAGCAGCGAAAAGGGCGAATGAATACAGATCTGATAGTTTTGCATTCGACAAGAATGCTGCTCGTGCTCCTTCGGTGGCAAAAGATGGTATCAGCTCTTTCTTTGATCATTTACATCATGCATTCTGTAGCCGAGTCAGAAAGTCGACGATGAAAGTTCTGTTTTTGGATAGAAAGTTCTTTAAT
Organism: Centrapalus pauciflorus; assembly: GCA_020465985.1. Taxonomy (NCBI): domain Eukaryota; kingdom Viridiplantae; phylum Streptophyta; class Magnoliopsida; order Asterales; family Asteraceae; genus Centrapalus; species Centrapalus pauciflorus. The sequence continues at coordinate 284,563 of JAANYP010001524.1, forward strand.
TACAACTTTATACTAACTTCTTAAACGTCTTTATTCATATGCAAAAACTACAGCATCAGCAAGGCGTAGACCGCAAACAATGAGGACAGCCGCACTAGGCCTGCCACCGTATACCATATTCACACTTGAAGAAATCGAAGATGCCACAAACAACTTTGATGCCTCGAATCTGGTGGGAGAAGGATCTCAAGCACAAGTAAACAACTCGATTCCCATGTTCTTCTGACTTGATCAGATCATATTCATTTCCTTTTTTTTGTAGAATTTATCTTGAATTTCTTTCCAAACGTAGCTTTATAAAGGTTGGCTGAGGGATGGTTCGGTCGTGCTAATCAAATGTTTGAAGTTAAAGCAAAAACATTTGACACAAACCTTGCAACAACATATGGAAGTGATCTCTAAGCTCAGGCATCGGCATCTGGTGAGCGTTCTTGGTCATTGTATTGTTTCGTATGTGGATCATCCCAATGCAGGCAGCACTGTCTTTGTTGTTCTCGAGAATGTTTCAAACGGAACTTTGAGAGATCATCTTACAGGTATTGCACAAGACTAATAGATTTTTCAAACCATTGTATGAAAAACAATTACATTTTTGTCTACGAACAAAAGTCAGTACATTGGCTTAAAAAGACGATTTCTTTTTGACAGATTGGAGAAAGAAAGAAATCTTGAAATGGCCACACAGAATGGGAATAACAATGGGAATTGCTAGAGGAATTCAGTTTTTGCACACTGGAACTCAACATGGGATTTTCGGGAATGATTTAAATATTGAAACTGTTCTGTTGGATGATAATCTCACTGCCAAAATCAGTAGCTACAACATTTCATTATCATCAAAGGTAACTTCTCGAAACTTATATCACACTCATCCGACATAATCTAACCTTGAAGCTGATTGGATTTCAGGTAGGTTCCGAGAGCCCTCTACATGGCCATGGCCATGACAGTTCCCAGGTTCCTCATAGGTACAAGTGTTTGCTTTTCATTCTACTGTCTTTTTTGCTTCTTTTTATCAGAAAACAATGGCAATGATGTTAGATCTTGTAGTTGTTTTTGTTTCTCAAGTTTCGATTGTATCAACTTACCAAAGATCACTAAATATCTTATCTATAGCTCTTATTTGGTATTTCATTGTTTTTATCTTGACAACTAAATCTCTCATGTTGCAGGCCTACGAATCTGGAAAAAGATGATATATATCAATTCGGTGTAATCATCATGCAACTCATTACAGGAAAACCGGTCGACTCAGAGGATGAGATAATCGAACTCAAGAACCAGGTAAATCACCAAGATCTTGTTTCAATCATTCGTTATCTCTAAAAATGACATAACCCTGACTAATTCCAACCGGGGTTTTCAGCTTGAAATTGGGTTAACGGAGTCACCAACACGACTCAAAGAGGCGGCAGATCCATCAATCAGAGGAACTTTTGCTTACGAGTCGATGAAAACCGCTGCTCAAATAGCAATCAATTGTCTTAACGAAGACGTGAATGTACGTCCATCGATCGAGGATGTTCTTTGGAATATGCAATATTCTGTTCAAGTCCAAGAAGGCTGGAATAGCAGTGGCAACCTCAGTACAAAATTGTAAAGATGGAAACTTTGATTCACTTTCTGAGTGGATCTAGTTTTGGTATAGGCGCTGGTCATTATAGTGTTCATGAATATACGATGTCCATCTTTATATCAATTTGTAAAGTAATTTGAGATAAATACTACTTGTGCTAATACATCCGATTCCATCAGAACTCTGTTACGCTGTGTTCTTACAATTTTTGTAAGAGTGGAAAAGAATGAAAATAGAAGGAAATCAAGAAAAGCGAAATTAGTTTGTGTTCTTTTTTGTTTTTTAGGATGGAAAAGAAAAGAAAAGGAAAGAAATTAGTGTTTTTTGCTCTAAAATTTTCCTTGGGAAGAAACCAAAGGAAAGAAAATATCTATTTCATTTCCCTTCCTTTCCTCTTTTTTATTTTCTTTCCACATTCAAAAACACAGCGTTATAGTTAAAATGATCTCGATCGATCATGATGATCCCTTCAACTCAATGGATTATGATACACATGAAATGAACTCTAGTTATTGTTATTCTTTTTCATTTGTTTGGTTAACCTATCACCAAAAAACTAAAGGTAAAATTATTCCATGTAAGTTACTAGTGAATAGTGCTTAAACCGTCTATTTTCTTTAACACATTACACATATTATGTTGTGATGACATATAGTATAATTTTGTCTCGTAAATTCAAAAAAGTCTGATACCCATCACTTTTTGCTCTAAATCATTTATTCTTACAAAGTGTGGTGTTTATTATTAGGGATAATTGCGCAAAAAACCATCAACTTGTCGGTTTTTAGTGATTAAAACCTCAAACCATCTTTCGTTGTATAGAAAACCCCGAACTAACTAAAAATCAGTATATCAAGGTTTTATTAATGGTTAACCGGTTGAAACCAGTTATTAATCCTACGTGGACCGATAAATAACCTACGTGGAACAAATTTTAATTGTTGAAACCGATTGTCAGGTATTATACATCATTTAAACACTCCTTGATGATGTAATCCCGTTTAAAAATTACAATTAAAAATTATCAACAGGGGTTGAAATGATGTGTATACTTAACAATCATTTCGATAATTAAAACTTATTTGACATAGAGTTATTTACCGGTCCACGTAGGATTAATAACCGGTTTCAACGGGTTACTCGTTGATAAAACCTTGATTTACTGATTTTTAGTTAGTTTGGGTTTTTTATGCAACGAAAAATGGTTTGGGGTTTTAATCACAAAAAACTGACAAGTTGATGGTTTTTTGCTCAATTATCCCTTATTATTATTATTATTATTTTAAAATTTTAGCAAACCGAAAAGTCGCATAGGATATCTCGAAAGTCATTCGTCCTAATCCAATATCATACATTTACACAGCAAAAGCCGCAACTATGAAGACACAAGTAATGTAAGTAAGTTTCCGGACATTATGACGCAAACAACTCCGAGAGGGGGCTTAAGGAGGTTTTCAACAGAAAATAGGAAAAATCGGTCATAAAGTATTGCAAGCAAAAGAGTTTTTACATGAATACGGAATAACAACTCACTCAAACTGGCGATGGATCAATTGAAAGACGATACGGGCCCTACAGCATCATAAGATTGTTTAGTCAGCCGTCCAGCTTTGTTCCACAATTTCTCGTACTCTCCTGTTGTACTCACGTTTCATCTCGGTAAACATCCGTGCAGCTTCTGAATTTGCAGGGGAGTTTGGGTTTGGGTCACAGAGCAATGACTATCATGAAATTGAGCACCATTGATCAGAACACAAGACAACAATCAGCATGAATGATACGAGCGTTTTATGGATCGTTAAAGACGTGTACGGTTTCTTGTTCAATATAATGTGGTAAGTCTCATCACAATGTTCAATATCTTCTTTGTTGGTATTACTACAACGCGGATTTTGTAAAACAGTTACCTGGACAGAAGTAAGAATGGCAGCAACATCATAAATAGGACTCCACTGATTTTGTAGAATGTCCAGGCAGATGCTTCCATCAGCATAAACTACAAGAACACGTAAATTACAGCTGACGTCAGATGAATAGCTTCAGTGTTTAAAAAGATATTTTTGAGGGTGCAATTCGATATACAAGTGAAGGAAAAACACAGAGACACAATTTCGTGTACGTAGCACAACAGATCAGAGGGTAGGTACGAGTAAGTTCTATACTTACTGTTTGGGTGGAACATACGAGAAACAAACCGCACAACTGGTGCCTTATTCGGATATTCCTCTGAGAAATTTAAAGCCAATTTGAACGTACCTGATAGTTTGGAAATTAGTCAACAAAAATAGAAGCAGAAAAGAAAATTTTTCAACACAACAGAATGAGAATACCTCCATCCCACGGGGTGTCATCCGGACTGCAACAAGAAAGGAAAAGATATTATGCACAGTCTACATATTTATAAATTATATATAACAATAAATCAAAGATGTGGGATGATACCGGTCTTGAAATAAAGAATTCAACATTTGAAATTGAAATTATAATTACCCAAATATGACAGCATTCCACACCATTATATTATTGTCTTCAGGTGCTCCACTAATTCCTGCAGGAGGGTCTTGTTGTAACCTCTTGAAATCCCTCATCAGCCTCTTCCGTGCAGGAGTAGACATCGTACTACCTTCATAAACCACATAATAAATTTAGAATGCTCGAATTGTAGCTTCAAGTGCATCAAATGGTCAAGATTAAGAAAACGCGACACCGTTATGCAATTACTAGTACAATCCCCCTCACCAATCTAAAAAAAAGTATCTAAATTTGACAGTAAGACAAACTTTTAGAGCTTATACGAGCAAGCAACCATATTCTATCTGACCATCTTATAAGAATCCAAAACTGAATGCCTAAAATTGGAGAATCCCAGAATGGAGGCATGAAGCATCTCCTCGTCTAAGAACATAAAGGTATAGGTTCTCCTTCTGCTGTTTAGCACTTGAGGAAATGCTCTATCACATCATACTTCACTCTACATATTCGTTAGACATAGCTGGCCATTTCTTATGTGTTGTGTAGGCTGAAAAGAGGTAATTTTTTTCTTGTTTGTTTGCATCACTTTGGGTCACAAAAAGCTCAATGTATTACATCTCTGTCTCTAAGTTCTGCTCCTTGAAGTCTTTTTATAAATTTCCTTTGGGTTTTAACGAAATGTTGCCTTTCAAAAAAAGAATAAGAATGGTATGCACAACTAAATTTTGAAGATTATCAAAGCATGATCAATCCAATCTACAATGTATCTCCTCCAAACGTATTCGAGGAATATAGATTCTCAGTGAATAAGTTGTAAATGTTTCCATTTTCTACATTTGAAACGCTCAATGCATCATATTATTTATGAATTACAGAAGAAGAGTTGAGAAATAAGTGAAGATACAAACTTTCTTCAATGTATATATCCATCCAAAACAGAATTACCACACAATCAAATTTGATATCGGCTGCAATTCAGGTAGTGGGATAGCAATGGTTTTCTTTCTCTTTTTTTTTTTGCAACTTTTTCCTTTCAATTCCTAAGTAATTAAGATATCAAAAGTATGATTGCAAATACTATTGTTATGATTTATATTTTCAATGAATCAAAATAAGTTGTTGTATACACTACCTTTGAGTTATAAACTCTTTGACCACTTTTAACAAAAGCTACTAAATCTATCCTTTTTCACGTAAATGGTCAGAAATTACGCCTCGAAGTTGCATAATTGGTGCTTTAACTCCAGTAACACAGATCATCATCTAAAAGAAACAGTATTAACAACATCCAAACCTACATCTACATTTAAATAACTAATCATGAAGCAAAAGCTAATATGTGAGTTTGAGCCCTAGATCCATGATTAAGCTGCTTTGAGACTTGGTATTTTCGTTTTATCAAATTATTCTCTGAATCAAACTAGGACATCCACCGAGACTACAACAATTCACGATCCGAACAGAAGTAGAACAATTGCAAAAATAAAAACAAACACGTAAAGCAGAAATCGTAAGCACCTCCTTACCCTTGGAAGGCAAACTCCGAACTCCAACCTTGTAAAGAAGTAGAACCGGATAAGGTTAAAGAGAAATAAGCATCAATTGTGGAGAGAAAAGAATTCCATGGCGGTAACCACCGGACACAGGACGGTGGGTAGAGACTAGAGGATATTTACGGAGAGAGAAGGAATATTTGAGTGGAAGTGGATAGGAACCAGGAAGGACACACATCAGCAACCCCCAACACTCTGTGGATGTTTGGGTACCGATGAAATGAATATACCCAAACGATCTGGTTTTATTCAAAGTATTTTTAAGTAATTTATAAAACATACGTCATGTTTGGTACAGATAATTAAGCATAGGAAATTAAAAATAAGAGGATTTCCCATGTTGACAAAAACATGAGAAATCCTCTTATTTCCAATTCTCTATGCTTAATTCTCTGTACCAAACACACTCTTATAAACGTTTAGAAGTACTTTTAAAATAATGAATTATGTGTTACCCATTTATATTTGTTCATTTACGTTTATTTATGTTTGATTATGTGTTAAACAAACAAACATAAATTGACATGAACGTAATCAATTCATTAACAAATGAGCACGAGCAAAAAATTATTCGTTTATGTTTGTGTTTGTTCATATGTTCGCTAAATTAAAAAAAAAATGAACATAAAAATATTATCATTCGTGTTTATTCGATTCATTTACAACCCTTGAACATAAACCTCAATACCTCTCATTTGTTTATGTTCTATTCGTGTATGTTGATTTCAGGAATTTGAAATTAGGAAGATAGGTTCACATGTTGCTAGTTATAGTTGATTTGGGGCTCGAAGTGTTGGTTGGAACGGCTTATGATGTTTTCAAATGACTTGATCTTTTAAGTAGTCTAATAACATGAAATTCAATGATGTCCAGGTGAGAGTGAAAATGTTGTCAACGTGTTCATTGTATTAGGATTTTGAGAGACTTAAACCCGATTCACCGACACGGAATTCTTCCATTGGCGGACTCCCACAGCTTGGAAGAAGTGACAAAGCATTCTTGTCCTTAAGGAAAATGTTGATAAGTAAACATGGGTATGAAATCTATTAGTTTCTTATGAGTTTGTGCATCTATTCTAAGTTGATAGGTGGAAAAGAAATCCATGGACATGTTATTCAAACAACATCAAATGTGGTCGATCATCATGGGCACTTATGGTTTTTTATCAGTTTGAGATAAAACCGAAATATCCAGTATTCTGAATCAAATGATATGATATCTGGATAAGTGCATATGGATGAAATGATGAGAGCAAAGCTGCTCTTAATATGGTAGAACGGGTGCAAAAAAGGTGATGTAAAGCCAAATTAATTCTTCGACTTAGTTTTAACTATGTTTTATATGTTTGTGGTCATACTGGAAAAGTCAAAAGAGGTGTGGACTTGTTTCGGCTGATGAAAGGCCATTATGCTTGCATGATTGACATTTGAGGTTGATCTCGTAGGAAAGATGAAGTTATTGTCAAAAATCCCAAAAGTTGGATTTGCTTCTTCTTTTTTTTTTTTTTTTCATTTTTTTAAGCAAAAATCATTTGCGTTATGTTTGGTAATATAAAGTTGCAGTAATAAAAATAAACATGTTTTTAAAAAAGGTATTCCTATAACTAACATTAGTGGTATTAAAACGCACCGTTTTGGTACCCGCCCCCACGACGCCGTTTCACCCAATTCCATTGTTTCCTCCAATTTCCATATTTACATAATAAGCCACTATAGTTTGTATCGTTTTCCTTCAATTTCCTCCAAATTCCATATTTACAGAAACAGCCCCTATAGTTTGTATTAATTTTTAGATTTGGTCCATAGACTTTCAGTTTTCCAAAAGTAATTATTATCATCAAGGTTTACCTTCAACATTGTTTCATATCTATTAACTTTAGTTAAAATACTCATTTTGTCATCGTTTATATTTATGACAATTCTAATTAAAAATTATTAACAACTCCATATTTTAATGAAACAAATAGGTGTAGAAATATAATAAAAATATTAATATTTTTAATCAATTAGAAACAAAATATAAATACAATAAAACCATCTCCGCTAATATACATGTAACACCCTCCCCGATCCCAGAAATGCCACGTCAATGCAATACACATGTGGCATATCTCAATAACTCAATTACACATATGTCATAGGATAACTCGGAATCACCATTAATTTAAAACTTTCACATAATATTGTTTACACATCATTCACTGATTAACAATATCCTATAAGACACAAACACTAACATAATTGATGACACAGGCAGCTGCAATAGTCTTCGCATAACGGCGAGTCTCTGATCAACAAACCCAGCTACTGAACCCTTCACTGAAACCCTGAACACGGAAGACTCGAATACGTAAGCTCGAAAGCTCGTGAGTACTCGAGGGTTAGACTCTGCACAGTAAACACATAGCATGCGAACACGTAGCACATACACACAACACAAGCTCAATCTCTGTCTCTGACAATCAGCAGTATTAAGCAGGTATGAACACTCAGCATGAGATCCGAAGCCCTGCACACAATATCACTGAAGGGGACTCCTCCCCAGCTAACGACCGTGCGCACCGGTGGTTAGCCACAACCCTGTAGCACGGGCGCGAACCGGCTACAGGCCCTGCCGTGTATACACGCTCCAAGGACTGTTAGGGACAGTCAACCCACGCGATCTCACATCGCGAATCACCGTCCGTATGGAACTCATCACGGACCCCCGGACTGGATCTCATCTCATGCACACATATAACACATATGTGGGAAATAGAATCATACCTGGCGCCCACGTCCCTGTCTCATTCACAATACACAATATACACATATACAAAGCTAACTGCACAATCATGACTCGGAAAACAGTCCCGCGGTTTAGAAAAGAACTCGGGTACTCACCTGGTCGACTCACTAATCCCGGAATCTCTGACTCGGCTCGATTCGCTGACTCGTCTCTGAAATTACACACGGATCCCACTTGTTAATACAAATCCCACGAACACATATCGCAAACTCATAATGAACATAAACCCGACTCAAACTCAAAACGACCCAACGGTACCCCGGAAACTTAATTCAAACCCAACTCAACAATCTCAAATAAAATCCGACACAATTATCACAATTAAACTAAACCCGAAACATATTCCCGAACGGACAATCGATCCCCGAAACTCTTTTACGGGATCCCTATCGAGACCCAAAATCCCAAATAATTCAATCCAACAATATCCCGAAGGGCTCCGACCAATTAACGACCCACAACTCTTTTATAAAACTAAACCAAGATTCTCTAGTAGACTGATTTACGCGCCGCGCTTTTCCCATTTGCGCGCCGCGCTTTTGCCAGACAGCAACATCCCTACCCTTCGAACTCCATAGCCGAACCAGAGGGTTTTTACCCTCCTTACTCAATTTCAGCAAGGAAAATATGCACAAAACTCATATATAAACACTCATATACTTCCAGAAATCAATTCCCACATATAGCACATGATTACCTCAAGATTTAGCTACCAAAATCAAGAATTCATACCTTTGAGAACTCAAGAACACAAAGATGGATGAAGAAGATCAAATTCAGCAACCAATTTCTTGATTTGGGCTTCTCTCTTTGCTGGAGTCTCACACGATCCTCACACACACACTTCTGGGTTTTTCTTGAAAATGAAGGCAAGGAAAAGATAAGGGATGGATAAGGTCACATATATACGTACATATCCATATCCGGTTCCGAACCCACTAACCCGGACCCGATATCACTTTTTCAATATTAATATCAAATTGACCCATTTAACTCCACGAACTCAAGAAGATAATTAATCTGCTAATTATTGGCTCGGAGACACGTAACTTGCAAACCCGACACGTAAAATCCACAACTCGGGATATCATTGGCCCAACACGATAATAATTATTTAAATATCCACTAAAATAATTACACGCAATTATCTCAAAATTGTGATGTTACAATACATATATATTAACATTTCGAATTAAATTGGTACATCATTTTTCCATTTCGTTAAATTGGAAATCGAAATGGTATATCGTTTTTTCTACTAAAACAATAAAAATTAGATTGTTTGGTTGTTTTTTTACGTTTGGTTAAATCGAAAATCAAAATGGTTATTCGTTTTATCCGTCCAAAATACTTAAATTTGATTGGTTTTTTTCTATTTGGTTAACTATTTCGCTGGAAAAATTAAAGTGTTCGTTGTTATAATTTTAAATGTTTTCGCTCGAAAAATACAACGAACCATTTCGGTTTTCAATTTAATCAAACGAAAGATTCAATCGCTTACTCTAATTATTAATGTTTTCCAGAAAAAATATTTAATAACTTTATTTGCAATTTAACCAAACGAAAAAATGACTAATCATATTAGTTTAAAATATTTTTGCTCAGAAAAATGACGAACCATATTAAATTTAAATGATTGAAAATAACGCCAACTGATTTAACTTTAGATGTTTTCACTCAGAAAAAATGAAGAACTCTGATTTTTAATTTAACCAAACGGGAAAACAATTAATCAATCTATAAATTTTTACGATAAGAAAAAAGGACGAATTATTTCACTTTTTAATTTTTTTAACGGATGAAATAATGAATCTTTTTAAAGCTTAATATTTTTTATATTTTTATATTTGTAAATAAAAGTGTTCAGTTTGTACATCAACTTCTTTAATATTCGATTAAATATTGATTAAATATTTAAATACTGAAAATTTCTGCATCCACCTCAACTTGAAGAATTAAATAGCAGTGATTCATTTTGTTTTTTTGCATTTTGTCTCACAAGATGTATATAAAACATCAACTTTTGTTATTCATATTTTTATGAAAAAAGGGGTTTAATATTAAAAAAAAACAACATGTTTTTCATATTTTTGTGGTATAGTCTCTTCGCTTTACTTTCTACCAATAAAATCCGTGAGTTATTTCCGTGAGTTATTTATTTGTTTGTGATTTTTGGAATTATTCCTTTTTTGCCAAAAAAAAAACATTAAATTTGAGGGCTTTACGTGACATGTTGGTTTTTTGTGGAAAATACATGACTAATTATGAAAAAAAAAACAAATTTTTTTTTCCTGAAAATCAGAAAGAAAACAATAACATAATGACTTTATTTGGAAAAAAAAAAACATGAGGGACGAAACAAAAAAAAAACATGAAAACATATTGTTTTGTGCATATAAAACCCTAAAAAACAATACTTTAGACATCATCGATTGAATCATACCAAATTCATAAAAAATAACATGTAACTCACTAATGCTTAAATACACAAATGCACTTACGTTGTCATCATTAAACTATTTTCTATTTCTTAACATCGTATTTTACCTTAAGCGACAAAAACTACATATTTTTTTATGGATACCCCGCAGTAACGCGCGAGCAACCACAACACTAGTTATGTACATAAGTCATAAAACATATGATCCAAATCATCCATCATAAATAGAATTACATAACTAACTTGTTAAAATCATAAAAGTTTTTAGTAAGATTTGAATTCATCTTCCACGTGTAATGTCTCGACATATTAAACTAAAAAAACTGTTTGTTTATTATTTATAACGTATTATAAAAAGATACATAATTGATATCAAATTTTTAAGTAGAAATTTTCATATAATTGGTTTTTGTAAGAGGCTAAATGTCTGAAATCTAAAATCACATTTGAAATTTAAGAGGTGACCTTAAAGTCTGACATCTGAACTATGAAATAACGTCTGAATTTTAAGAGGCGACCTTAAAGTCTGAATTTCAAAAATTTAAGGCTATCAATTAAATTTAAGTTTAAAATTATTTATATATTATATTTAATTAATTTATATAACTAACATATTAAAATAATTTAATATTTTAAGTAATAAATTGAATAAATATTTTAGTTAATCAATATTGTTCTTGTTAGGATCGGAAGTCGGAACATGATTAAATATGCATGTGTGCTTCCTCTTGGTAAAAAGCGGAATAGGAAGGGAGATTATAAAAGATTTAAGGTTTATATTCTTGTTAACAAGAATTAGATTGCTAAGGTGTTATGCAAATTGTTAACAAAAAAATTCATTTTTGTTTAGTTTTAATATGGATTTTGTTTAGCTTTTAGACGTTTTCTTTTTTATTTTGTTGTTGTTTTCCGATGATGGCGAATAACAAGAATATAAAGCAGTGACGATTGTCGGCGGTGACTGGAACCTACTTGGCAGGTTATCATTATACGGAGTAAACCACTAAACCAGTAGTTTGTTATAAAAAACAATTAGTTGCTATAATTAAAAAAAAATAGCTTTTATTTTGAACAATTAAACCATATAAATTAGTTAAAATTTGAAATCAATTTAGATGGCTTTGTGTTCTGGTGGCCCAAAGGAGAATCACAACCATTATTTTCACCAGTATCGTTTACGTCCACACAACAAAAGCCTCTGTCTGCAACTCTCTTCGCTCCAATGGCTTCATCATCCCTTTACTCTTCGTTTCAAACGATTGTCCCTCGATGGAGATGGAGATGGAGATGGAGATGGACCCACAAAACCAATAAAAATTTCAGATACAGCCTACTTCTCCTACACTCTAACAGGAACCATGCATTCAATTTTACTCCCTTGATTGTTTCTTCCTCTTTCAACGATGATTCCATCTCCCCACTACCTAATCCTAAACAATCTCAGGCAATTCTCTCTCTTTCCCCCCATTATATGCTCATATCATCATCGTCGTTTGATTGATTGGTCGATTAATTGATTGAATTTGCAGATGAGTTATGATCCTTCGGAAGATCTCTTTGGAATTTCCGCGGATTTGCAACCGAGGTATTGCTTCTGTTTTTCTATAACGAGTGTGTTTTTGCAACATTTTTACTTGTATTCGATGAGTTTATCAGTTAGCCCTTATTTGTTTAATTTTAATTTCATTGTTCTTTCTCCTTTCATAATTGAAGTCGATACTCAATCAATCGTGCAATGTTGGATATGATAGTTTAAATTGATGATTTCCGTTTTCAGTATCTACGATTTATTAAGAGTATTGCTAAATTTTTGATCTCCATAAATTTGACAACTTGCCTATTTGTTTACATATAACCTAAAAATGTACTCTCTCTGTTGGATAGATGATTGCGACTTTGAAGTTTTAACTAAACGTGTAGTTAGTAGAACGTTTTGACTATCAGTCAAGCTTGCAAATTTACAAGATTTCTCCATTAATTTTGGAATTTGGATGAAAGGGGTTTTAGTTCTGGAGTGTACAGTTTAGACAAGAGTTCTCAATTCAACTTTTGAGTGACAAAAGCACAAGGGTAACAAGAAATGATCTCTTCATTTTCCTGGGAAAAGTTATAGCTACATGTAACTACCATATAAAAATTGTTTGAATAGATTATCTTGGAGCTTAAGCTTAAAAAAAAAAAAAAAAAAAAAAAAAAGGACCTCAAATTTGTGAAGTAATATCAAATTTGATGTACGTCTACTTTGTTGAAGCATTGTGGGTGAGAAAGACATTTGTAACTTAAAACCATTGTAGTTACAGAGAGCTCAAAGAAATACTACTGAAATGAAACTAAGGCAAAAAATTCAAAAATCTTCAAACATAATATTTTTTGAGGTTTTTTACAACTTAATTGTTATCTTCAACTAGTATTGCTACAATTGTTTTTCACTCAAAAGTTGTATCACGAGAGCATTCATATGAAGCTTTGATTCCAGGAAAGCTCTGTCAAGTGATTCTTCTCCAAGGTCATGGTTTGGTCCAAATGGCCAGTATATTAGAGAATTGCCTTGCCCAAGTTGCAGGGGAAGGGGCTACACACCTTGCACAATGTGTGGCATTGAAAGATCAAGAATAGATTGTTCACAGTGTAACGGCAAGGCAAGATTGCATTCATTTTCGTCAATCTTTTCTTTATGTTTCATTCTTCATATTTGCATTTTTGTGGATCCTAACTACCAAAATCACATCTTCCCTATTCTCACAACATATACACCTTACGGTCCACACGATCCGAAAATGAACGAAGCCCAAGACTCTTGCAAGATAGAGGATAAGTGAACAGCTGAGTTTAGAGTTGACTCCAAGTCTCCAACAACATTTAGCAAACTATAGGTCGACTAACCCTGTTCACAGTTTTTCACTCGAATTGGTTTGGGATCATTATGAACTGCCAACCAAAAACAAAGCCTTGATAGTTCGACGGACTTGGATATGTTAGGCCTAATAATGTTTATGTGCATCAACGTAATTTAAGAAAAGATTTCTACCAAAATACATTCTGTAAATTTGATGTTTTGATCATTAAAATGTGTAACAGTGTTCTCTATGTTGTATTCCGTCTTTTACTTAGCCTCACCTGCGGGACTGGATTATGGCAGGGTATGGTTACATGTCATCAATGCTCCGGAGAATGTGTAATTTGGGAAGAGTCGATCGATGAACGACCATGGGAGAAAGCACGTTCAATGTATCATCTTCAATATTTCTTTGCCTTTGCATTCTAGTTTTTTTTATATCTCTCTATGTGTTTGTTCAAATATGAAATATTGTTAAGAGAGAATGATTTTCTAAACCATCAAACAACACCGAAGTTGTTAAGATAACAACATCAAAGCTGTTAAGATAGCAACACCATAGCTGTTAATGTTAAGATAAGCCACATCAAGGTTGTTAAGATAAGTTGTCTTATTTTAACATCCTTTGTCTTAACAACCTTAACTCAACATTAACAAAGTTGTTAAGCTTTCTGATTAAGTTAACACATCAAGAAATAAGTTCTAATATCATACCACTTTAGAAAATTCGTCAGGGGCTCCACTCCTAGGACCTCGCAACACTATAACTCCCGGGTCTTGACTTTAGCCAAACTTATATGAGTGTGTGCTCCGCACCTTCTAAACTTTTTCTAGTTCCAACCAAAGCCAACATACTTGGTCAAGGAATTACACTAAAATAACAACATACACTACACTAGTAACCATTCTTGTGAAGATTGGGAAAAGAAATAAATACTATAGTCTGCAAGAATGAATGTTTAAGAAAAATGCTCAAAATTTAAATGCAGTAACAATAAGAACTATCATACTTGCCATCGTATGTTTGAAACCTCTCCTTGCAACATATTGATTTTGACATTTCAAATGAAATATGATTTTTTTTATGATGAAAAATTCAGCCATGAGTCACTAGTTGAGTGATTGTCTTTCTAAACTATCACATTTGGCTTTTGTTGCAAATCTAATAAATGTTCTTGCAAAAATGTCAAATAAAAAAACACATAGTTGAAAGAAAGAGTGATTTTAGTGAAATTTATGGAAAAGTAAATTCAGAAAGAACTTATGAATTATGCCTGACTTTTTTTTTTTTTCTGAAATCCGTATGTTGTGTTCCTTGTATCATTTTCACAAGTGTATGCAGTGAAAAGTCAAATATAATGTTTTAAAGCGTCAATAACTAATTATTGTATGTGTCAATTGTCATTGTATTTCTTGCTTTCAGTTCTCCGTTAAAGGTAAAGGAAGACGATGAAGTGGACAATCTTGAAATAAAATTGGCTGCAAGGAAAAAATCTAAGCGTGTATACCAGTCTCCGTCTCCAGAAGTTGGTCTGAAGATCAGTAGATCTTTGAAAGCAAGTTTGTTTCTTTCCTTTAAATTTTAATCGATTTCTACATGTAAAATGGGTCTAAAAAACACAGGATTCAGTGGACCATGAACTTAATATTCTGTTTTTAGTTGGGTGATTGCAGAGCCTCAATGCCAAAACTGGACTATTTACCAACAGAATGAAAATCATCCATGGTGATCCCAAGCTCCATGCTCAAAGAGTGGCTGCAATCAAGGTTTTAATGACCGTGTTTTACATTGTGAACCTGTATTCCATTTAACAAAAGTCATTATTGGTCCCATTTAGCTGATGGAAGTAAATAGTGTAAACAATACGTATTGATAGGGTAACTACGGGGTCCCTTTTTGCAGAAGTCTAAAGGGTCTATTGAGGCAAGAAAACGTGCTTCTGAATCCATGAAAGCCTTCTTCAGCAATCCTGAAAACCGTCGCAGGAGAAGCATTTCCATGAAAGGTACACCAAGACATGAGATTAGCATTTCAAACCATTATACTTGGTAGTTGAAACTTGGTGTTTAAAGTTTAAACCATGTGAATGTGATATATCTACCAACATTATCCGAGTTTCATTGGTTGCAGGAGTGAACTTTTACTGCAAAAACTGTGGTCGTGAAGGGCACAGGAGACACTACTGTCCTGAAGTTGATCGGACTTCAGCAGATGGACGGTTCAAATGCAGGTTATGTGGTGAAAAGGGTCATAACAGAAGAACCTGTACAAAAAATGAAATGATTGAATCTGAAGATGGTAAAAGATATAAACAGCCCTGCTGCAGCATTTGTGGAGAAACGGGGCATAATCGCAGGACTTGCCGCCTTCAACGGACAAGGGAGGCCCCCACAGAAACTCTGGCTATAAAGAAAGGTGCTTCGGAGAGGAAGAAAAGGGCGTACAGTTGTAGGATATGTCGAGCAGAAGGTCACAATGTTAGAACATGCCCTTCAAGAGATGCACAAATTGTTCATTTCTAATCTAAACCTTGTCTACAATACATGTTTGTATGGTACCACATCTTTTAAATAAAAATCCGATTTTTAATCTGTTGAGCAAAATTCATTTTATCCCATATACAAGTATTTGTTAATTAAACTTATAAAATGTGTTATATTTTGATCATTTCTAGAAAATAATCATGATATTCCTAAATTGTGCTAAAATGATAATAAATGCATATATGTTAAAACAACATTTATTCTCCAGATAGTTAATTTCATGAAATGAAATAACAATATTACAAAAATGAAACCCAAGTCTAAACACGTGTTAAAGACTTTCGCTTAACAATCATATTTTGTTTTTTAAGACATTAGATATACGAATATCTTCTCATGTCTTCAATTTTGATTATTACATGTCAAATGTCTTCCTTTTGAAAACATAAGTGCTCGAAAAAGATCTTATTATAAAAAACAAATGACACTTTTAATATGTGGATTAGATGTCATGAATGACATCTATTTTTATTATTCAATGAGACTTCTAAAACAACATATAAAATGCATAAACAAAATAATAATTAACGAGAAATTAATATTCAAAGTAATCATTTGATACTCTTGCCAGTTTTATGATTACGAGGTCCTACAGAATTGAAGGCCTTGTTCAATCGACCTTCTTGGATGACCACGCAATTTGCATGATGGTTATTATGCCCTTCATATATGATGTCCTGTGCATTGAGCCTTTTTGTATTTGTAATTTTTTTTCATTTGAAGTACATGATTTCATCTCTTATTCAGCACTTATTCAACCTACGTCATTGCTTTTCCATATTTAGCATTTCATCATTTTACTTTATGATTCTTTCAAATAATATTTAAAATTGATATCATGATGATTTGGGTGTATCTAAGTTATCATATATTGGAATGATTTGGGTGGAACACATATGTGAAACTAATGAGTTTTACATGTTAAATATAATAATGTCATTTTTAAATTATAAATAAAAGAAAATGTTAGAATTTAAATAATCAATTAAATGATCCTTAAAACGTACAAGAAAATTTGTGTAATTAAAATATTTAGATGATAATATTAAAAGTAAAAACACACACACACAATAACTAAAATCCTAATAGACTAAAAGGGTGTTTGGATTTGCGTTTAAAAAAGTGTTGTAGCATTTTGAAAAATGAAAACTAATAATCAGATAATAACTGTAACAAAAAGTGCTGCCGGAAATGTAGTGTTTGGTTTAGCAACTGTTGTTTGCTATCATAATTATCAAATAATCAGTTTTTAAAGTGTTTGGATTTGCGTTTTAACTTGTAAAATGACAAAATAATCACTAATTAAGCAAATAAGCTACATTTTTTAACTTATGAAAAAGTGTGGTAGATATAACTCTAAACGCAAATAATCACTTATTAGTGTATGCAATCCAAACACTTTAAACCAATTATTTGCGAGCAAGAAGTCAATAAGAGAGCAAACCCGAAAGTCTACAATGCAAGCATGAAAGGCTTTATTTATAATAAACGACCTATTGGGATTGTACTTATAAACTAATGACCTAAGGAAAATAAGATATCACGACCAAAAAAACAATTCTCTCTAATTTCAACATTTTAAAACAATTACATAAAAGGTACATGTAAAACTTTAAATATTTCAAATAAAACTGAATTATTTCATATTTCATTTGTTTTGACCCCAAGACAAAGCCCAATCTAATCAGGCCTCAATATAGTTCATAAAGGTCTGGTCTCTTGGGTCCAAATGTCCAATTCCAATTTATTTATTTTTGTATATTATTTAATCTTTTTTATTATATTAGTTATATTTTTTAAAGAAGTATTGTAAAGTTTAAATTTTGTATTTTTTAAACGAAATTCAGTTTCTTTTAACAAAGTACTGTGACATAAGATTGTTATAACTTTTATTCTTTAAATATTCAACGTCTTGCTTTATATTTGCAATAACAATTTAAAATTATAATACATAGATTTTAATAATAAATGATTATAGTTAAAACAATATCATTGAAAATAGTAGAAAATTAGGAATTGATTCGGTTGCAACCTGCAGGGACAATCAAATTCAAATCATGTCCTTGTATATCAAAACAAATAACCAACTAGTCTTTAAAGTGATAGCTATCGTAATCAAATCATATATGTGTATGCATACATACAACCATTTATAATGTTCGATTATCAGAAATGAGTAATTACACTTGGTGTGTTTAGTTTAAGAAAAATTTTAAAATTTACATTTCATTTTTCATGAAAAATGAAAACTTACAATTACTTAAATTTTCATTTCACATTTTAAAATAATAATTTTTATACACTCTTTTACTTTTTTTTTTATCACGTACCCTATATTTACTTTTTATATATACTCTTTCTCTCTTACTTTTTAATCATCTACCATATATTTATTTATTTTTTTTACTTTTCTATCACATTTCTCATTTTTCTTAAAACTAAAATCATTTAAATAAGTTTTCATTTATTATAGAAACCCTTGTTTTTTTTCTTGAAAACTATAATTGAATACTAAAATAAAAAATGACTAGTTTTCGTTAACCAAACGCAAGCTACCCTTTCAAACTTTGTTTTTCCAACTACACGACTACATATCCTTTATCATTTTTCTCTTAAAATTCTCTCATTTCATGGTTATCTCCATCTTCTCAATCACAAGTTCATGACACATATTTATGAATCATATAAAGTTTCATAACTTCTATAAAAGAACAAATAATCATCCAATAATAAAATGGAAGAGAGTGTTTTTATTTGTTACCATATTCTTCTTTCGTGATCGCTAGATTCAGTTCATGGTAACAAAGAAAAATACTCTCTTTAAATAAACTAAAATCCCAATTCCCAAACCAAAAAGGTGTTTTCTTTTATTTGGATTTTGCTTTATCTAGAATTTGATTTTTGTTTTGGATTTTAGGTGTTGGGATAAATCAGGGGGCGTTGTTGTAATTTACACAAATTACAGGGCCTTGGAAAATGAAATAATATCATCCGGCACCGATTCAGTTCGACAGGGTGAGTCATAGGTAGCTAAAAGACGACGTACAAATTTCTCATATCTCTCTCGCACACAAATTTATTGAGCACGAAGAACAGAGATGGGGAAAGGTCCTGGTCTATACCCCGATATCGGTAAAAAAGCCAGAGGTAACACACTGTCTCTGATAAATTATTTTGCGTTTTTTTTTTTTTTTTTAATTTTACGTATCGATTTTACTTGTTTTTGCGTTTGTCTTCTAATTGAATGATAACTATGTGTTTGATTGTTTCGAGAATCATGTTAAACGGATAGTTCACTGTTCTGTTCTTTTTTATTTTATTTTTTGCTTCAATCGATAGTGTTTTTTGTTGCCTTCGTGAAATTGTTGATTTTAATATAAGCATCGTTTTGGTGTTTTTTTTTTAGATCTTCTTTACAGGGACTACCAGACTGACCACAAATTCTCTCTCACAACATATACTGCAAACGGAGTGGTCTCTCTCTCTCTCTCTCTCTCTCTCTCTCTCTCTCTCTGTGTGTGTGTGTCTATCTATGTGTACTTGTGTATGTATGTATATTTGGGCATACAAACCGATATATCTATATTTTACTATGATTGAAGTTAGGGCTAGTTAATTGTTTCCCGTTTTGATGTTTTGCGGTTGCTCCCTGGTGATTACTGTGAAAGACAAGTATTTGCAGGTCCGGCCTGAGAAAGGTTAACATGGGCAATCGGGCCCATTAATCATAGGGGGCAATCTTCAGAAAATGTAACATATATTTAGGTCTATTAACAATTAAACAAGTTTATTGATTGACTTACAAGTTTTCTAGTTCTAACATTATGTAATTATAGGTTTGTTAAATTATCATTTTTACTTGAATTATTCTTATATTGAATATACATATATATTTATAGGGCCTCTTCTAAGTTTTTGCTCGGGCTCCAAAAATGATTGGAACGGTCTTGAGTATTTGTACGTTGATTATTGTAATATACACAGCTGATTTAGTTTTTTGATCGTCTGAAACTTCAATTATTAGCTAACTCATATTTTACAGGATAGTTGTGGTGTATAAAAGGATATTTTAGGTTTGTAATGCAATGTATAAATTTTCATTTTTAAGAAGCCCTGGATATGTAGCCCCGCTATGTTGTAGCTTAATACTGAGAAATACTTGAGCTTTGACCATAATCTATGGTTATTCTCCTTTGACAAGAATTTAGCATAATTGGTTTCCCTCTGTAATCTGTTCCTTGAAGATATACTACCTCATGTCAGATTGTCAGGTGTGGAAGATAGAAACCGATGCTTAAAGTTGCAAAACTTATACTTTGATAAAGAACATGCTACCACTTGGATAAACCCAGTGGGCCTGGAAAATTTATGACAGAAAATAGGAGGGCCCCAATAGCACATTTAGGGCAGATTGTGGAGATCTGGTTGCTAAGCATGAGAGAGGGCTATATATAGTCAGTTGGTTGTAATGGGGAGGCAGGTGTGAATTTGTTTGTTAAATCGGCAGTCAGGCACTTGGGCAGGGAGGAGTTATCCTCTTCTGAATTTGGGCAGTAGGGTTCACTGTCTTTAGGTTCCCTTACTGATTTGTTTATCTTTTGATTTCTAATCATTCAGCCCTTTTTAATTTATTTTACTTTTTTAGTTTCTATCACACTTAAATTAGAATATGCATCGAGTTCCCAGTTTTAGACTTTGTCATTAAATTCATTCCTACATAATCTAACACACATGTTTGCATGCTTCTTTGTTTTGTTTTTTCTTTTTTGCATTTCACTGTGGAGAAAGGAAATTATTTTGTTGGGGGTTGTTTAGTTGCTCTTGCTTGTGTGTAATATTTGATTATATATGTTTATTAAAAGTTGGTATTGGAAAGTTCATAGTCGTAGCATACGAGGATTCTATTTAATTATAAATTCTGTAACTATCAAGACATGGCTGTTCTTAACAGTTTTGCTTTCTATCTTACAAAAATTATCTGAATCTTCTTTGACGTGTCCATCAGCCTTGTTGAGTTTTGCTTGTGTGCCTATTCTTTTAACTTAATATGTAGTTTATCTACCTTATTATGTGCTATTTCTGATGTTTTGGTCTTTTTAATTTCATCAATGTTTCAGTCGATCACCTCATCAGGAGCCAAGAAAGGTGAGTTATTTTTGGCCGATGTCAACACGAAACTGATCAACAAAAACATCACAACTGACGTCAAAGTGGACACAAACTCTAAGGTAGAACAAACATAATTTGGTTTTCTGTTCTGTTTGGATCATTACAACTTCACTTTTTTGCTAAACTGTTTTTAAATATTGATTTCGGCATACATCATACAATTACTTGTCCAAGGGAGAGAGGCAATAAATTGCTGTACCAGACATCAAGACCATGATAATTACTATAGTTGACCTCCCATGTGTTATAAATTATATGGATTATGAGCATGTTACATGCACTAATGCACATTCTCACTACAAATGGCTTGGAGAATGCTATTTGCATCCATCACTTGGGGCACAATGTTTCTCTCATATCTCTCTAGGATAAAATTTGTAGTTTTATACCTGTCTAGCACAGCTGCAGAGCACCATATATGTGGGGGCTGTGTACCATGTGATGATAATTGGCAAATATTAAGTTTTGTTGAACATTACAAAAGAAAGTTGCGGCACAATGGGATCTAGTGATCATTGATCATTAATCTTGTCATTGAATCCTTTGTCTGGACGACGTGCCTATTTGGCAACGATGTAGGTTTTCACGACTATCACTATTGATGAACCTGCACCTGGACTCAAGACGATTTTCAGCTTTGTTGTTCCTGATCAGAGATCTGGCAAGGTATTTATTTCATGCCTACAACTTTTTTAATTGGTTGAAGACATGTTTGTTAAATATAAGGGGTTTGTCTAAAGTCTCAAGGAAGTTTGGTTACAGGTTGAACTTCAATACTTGCATGAGCATGCAGGAATTAGTACCAGCATCGGTTTGACAGCTAGCCCTATCGTCAACTTCTCTGGTGTGGCTGGGAATGACACAGTTGCAATTGGGACTGATGTTTCCTTTGATACTGCTTCTGGGAATTTTACCAAGTACAATGCTGGTCTGAGTTTCTCGACTTCTGACCTCATTGCATCGTTGACACTGTGAGTTACTTCTTTAGCATGGAACAGCTTTTCATTTCCAGATAAATTTGAAGCATATATTTTGATATACAAGCTAAGAGACATTTTCCCTGAAAAAGATCACTAGAAGCAAGCACACAATAATAGACCAGAAAAAAGAAAAAAAAAAGAGCAAAAGGGTTTGTGAAGTACGATTCAGATTTTGTTTTACATAATTATACATCCCGGTTTTTGCATGTTCTTGACTGCTTGTTTAGATTTTTGCATAGAGGAGGATTACATGTCATCATGCAGGGTTATTAACAAGGAATTTCTTGGTGGTGTATGGTACAGGAACGATAAGGCTGACACTGTCACTGCTTCCTACTATCACACAGTGAGCCCACTGACAAATACGGCTGTGGGTGCGGAGTTGAGCCATGGTTTCTCAAGCAATGAAAACTCTTTGACAATCGGGACACAACATTCACTAGACCCATTGACTACAGTTAAGGCTCGGGTTAACAACTTTGGCATAGCAAGCGCTCTCCTCCAGCACGAATGGCGCCCAAAATCTCTTTTCACCATTTCAGGAGAAGTGGATACCAGGGCAATCGAAAAGAGTGCAAAGGTTGGTCTGGCACTTGCTCTCAAGCCTTGAATCAAAGGAGTGAAACATCACCCACCCAAAATGCTGTTTTTTCAGGGACACTTGACCTTATTTTAATGTATGGGCGAAGGGAAATAAGGTAGGTAACTTTTTAAAAGAGTCTTCACTCTTGTTTTTGCCATTAAAAAAGAAGTGTTTGTTTTAACGACCTCTTTCGTGTATGGTTTACTTGCTACTTTGGAAAGTTCTGAAGCTCGGCTGGTGCGATTCTCACCGACGATAAGGTCAAACATAGATTAGTTTGACCACTTGGAATGTGCGTAGTAAAATTTTTTTTTAATAAATATGTTCCAAACCTGAAAAAATGAACGTAAACACCTAAGTTGCATTGCAACCAGTGAACATCTTCAGGTTTTGGTCCATTTGGTAAGAGGATTGATATGTAAGTGAGAGATCACGTGTTTGATTCCCGTCGAGTTGTCGGATCCCGTCAAGTTGTCGGAGGCAAGTTGAAATTCAAGTGGAGAAAATAAGTCTTAGAACAAAGGAAAAGTTTAGGAACAGGAGTAAGATAGTTTGTCGTTCAAAAAAAATTTATTATATATAAACTAATGTCATGACAGTTATGTGTAATCAACAGAGTCTTTCACTTCATATCTTTTTCAACAAATGTGATAAATTTATGGTACTATATTATTAACAACATTACAACAACATAATATGATACAACCTTAATCAAGCAATATAAGTTACATTCTCATTGCTCACCACAAATTCGACAAATGCGCATAACAAACTCGCAAAGGTGCCCTTTGTTATTGTTTTCCATTTGGTTTAGGCGAGTCCTGAAGGTGATGATGAGGTGACGGGTGAGGTATTGAGAGGGTTCGTGGCTGCTGATGCACACTTCTTGAAAATGATGCGGTGCGTGTTCGGGCTGCGTTCCGACCTTCTGGACTTGACCCCACCCGTTCGCCTTGAATAGTCTGCAGGTAATATGATGAGCCTGCCATGTCCTTGAGCGCTGGCAAAGGCTTAAGGCATTCAACCACTTCACTCATCAGAGGCCTGGCTTTTGGATCACGACTAAGGCATCGAGCTGCAAGTTGTGCAGCCTTTTGGGCTCCTTTTATCGAGAAATGGCCTTCTAACCGGGGGTCTATCAACCGATAGAACCTTCTCCGCTCTCCTAAATGTGGGCGCGCCCATTCAACAAGGTTATGCTCCCCATTTGGGCGGTTTTTGTCCATTGACCTCCGTCCAGTCAACATTTCAAGTAAAACAACCCCAAAACTATAAACGTCGCTTCTTGAACTGAGATGTCCTACAACATAAAACAAGGCATAACAATAAGGTGCCAATCTAACCAGATCCTAACACCCGAATAAAAAGGATCAAGACAAACCAGTCATAACGTATTCTGGGGCAGCATAGCCGTAAGTTCCCATGACACGCGTAGATATGTGAGTTTTATCACCCTCCGGGCCGTCTTTAGCGAGACCAAAATCAGAGAGCTTGGCATTGTATTCCTGAAAAATCAAATCATTAACAACGAACCCTGAAACAATATTAAAGAACAGTAAAAATTATGCTAGGAGTCTCGATGTTGCATACTGCATCTAACAAAATATTGGACGTTTTAAAGTCACGATAAATCACGGGTCTTTTTGCTTCTTCATGAAGGAAAGCAAGTCCCTTTGCAGCACCAAGAGCGATTTTCATCCTGATCGACCACGGAAGAGGCAACGATCCTACGATTAGAGAACGTCTATGTTAGATAAAAGAACAATAACTGCAACTCCTGCATCATTTCACCCGGTAAAATCTTAATAAACTACTAATGCAACAAGCCACTGGTCTCATATATAACATATTCGAGATGCTCGATAATAAGTGACAAACGACAAAACATGAAAGACGTAACATACTTCTAAACAAGTGATTCTCCAAGCTCCCACGAGACAAGAACTCATACACGAGCAACCGTTGATCATCTTCGATGCAGTAACCGATCAATTTAACCAGATTTGGATTAACAAGATCACCTAAAAAGTTAACTTCAGCCTGCAAAAAACATCAACCTTCCTTAGACTTCCATGTCATGAGAGAGCACAAAACAAGGATTTAGGTCAAAAAAACATAGAAAAACAAGTAGAAATATGCATTAAAGCTTGTACAGTTCATATCGAGCTGAAAATTTATGTAGTAAATAAAATATACAGTAAGGATCGAACCAGCCATTCTTTATGGCCTTGAAGCCCATCATGATTTAGCGTTTTGACAGCAACAGTAAGTCCTGTCCCAGGCTTCACGGGTGCGGTTCCATTCTCTTCGATCCATCCTTTAAACACACACCCAAAACCCCCTTCACCAAGAAGACTTTCCGGTCTAAAGTTTCGTGTTGCCAATTTAAGATCATTGAAACCAAATTTCCGAAGGCGGGAAGCAACTTTGAGTTCCTCCTCTGGTTTTGGACTGGACAATTTGTTTTCACCGTTACTTGTAGCAGTCGGGGAGGAGACCATCGTAACTGCTGGTTGATCTTTGATGGTATCATTAGTTAAATTACTTTCTGCAGCCACAGACAATAACAATTAGATTAAACATGTTACATAGCAACACAAAAACAAGTTTGCAGGGAAATTATACGGATCAAAAGGGCATTTTAGACACTGGATCAATAGTCAAACTTCACAATTTCTTAGTATAGAGGGAAATCCTATCTGGTTGAAAACGCATCTAAAAGAAGGATTTTGGCCAAAAAGTGCCAAACTATTGTTCTTGAAATAAAACTGGCACAAATTGTCCAAATTCAAAACCATTAGTATTTTCCCAAGAACAGTAATTACTAGTATTGCAAACCCTAGTGTTCTCTTCAGACTTCCTCAAGATCGAAAACCCATATTCAAGAACTCATTTTTCTCTTCTAAGTTGAGGAACCAGAAACATTATTCCGTTTGAACAAGTTCATATAAACACATACTACAAAATATATGAAAGAAAACGGCAAAATCATAATAATAATCAGACTTTGACTTTGTAATTAGGCAACTGAGTTTCAACTTCAAACAACAACGATTATATAGCCAGTATTATATTAGCTGAATGTTTCGATTCTGATTATTCAATTCGATATATAAATGATGGATCATCCCCCAAATAACTTGACTTCAAAATTGTTCTTTTTAAAAAGAAGAAGAAGAAGAAGGCAAGAAATTACCAAAGTTAGTACTGGTTCCACTGGTGGAGCTATCAACTTTAGATCTTGAAGAAACACAGCTGCCAATAAACCCCCAATTATTCCAACACCCAACAAAGCCTTCTTCATTTTTCTTCTTTTTCTTCTTCACTTTTGATTTCATTACATGTAAAGACTCCACCTTTACACTTTCTTCATCACCTGGTTTCATCCTTCAAAACATACCCTAAATCCAATTCTCATCAATCAAACCCTACCAACCACAAATTCCCAGATTTTTTTTAATGATTCGAGATCGAGAAACTAATCAATACCCCTCATTTGAGATTAAAGATGACACTCACCTCTGGAAAAGAAGAAAGAGGAGTCTTTGACTTGCATACAACAAAAATATTCCCTCAAACTCCACCAAAATTAGGTTTTAAATAAAAATTTTAAAAAGGCCAAATTCATAATTTTCAAACAAGATGACAACTTTTTATAAAAAAAAATTTGTGGGAACAAAAAGAGATTCAGATCACATTAAAAAAATAGAGAGAGAGAGTGCAAG
This sequence comes from Centrapalus pauciflorus, assembly GCA_020465985.1. Lineage (NCBI taxonomy): Eukaryota > Viridiplantae > Streptophyta > Magnoliopsida > Asterales > Asteraceae > Centrapalus > Centrapalus pauciflorus. The sequence continues at coordinate 311,228 of JAANYP010001524.1, forward strand.
CTGTATCAGATATGTTGCGTTCAAAAGCACCCACCACCACCTAGCTATGTCTAGTACTCAAAGAAGATTTGAAATCTCACAAAAGGACTGACTTGTTCAAACCTCCCATTAGAATAAAGTATTATTCTGATTTGTGTGTGTCTCTCTCATGTGTTTGTGTGTGTTTACACAAAGATGGGGTTGTGTTTCATGGTGTCCAATATTAGAACAGAGATCTGAAGTTTCATATTAAATATACATGTTCATTATTATAAAATATTATATCTCATGCTCATCCGTTCTCAACATAAGATCCTTCTCACATGACTCAATCTCTTGGTCTAATGTTTATTTTCAGCAATTGAACCTTTATATAAATTAGAATGAATAATTTATATTATAAAATAAATAAACATTATAATTTATATTATGATCCTAAATGGGATTGGGTCGGGATTAAAGTGTTCCTGGTTCTCATTCCCATTCAACTCGAGTACGGAAAATCTCTGGTCAAGTCGAGGTAAAGTTTCGAATTCTCCATTGGGGATGGATTTCTTTTGTCAAGCCTAATTATAAAATTAGAATGGGTTATTAATTGTTAAAACTGGTAAGTATATATGAAAGAGGTTGTATTTGTTGACTCCTTTGGCCGTAAAAGTCGAAATGGATCTTTAACATTTTTCCGGCCTAATACAGGGGTAGGACATTTAACTTTCCAATGTTATATATGAAAGAGGTATTTCCCGAGAATATCAATGTATTCTAATTGCACTATAAATAATACACAGGGTACATTGAAAACCCTAAGAGTGAAGGGAGTACCCGTCTTCCCGAAAACCATCTTTCTGTACACGTCAGCGCCACATCAGCTTTTCTCTCTCCACCTTTCCCCACCTTTCTAACTAGGAAATACCCATCTTTCTTAAACTTTCCATCTTTCTTAATTTTTTTAAAATAAATTCATTTTAACTAAAAAAAACAAATATTAGAACTAAAATAATTAATTTCATAAATATTTAAAAACTATTATATAAACTAAACATTAAAAATTACCCAATTAAAATAAAAAATTACATAACAATAAATAAAAGTTAAAATGACAAATGAACATTAAAAAAATACAAACTAACTGTCTAAATTTGGTATTTATGCAACAATTACGAAACTGTACGAACGAACGAACAATTACGAAACTAAAATAAAAAAATACAAACATTTATGAAACTATAATAAGAAACAAAAAATAAAATTATAAAAGTAAAATTATGTATATATATATATATATATATAGATATAGACACACAGAGACACACACATGTGGTGTGTTCCCTGTTTCTGCAAAAAAAAAAAAGGAAAAGAAGGGGGGAAGAAGAAGGAAGAAGGAAGCTGGCAGCGGGGTGGAGCGGAGAGGGGAAGCCGCGCGGGGCTCCTTCCAGGGCGGGGCCGCTTGACCGGGGTGGTGTAGCCGCCGGGGATGGTCCGAGGTGGCAAGGCCGCGGGTTGGCGGCTCCAGTACTCCCGTCGCTCTAAAGGGCCGAGTTCGTTATACAATTTGGCCCAACATATTATACAATAAATATAAATCTATAACACTAATAATATAGATTTGAAAGCAACAAGGATGTCTAACTTTCAAACATGGGTTTAATAAACTCAAATGGGTGGTCTTAGGTAGGTGTGGGATTAGATTGGTTCCCTAAGAGGAAAATTGTTATGAGTTCAAAATTTTATTGGTTTTAGTCCGAAATGTAACAATTAATGTGAGTAGAATGGATAATTGCATCTGAATGATGAAATTTTAGCATGTTAAGGCGTTAAAAAGGGAAATAGAAAGCAAAATACTATTTGATTATCTTTTGAATGTATAAACTCAATGGAACAAATTTATTCCACAGAAGGTTTTATTTTCATTTAGTGATTGCGGCTATGTTGTCTTGCTGTTCGAGTTCTTCTAGCTTCTAGCAGATCAAGGTATTAACCTTGCATTCATCCTTTATGTCCCTGTTGCGATGAAGTTCCACAATCAATGGATCATTATTTAAAAAAAAAATGCTTAAAGTGTTTGGCATCCGATTGTTCGTATTTTCCTGATGGGGTATAATGACTCCATCCCATTTATCATTGTTGGAAACTACTTCAAATGAAGGTCCATACAATATTATTGGCTCTACAAAAGTCGATGTGCGAAGTAGTTTTATAGAGCTCTCTATATTTGATATGAGTTTCACGAAATATAGTAATTTTCTCTTATGGATCTATTTCCTCATCAGAGTTGACATTCAATATCCAACTCCTTTCATTCCACTAGATATTTCACTTTTGATATATACTTATTTAAAACCCAATATTATGTAAACAAAGGTAGATTTATTAAAACATAAATTTCATTAAATAATAAAAACTTAATAAAACAATTTATAATATATGTGATGTTAAACTTAAAACAATATTATTATATTTTTATTTAAATAGTTATATTATTAAGTGTATTATTATATTTTTATAATTCGTATTTTATATAATTGATAAATAAAAAAATTTAAAATTATAAAAGATCATTTGAAGTGATTAATTACTTTTATTAAAGGTTTATTATGAAAAAACCAACATGTTTTCACGTTTTTTGCGTTTTCGTCCCTTCATGTTATTTTTTTTCCATAAAAGTCCACAAGTTAAATTTTTTTCTTTTTGGTTTAGTGAAATTTGGACATTAGAACCCGGTTATAATTAGTAAATCAGGTTTTAAAAACCTAAAAAACGGGGTTTTAAAGTCTAAATTTTACTAAACAAAAAAAAAAATTAACTTGGAGACTTTTATGAAAAAAATATCATGAAGAGACGAAAACGTAAAAAATATAAAAACATGTTGTTTTTTTATAATTAACCATTTAATATAATGACGTGATAAATTAGGAAAGAAATATAAAAATTGTTTATGTATTTTTTAATTAAATTAAAATAATTAATTATGGTTCTAGATTAGAATAAAAAATGAAAAATTAATATATTGATAAAATGAAAGTGTAATAATGAAATGTTTTTATCATCTATAATACATAGACCAAAAGGCCTTTGGCCTGGCGGTAAGAGTGGGGAGTTGTAAGCGAGAGGTCACGGGTTCGATCCCCGTCGGAGGCAAGTTGATATTTAGGTGGAGTAAGTGAGTCTGGTGTTAAAGAAGTAGTTTAGGAGTAGGACTAGGATAGTTTACCGTTCAAAAAAAAATCTATAATACATAGAATATAGGTTTTGCCTAGTCACATCGAACAAAACCAACAAGGGCGTAGTGTTGCCCGGATGGAGGGCAGGGCAGGAGGTGAATTTCCCATTATACCTTGACTGAGATTACTTGCACAGGTGGCAAGGAGGGAGTTGATTGGAAAATGAGGAAAAGCATCACCCATAAAGCAACAGCGGTCAGTTTCGTGAGAGAAAGTGGGTAGTTCGGTCAGGAGAGAGTTTAGAGAAGCCTAATCCCTAACTTTTTTATACCCTTTTCCTGGGTGACGTGTCCGCTGATGATGCATATCATATCATATCATGCAATATATATATATATATATATATATATATATATGAATATGGTAACATGTGTTATGTGTATATGTTTACACATGGGTTTTTGACCTGAACACACTGTGAAAAAAAGTTTTTTTTTTCTCTTATTCAACATAATACTATTTGTTAAAAGTTACACATTTTCACATATTCTAACGTATTATAAGGTATGTGAACGTGAAAAAAAATTATGTGAACATGCGTTCACAACAGTGGAGTTCATGTGAACAAGCACGTTTCACATGATTTTTAGTGTGTGTTTATGTTGATTTTTTACGATTAGTCTTGTATTATTAATTAAAATATGATTATAACAAAATTTCAATAAAATGGTTTTAAGCGAAGTACCCTCGGTACTCCGCAAAACTAATGGTACTCACTTGAACCCAAATCATATATATATATTTATGAGTTTATTAAGAAAAAACTAACATATTTTTTTATTTTTTATGACTTAGTCTTTCTTGTAACTTTTCTAGAAGAATTTCATTTCATATACACACTCTTTTAAAAACTCTTTTGTTACCTATATATCCTTACGATCTTTTTTATTTGATGGGTGTGTATATTCTTTTAAAATTTTAAAACTCACTTAAAATATTAATTGATATGATTTGCTTCTATATCAAGTGTTTACCAAAGAGTCATTTTCAATTGAGCCGAAAAAGAAATTTAAGAGATTAAATGTTTGAATTCTTTTTCATGTCTGTAGTTAGAACAAAATATCTTTCGCCGTAAAGATATAAGTGTCCTAAAAGAGCTGATTATAAAAAAACAAGCAAAAGCTAATCATTCATTTTAACATCTTCCCGTATTTATTTCGAATATTTTTATAATGACTCGATCTCCATGCTTGAATAATAAATATGCATAGTATTATTAAGTTACTAGATTTCCATATATTCACACCAGCCATTACGATTATAAATAAACCAATGCATTCCCTTTCAAATAACATAATGACATGACAGAAAACACTACCGACTCTAAATCAGATTTATTGATAAAAGAGTCTACAACTATATATATACATTACACTGATCAATTTAGTAATTAATTATTTACCAAAATATGTTTTCAAATGGGAATACTTACTTAATCATTATTCCAAATATACTCTATGTCTTCAAACACCATATCATGTCGATAATATAATATTATAATTAACGATTAATGATTTTTAATTTCATTTATATGTTGTATTTTTTATTGTTTTCATTTGATAGTTACACTTTTCACTTTATTTTTATTTGGTAAATTTGGTAATTATACGCATGTTTTTCTTTTCATTATATCTTTTTAACTTGTAAATGATATTCAACGGGTAAATATCTTTATGTAACTACTTTATAAAAATTAAGGATGTGCAAAACTCAAGACTGACTCAAAAAATTGACGAATCACCAAAAATCAAATTGGATGGTAGCCGTTACAGTCGATACATTTCGTCGGTTTTCTGTCTAGTCTTAAGTCCTACATATCTTTAATTTTTATAATATCTAATAGTTTTTACCAGTTGTATAATTTTTTCAAGTTAAAAAATATTTAGTGGAAACGAAACTATATATATGATTGCGGATTACCAAACGAAAACAAAAATATAGTATAGCTATGAAATGGCAACAAAAAAAATACAATGTATAAATGAAAACAAAAAATAAAAGTACGCTTCTATTATATGCCTTTGTCCTTATAAATAATAATAATAATAATAATAATAATAATAAAAATAAAAGAAGGGGAAACATGGTATATTTAGATCATGCATGCAATCATGCATGTTGTAGCTTATGGGATGATGCTCATGATCCATTTCTATTATTATGAGGGGATGCAATATCCAGAATAATATATAGTACCAAATTCAGATCCATCTTCCATATTCAATTCTATGTCTATCTATATTTGATTCTGTTAATTAAACTTCACTTGACATTTTACAATACATCCAACTCCACAAATATTATAAGAAAATAATCTCTTTAAAAAATATATGCATTTGAGTTTACAAGTTGCCCAAACATTTATGTTATTTGATGATTGAAAGTCAATCATCCAAAGTCCAAACAATTATATCTTTTCTTAGCTTCAGATTCACAGAATACATTTACAAATTTAATGTAAGGTTTTAAAAACAAAAACCAACATCATTTTACGTTTTTACGTTTTCGTCCGTTCATGTTATCTTTTTTCATAAAAAGGTCTCGAGTTAATTTTTTCTTTTTGTTTTAGTGAAATTTGGATATTAGAATCTGATTTTTCAGTTTTTAAAAACCCGGTTTACTAATTAAAACTTGACTTTAATAGTCAAATTTCACAAAACTAAAAAAAATTTAAACTTGAGGATTTTTCTAGAAAAAAATTACATTGGAGGACGAAAACGTAAAAACCGTGAAAATATGTTGGTTTTTTTTCATAATAAACCATTTAATGTACCGATAATACTTTAAATATTTTTTTTAAATAAGCATATATAAATCAATATTTTAAGAATACTTATAAAAAAATCATACATTTGTTTAATAATGATTCGAAAAATAAATTATGAGAATGTATGAATTTTTATATGAATGATTGATGATCATTCTCAAAAATTTAACGTAAATACTTGACCATTCATTAAAATTTTCATATAGTTTCAACGTGCGTTTGTGCGTGATTTTTTGCAAGTAAGAGTGTATTGTTAATTTCAACATGATTAAAAAGAACATTTAAAAATTTCTTTTTAAATGAGATACATTCATTGCACTAGATTTTTAGATGTATTATATTGAACTTAAATGTACCTCTTAAATTTTATTTCTCTTGAATTCCTTATGCAAATCAAACAACTTTTGTCAGCGTTAATCTCATTCACCCCTTTTTATACTTAAAACCATTAAAAAAATATTTAACCATAAACTATTATAGTGACAAAAAATCACAATAAAATGGTTTTAATTTCCGAGTATAGCGTTTTTCTAGGGATTTTTTTTACAAACTTTAACTTAGGCCATGTTTGTTTAACTCTTAATGGATTCATTAAGAGGTCATTTTACCTTTGAATGACTTCTTAATGATTTCATTAAGAAGTAAACAATTATATGAATGCGAATACTAAATATTACACAACGAAATTACAAGCATGAAGTATGTTAGAAAATCGTGGATGAAAGAGAGAAACGAACTTGCAATCGCTTGGATGTTCTTCGTGAGTGTGTATAATCACTTTCCTATAACAATTATTGTCCTACTTGGGTATCCAAATATTGTTACGGATAATCACAAGAAAATGTGTTAGTCTTGACTGATAATTTCGTTTGTAAATATATACTGCTTATCGTCTACGAAATCAAGTAGACTAGATAGATTAACTTGTCATTCAACCAACTAAAATTGTTGGAACCGCCACTTTCTTACCAGCGGCCGGCAAAAGCCTTACTTTAACAACACCAAGACTGTTAACATAACAACATCAAACCTTAACAGCAACAAGTCTGCTCTTAAGATAAGCAGCAACAAAGCTGCTGTTAAGAAGCACCAACAAGATTGTTGATTGCCTTATCTTAACATTCATTGTCTTAACAACCTTGACTTAACATCAACCAAGCTGTTAAACATTCTCAATGAAGTTAATATACCAAGAAATAAATTCTAACATCAAACCACCATAGAAAGTCGTATTTGTTTTGGGGTGCTGCCCCGAGCCCCGCAAAGGGCGGCTCCGGCTCCCCCTTGATCCCCGTCTGCCCACCGCCAAGGGCTCCGCGCCCTTGAATCCCGCTAGGGGCGCAACCCCCTTGACCACGTTTTAATGTCCGGGTTTTGACTTTGACCAAACTTATACAAGTGTGCACTTCACACCTCCTAAACTCGTTCTAGTTACAGTTCCAATAAAGTCAAATAATAAACTTGGTCAAAAAATTACACTAAAGTAACACCAAAGTATTTCCTAAAAATATAAAATGTTGGTTTTAGTATATATATATATATATAAATAATACATTAGAAGTGTCATGTGTGCACATTTTACAAATAGTTACAACTTACAAGTATCAAGTGTTTGAAAATTGGTGATCGCAATTAATTAGTTTGAGAAAGTCGACATGGCTTGAATTTGCTTAATGCATGAGCCATTACACATCAAACCTAACGAACGAACAATGGTCCCCTAATAAAAGTCAATGCCCTATCACAAAATACGTTTAATACCAATATTTTATTATATATATATATATATATATATATATATATATATATATATATATATATAGGGTCGGGATCAATTGGGTACCATATTAGACTGGGGAACCGGATTGCTAAAATAGGCAACAGAACTATTAACTGCAAATGAGATATTCTTGGGATTTAGAGAATATTTGATTCTCATTTTAAAATTTTTTTCATACCCATTTTACCCCTCACATTAAATGTCGTGGGATTCAATTTTCAACAGAATTTTATATATTAATTAATAATTTCAATGATAAATGACTGGCTGTAAACGGTACCCCGGTACCCCAGTCTAACATGGTACTCCATTGATCTTGAATCTATATATATATATATATATATATATATATATATATATATATATATATATATATATATATATATATATATATATATATATATATATATGATATATAAATCACATTTATTGTAAATAGCATTTTGGATATCATATGATGTCTTTAAGTCCACTTGGTTTACATTAATTAACTTTAATAAATAAGATTAACTCCAAACTGACACTTTTAATGCATATCGAACCAAACTAGTATCAAGCACAGTTATCATTTCTTATTTTATAATTTTAAGAGTAAATTACAAAAATGGTCCCTGTGGTTTGGTCAAAATTATGGATATAGTCTCTGGTCTTTAAAAATTACAAAAATGTCACTTAAAACACTATTTACTTGCAAAAATGGCTAATCTTTTTCTTAATTTTTTTTTAAATGACGGTTTTGCCATTTTCTCAATAACAAGTTTGGTCCCTCAAATATATAATTTATTTTCAGTTTTAGTCTTTTTCATAAAATGTTAATTAAAAACTAATTATTATTAAGGGAAATTACAATTTTCGTCTTTGTGGTTATACGCAAATTATGGATCCCGTCCTTTTTTTACATCGAAATTACAATTAAAGTATTCATTGTTAGCGGTTTGTTGTGGTTTTGGTCCTTTGACCGGTCTTTTTAAAATGATCATTTTACCCTTGAGAATATTATTAATATATGTAATAAACATTCTATTTTAATAAATTAAAAGAAAATCCAGAATGTTCTATTATTTAAATAATTTATAAAGATTTTAATTAAATAATTATATGAGATTGTATTTTAGAGAGGAGAGAGAACAAAAGTTCTGCAAAACATAAGCTTTTGCATCCATTTCTTCCGATTGGCTCTCCTTTCCTATGGTCCTTTCCCTTCACCATCGTCGTTGCTCTCCCCTCATGACACCGTCATTGTTCTGCATCCCTTTTCTGCGTCCATCGTTGCTCGCCCCTGCTTCTGGTCAGTGCTACTTTGCAGCCCCCCCTTCTCATCGGCGCTACTCTCCTTTGGTCCTCCCCATCGCAAAACCAGATCTACAAATGTCAAAAACTTAATCTGAATCGAATGGGTGTTCTTGAATCTTTTGTATGGTCAATGGTGGTCCTCAGTTGCGTGTGTGAGAAACAGAGTAAAACTGTGGCTATCGGTGGTGGTTTTCATTTCAGAAATCTGGAGATTGTGGTGTGGGTGTGCGATGATGTACAGAGAAAGAGGGTGATGGTTCTGACGGCGATGACTGTGGTTATCAACGTAGAGAGAGATGGAGAAATGTAGAGACTAGAGAGAGGGAGGTACCGGAGGACGGAGGAGGTAACCGGAGTAGACGGTAGTGAAGCTCTCGGCGACCACTCACCGCCAACACTCCATCTCTTTCTGCCTCTCTTTATCTCAGATTCGGTTATGATGTCTAGTATTGAAGTGAAATTGACGCCAGTTAAGGTAGACGGTGGCGGTGGTTGTGACGTAGAGTTTGTGAAATGTGAGTGTTGTAGACTGACGGAAGAGAGCACGCCAACGTATATCGTGACGATGAGGATGAGTAATCAAGGCCGGTGGATTTGTGGAGTTCGACGTGAAAATGACTTGTCCCATAAGGCCATAATATGCATATAATCACAGGAACGAAATTGTAATTTACCCTTATTATTATTTGTACATTCTTTTTAAAATATATTTATTTTATAAAATATGTTTATTCTTTGTTTATTCAAAGTTATCCTCATTAGAATATTTAAACTATATTTATATTACGTTTCTTTTGTATATTCAGTTTAATTATTAAAAATTGTTTATCTTATGTTTCATTTGATAAAATATTTATACGTTTTTATCTTTTATATGTTTTCATCTAACTATTTCATTACATTATTATACTTAGATTTATTTATACTTTTTAAGAAAACACATAAATTAAGGGTTTTATTCATTTTTATTTAAATATCTTTTTTTGTTAATATGTTTGGATTCAAATTTAGTATTTATTTAATTTATTTCAATTGTTTTAACTATTTCGTTACTTACTACATTTAAATTTAATTATAATTTGTAATAAAAATATATAAACCTAACTTTTTATTCTTTTTTATTTAAATATCTTGTTACATTTATACGTTTCGACCTAATTATTACTTTCAAGAAAAAAATATAAACTTAATATTTTATTAGTTTTTATCTTAAATATTTTTTAACATTAATACATTTCGAATTAATTGTAATTTTTAAGTAAAATATATAAACAATATAAACTTAACATAAACATTTCTACGTTGTGATATAACGAAATGTATACGTTTTTATTGTATACTTTGTTAGATACATTTTGGTTTGTATATTTTGTAATTAAATCAAAACATATTAATGTAACAACATAATCAGAATAATATGAATAAAGCAGTAAAATGTACTACGATAAAAAAAATATTTAAAATCAGAATGAATAAAACCGTAAAATAATCAAAATAAAATGATAGCAAAGCAGTTGATGAAAAAACAAAGTTTCTAGCTTGTTTCTTGATTGGATTTAAGTTTAGTTAAACTGTGTAGATGAGACACACACATTTAATAATAATGATAATAATAATAATACATTCATGATGCACATTGCACCATATTTCAAGCACATGGGCAATAAAGTATAAAAACCTATAGTCAAATGATAAGGTTACTTTTTTCATGAGATGATATATGTTTTGTTAATGAACTCCTCTCACTCTCACCTACTTATTTGAAAAAATGACTGCCCATTTTACATTGAATGTTCAATATCAAATAATAAGACAAGTGATCAATCATTATTATGACCCACCTTCATACCTTTCAGATGTTATGTTGGCCCTGCACTATTGGATTTTTTTACACTACCAAAAAAAAAAAAAAAAAACAACCAAAATGGGCATTGTCTTAACCAGTCTCTTTGATCATTAGGCTTGTTGCTTACCTATAGTTTGGAGAACACAGTGTATTAGGGTACCGATTCCTCAATCATCTTTTCAAAACTAAACAAATGCATTCTCAACTATTCGGGTCACATCAATCCAAATGGAAAAATTTTATACTCGGATCATGACTTATAGTTCAGGTGTAAGTACAGATAAAACAGCAAAAAAAAACCCTTCATTTCACTCCACAATGCCAAATCGACCAAACCACACGCACATATGAGGAAGGGAAGGACAGGTACCTCCAATCTCCATAATCCATGGCCGGGAGACGAAGCAAGTAATGGTATATCGATGCCGCTTACTAAGATCCAAATTGCATTTTTCTTTATCAAGTGTTTCGGTTAACAAGCTAACTTAGATGACTCCAAGGCATATGCTAGAAGTTGCATTTATCTTTAGAGGGCGCTCAGGGACATATGATAGACCTGTCATGCCACAATTCAAGAAATCTCTTCGACATCAAAAATAGTTGTATCATATATGTATGTGTGTGCGCGCGCGTGTTTAATATGTTAATTACCTGCATTACACTATGTACCAAGTTCAACGTCACAGTTTTCATGGGCCAAAGTGAGTATACCTTTGTATATGACCACACTGGTGTCTGGTGGATGCATGGTATAGCAAGGGGGCACATGCCCGCGTTCCATTCCGGGTTTACACATATTTTATCTTATAAGAATGTCTTGTATATTAAACTGATTTAGATTGTGCCCCCGTGCAGTTTAAATTTTACCACCATGGCACCATTATAGGTCCCCTTGCAAAAACCAGCACTTTTAAAATACTCAGCTCACTTGATGAATATGATCACAATCAGGGGCGGATCCACATTGAAGGAAGCGGGGGGAAAGGCCCCCAACGACGTGCGTAAATCTGACGATTTTTAGCCTATGTGTTCCGGAAAACTAACACGACGAATACCTTATAAAATCTCATGCCCCAACAAAAAATTTTTCTAGATCCGCCACTGATCACAATTTAAGTAATGAACTAATATCCCTACACATTTTATATTTGTTTCATAATCTCAAATGTTCATATTAGTTAGCCAGGTTTTGTATAGTTAATAATTAGAATTTGTTGATTATTAACTACGAAGGTTAATATTGAAAAAAACCCCATCAACTTTCTTCATTTTCGTGATTTAGTCCCTAAATTTTTTTTCTTATTGTTCAAGTCCCTAAACTATATTTGTCTTATTCAAAAGTGTATATTTGGCCTGTTTGACCGGTTACCAAACAATTTTTCTTAGTTTTTGACTTTTTTAAACTTGATTAAGGTTGTAAAAAAACTCACCATCTTTCCATATTTTAGCGATTAAGTCCCTAAACATTTTGTTTTATCAGTTGTATTTTACCGGCTAATCCAGTAGCCGGTATATACTTTTGAATAAGACAAATATAGTTTAGGGACTCAAACAATTGGAAAAAAAAAGTTTAGGGACTTAATTGAGAAAATGAGAAAAGTTGATTGGGTTTATTCAATATTAACCCAAACTGTAAAGTTGTTTGGTAAAATACTCAAATCCTTAGGGTGTAGTGTATTATGATGCATACAGCCATACACACCTGAAAAGAGGAACTAATTCTATATTTTAGGCCACACGGGTCTCTTATAGACCTCAAATAAACCCTTTTTCTTGTTAGCCATGTGTCTCTCATCAGTCTAATTAGGGAATTTCTGTGGGATAAATCTATGGTCAGTAATAGCCATGTGTCTCTCATCAATGATGAATTATACTCTTATCAGTTTCATTCTTCTCCCTTAACCTCTCAATCCGCAATCGAATCCCTGTATCTGTAAGCTCCAAGATCTATTCTCATTGTAAGCTCTTTAGGTTTCGGGTAGGAGGTCACAACCACTAATCAAATTGCTAGAATTTATTACTTGGTTAGATTAACTGTTACGCTTTGTTATTTGGTTAGATCGCTTAATTTAGTTGTTCAAATTTACATGGCCAAACTGTTAGGGTTTATTAATGGTTAAATTAATATAATTGGTTGAAATATTCCCAAACTAAAGAATGCAGCCCAACTCCTCAGGAAACTCAAAAAACCAAACCAACAAGGTGGCCCTTGTAAAAATAATTCCTGGATGTGTGATTGTATGGGCATATAAAAATGGTTACAAAAAGAAAGTAACTGGTTATCTTACCACTTTCAACGTTAATCTGTAAAGAATCTAGAGTAATAATGCCATCACTCAGTGGAAGCAGCTCGAGCTTGACGGTAATTGTGGATCGAGACGGAACACACCTGATTCCAAAGAAACTGTACTTTGTGAAATCATGATCCAAATTACTAACATTTTTAACCAAAATAATAGACCAAGATGAGTCTTACGTCTCTTACCCTAAAGGAACTCTACTCTTCAACCACAAATGTGTGCGGCCTGGATCATTTCCCCCAAGTACATTAGGAATGGCAATTGTTTGTTCACTATTGGCACATCTCTGATCTAGTACCTTGGAGGCTGAACAAAGCCTTTGCAGGGCAATACCTTGCATATCACCACTCACTTGTCCATAACATGGGCTCACTGGTGACACAGGTGAACAATTTAACGACACCAAAGAAGAAGCAAGTGAAGCTGGAGCAAGCAATGTTAACGCTAAATCCTCGTTCGTCAAATTTGAAGCCTGAAGAGTTAAAACCTGACCATAAATGGAATATAATAAGCTTTTGTTGTGTATTCATTCAGTTTCACCATAATCATGTGTAAACATTACAGGTGGTAAAGAAAAGGCACATCAAGGATTGGATAATAGGTCAAATGGGTTCAGGTCAAAACATGTGATTTATGTGCGGGTCAAATCCTGGCGGGTCAGATTGTGCCCAACACATTTCAATCAGGTTTTTCTAATTTAAATATGATTTTACGCTATATGTTATTAGGAAAAAATTAATTTCTTTTACATAAAATGACTAGATGTTGTAACCATTTGGATACATGTTAGGCAACTTTTGACCCGCTGAACCATGCAACTTTCAACCCATTTCATTTTTAGCTCATTTTTTTGTTATATTTTATCTGTTTCACCCATTAACAACAAAACACAACCCAATATGTTTGAGACTGAAACCTGAACAGGTAAGTGAGGGATGCTGTCATCTGGCCCAAGTGTTTGTGTTGACATCTGAGATGCAACAGAGATCAATAGATCCTTTTGAATACGTGGTCGCCAGTTAGTTGGCTGCTTGAAAAACAACCTGGATTCTGCATAAACATATATCTTACTAGGTCTATACGACAAAGTTTAATAATAACAAGAATTAAGGTATAGAATAGCTACATACTTCTCAAATGTTCCACCTAGGCTAGTGTACTGTTTTCGTACATTTCTAGTCACTAAACTCACAACTTGTGTTCCATTCTGGTCACTTTTGAGGGAAAAAATAACCATATCACTTAAAAAATTTGCAAAATGGCCATAATAATACATCTATACTTGTATAAATCTTCAAAAATATATGTAAATTATATGTTTGCAAACAATCCTCCTCTAATCTAATTCGCTCACAAGAACAATCCCTAGTTTGTTCTTTCTAATCTTTACAAGGGCATCATGATAATTTACTAATTTAGGCTTACTATGGTCATTTTTTTAACGTGATCAGAGTGGAACACATTTTGTTACTTTTGTAAGTTTAGTGACTAGATGTGTACAAAAAGGGTACAGATTCGGGAACCATTGCTATTCTATAATCGTAACACCAATAATAAAGGGAAAAGCAATCAAACGCTTAGAAAGACAGAAATAGGGAACTTAATTACCAGTATAGTTGCTTCGACATGATACAAGAACTGCATATCTATTAGCAGGTGAGACACCACTATCCACATTAGAGAAGCTGTACACACTTGATCGTGCACTACCAGCCTGAAATTGTGATAATCGAGAACTTCTCTCCCCTAGAGCATTACAGCTATAAAGTGATGTTTGTGGTTTGAGAATAAAGGAGTGTTCCTCACCTTTCCTGTCAAGGAAAATCTAGTTAACCCACAACAGTATCAGTGACTTATCTACCAACATACTATAGAATTCAAGAGGGGTTAACCTGAGGGCTAGATCTGGCAAGCCATGGTCATTGCCAGCTTCAACACACGTAATTGGTAAAGACAAATGGGGTCCACTTTTGGAAGATTCCTCGAATATAACTGTTATGGCATCCAAGTATATAACAATATCTGGTTCATGTGCAGGAGAAACATTCTGCATAATCATGATTTAAGCACGTAATTAGTTTTTTTCTACTCCTATATTCTAGTTTTTTTTAGCTGCAGAAGAAGGTTTGACCTTTATTTGAACACAAAGAAGATCTTCTGTATTGCAGTCGACAGCAAAGCAGTGAATCTCTAATGGTTGGATGATTTCAATTTTCTTCCTCCACCTTCTACCTGGTACATACATGCCTTCCAGTCCACAACGAACAGAAAACCTTTCCGGCTCCAATGGTACACCTCGGAAAGATAAAAGTCCTTCAACACTTCTTACATTACTAGACGAGAAGTGATCCCAATCATGTAAGCCAACGTTTGGTCTAGAGCTAGAGATTGAAAGGGTTGAAGGAGGTACACTTTTTGATGAAATTGATGACATAGAATGACTTCTAAGATGACCTAATAAAAAGTTCTGGGAACCAAATGAGTTTGGGATATTGGGCTTTGTCAATGAGCTACGAGCACTAGAATTGGGACTCGCTTCTAGTGGAGATAAAAAACGAGGTTGGGATACAGAATTTTGTACAGGAAGCAACCATTTTAAGAGATCTCCATAAGGGTCCAGTTTTGAGTTATCCAAGTCTTCCGAGCACCCAGAAGTCGATGTCGTTGACTGATATTTTTCAAATTGAAGAATTTCCAAGACTGGATCGCTCAAAAAGTCTACACCAATATTTACTTGTAAAAGCACCTGCATCCTTCCAAACAGGAAAACCAGAACACAAATAAGGGATACATGCATTCTTAAACATAAATATGAAATAATGATGTTATGAATACCGTTCCCGAAACATACCACTATGTCTCCATTAGCAAGTAAGATGCACCTGACATCATTTTTTGCAACTCCACCTGAGGTGCTGGCATCAAGATTTCCTCTATCCACTGGCTCATTTTGAGGGGGGATCTTATTAACATAATTATTGGATTCCATTGGAAGGAAATTTCCACCAACGGTTGCTGTTGACCCTCGAAATGTTTCCTCTGTTGTCCTTCTTGACCAAAGAGCTTCATCTGCCTCGGCAATTCGAGCAAAAAAATGGGAATTCCTAAATCTTTTCAATATTTCTTGAGTCCGTCTTCTGTGTTCTTCAATTCTGAGAGCTGAGTCGCCAGCATCATTATTTGTGTGTATAATCTTTTGTGCCGGAAGGTCATTAGTATTTTGATCTACGTTTTGAGCACTTTGACTTGACTCCACTTCAGGAAAATGTGTAGGTCCATGTTCAGTCTCACCACTTTGATTTCTAGTGTTTTGGTCAATGACATTTTTACTCATCACTTCAGCAACGTTAAATGATGTTTTTGTTTCTATGTTCTTCTTGCATGCAGATAAGCAGGCTAGGATATGAACTTGTTCACCTGAGTTTTTAAAAATGTAATGTTTTTACCACAAAACAGAAAATATCAGAAATAGGGAGGTAAAGTGAGAAGAAATTTTTTTTTTGCTCCCATCAAGGCTAAAGACATTAATTCCATATCAAAACTAGTTCAATGTATTTAAGAATGGCCATTTACCTGGAAAAACAAAGGGGCGGTCCAAGGATTTATATGGTAACATGTCTGATTCTTCACTCCAACCATCAGGAAGCTCCTCTGCAAAACCATTGATATAAATGAACTTCACTTCTTAAATGGACGTGTTATGGAAGTAATGTTCCACCTTCCAGAATTTAAACTTTACTACTTTTACCTCTAGCTTGCACAAGCAACAAGTAACTCTAAACAGCAAGAACTTACGTAAAAAGATTTGGTTATAATAGTTGACATATAGTGCATGTTTTCTGAAAAGTACTATATTGATGCAGACTATTACTTGATAGAGCAAAAGAAAGTAATCAATAAGAATGAAGAGGAAGTACTGCATAGAATGGTAATCCATCCTTCTTCTTCATGAACATCAATGTGTTTATCTACGACAGTTGAGCCATTATTTGTACTTAAGGCCCCCAATCTCAATTTGCGATGTTTACTCCCGGCGCCTTCACTTTCCCCATCATAATCATTAGCAGAGGATGTTACCAGAGATGGGTTTTCAGCTACAAGATCATCTAATTTGGCACCTAGCTTCATGTTGTTTGATTCTGCTTGAGCTTCTGCCTCCTCGGCTGCAGGATGGGACCACACTCCAAGAGAACCTTCAGCCCCACCAAGAGTTTGTCTGAAATTCAAAGACAAGTCTTCTTGAATTGAGGACTAAACAGATAGCTGGCAATTGGCAACAAGAAATTATGCATATGCAGATGAATATTAATCTATATTCTATATAACTTGAGATGGGCAGCCTAGTCTTATCAATCAATATACCCAAAAGTAATATAAGCTCGAACTCATTTGGCACTAATTATTAGTGGTCAACCCTTATAAGACTTTTGGAATAGAACTAAAAGTGCAATTAAGTTCACAGAACACAAAGACACTAGAACTCTCCCTTCTACTTTTATTAACACTAGCAAGAACATCTTATTACTTGTTGATCTTGACAATTCTTAACTCTTTATTATATTGGCAAGTCATTATTACCAAGGGCTGCTGCCAAAACGAAGATGGTGAAAGTGAAACACCGAAACACCATGGCACTGCACATAAGCATTTCATAGAACTTACGCGCCTAAAAGAATTCAACACATTCTCTTGAGAAATCTATAATGAAGCGTCACAGTATTTGGGGCTTTTTGTTAGAGGTTTAAAAAAACAATTATAAGAGATTTTTGGACTGATTGTGGTCCAATTCAGATTAATATGATTTGCGTTACATTCAAACTATTTGTGATTAGCTAGAAAAAAAAGTGAGAAGAGTTCACTTTTTTTTATGGCATACATCCGTTGAAATTATTTCTGAATGGATGTGCGAGGTACTTCAAATTAACCATTATCGAGACCGATCTCCGTGATCCGTAAGTGGACTAAGAATTAGGGTTTTAAGAAACAGGTAATTACGATCTGTATTCATAGGATAACAGAGAGATGTATTGCATTAGAAATCTGGAAACGATGAGGAGGAAAACAAACCAATAGGAGATCGCGCCGGGGAAGAGGCTGTGTCGCCGATCGATTCAGGTATGATAAAGTGGTGTAGTGACTGTTAAAAGCTTTAAAGATTACTACAACTCATTTTGGTTGATGAGTATCATCATCGCACCGCAGCGCAAGCACGTGAACAAACTAAACGGTCGTCTGCAACAACCTACACTACACCAACATATTACATTGTGAGTGTTTTTTGCAAGTAAAAAAAGTGTAAAAATAACAAAAGTCTAATTTTTTTAGTTAACTTAATTTTCATTGTTTGTTTAAATTCAAATTTAAAAGATTTTATTCTTTGAATTTTCCTATGAATTTTAAGAGGAGAATAATCTAAATTGAAGTTAAAAGTTGTTAATTTCAAATCTTAAATCTCCTTTTAATTTCAGACGTAATTTACAGATTTCAAACATTTAACTGTTTAAAAAACAAACAACAACATAGTATATTTTGGTTTATAATTACTTAATAAGATAGGTCTTGTTTCTGTTACACATTTCTAACGTTCCCTTAGTGGATTTTGAAAGTAAACCAACCGAACAAACAAAGTATCGGATTTGTAAGTTATAGTCTTAAAACAATATGTTAGGTTGATTTTTGAAGATATAATAATATAACATTTGTTTGTCAAGAAGCAAATAAAGATTAGTCTCTTCTTTGTAATCAAACAACCAATAAGTGATATTAAACAAACTAGAAAAAAACCATTTGTGTAACTCGTATAAAACTCACTAAAAGCTCTTAAACCACCAACAATGGTAATGTATTGTCGTAGATACTCAATAATGTGGTTCAAAGCATGCCAAAATTGAAAACTTAAATTGCTTCAAAACTCGACCAATCAATCAATTTGTGAGTTTATTATCTTAATAAAACCTTATCAGACTGTTATATTCTTAATAAACGTTGATTTTAATTAAGAAATGATATTATAAATTATGATGTTACACCAACATAAATAACCTATTTAGTGTTTGAGTTTACTATCTATTATTTAAGAAGATTAAATGAATAATATTCATTTACACTTTTCTTATAATTTTATAAAATAATTAATATTTAAATTCGTTTAATTTTAAGTAATTAATTATTTATTAAAACCTATTCAAGTAACATGTGGGTTCATAAACTAGTATATATATAATACAAATTAGGTCTAGTTATCAAACGGTAACATACTATAAGATTCACATACATATACTAGTAGATTATTAATAAATAATAAAGATTAAGATATATTTAGAGACTCTACCTTTTGAGTTGATCATGATCACAACGTACTATCATATCTGTAATTTATATCTATATTTATATCTATATTTATAAATACTAGTATAAAAGTAACTAAATTGACACTTGTCATTTTCTCATGATGTCAAATGGTATATTCATCTAATGATAAATGTAATTAGTATTTCAAAATTAAATCAAAAAGTTTAAATCAAAATACTTTTAAGACAAGATCATTGTTAGATCCTTAAATTCCACAAATCACAACAAACAATATTTAAGAGATTTTATTGATTAATAATATAATAATAAAAATAATACTAATAATAAAAATAAAAATAAAAGTTATGAATGATTAGCTTTTTTATTGTTTGAATGATATATATATAAATTAATTATAATAAGATATAATAAATACCATTATTATTAAAAGTTTGAATATTAATTTTTAATTTTAAGGTTTATATAGTTTTAAAAAAACAAATTAATTAAAGTTATCTGTGTAATACACTGTAAATAAATTGGTAATTAAGGTAGGGCTTGATTGGAAGATAGATACACGAAACACACTTAATTTATGGCTTGATAAATGTTTGTTACATGCTTGATTTGTTTAATAATTAAGATATGTATGTATGATTTTAATATTTAATATTAATTAGTGCGATGGATGTGTGGGGTTGAAATGTAACTTTCGTACATACTATTTTTATATACCTCTTATTATCGCATCTGTTTCCTATAATACCCCAAAAAAAAAAAAAGGAATCGTTTTTTATACTTCATACCATTTTCTGTCATTTCTCAACATATTTCAGAAAATGAAGAAAGATATTTTATCCGATTCCCTACCACGTACGTCTACCATATATATATAACACCTTTTTTTTTATCTCTTGCATGTTTTTATTCCTATCTTTTTGTATTTGACATGTGTATGTTGTGAATCGGTGCGTTAAAATGGAATTCATGTCAAATTCAATTTGATTCGTATTATTTATTTTAATTTCTCTTTAATCAGTTTTTTTGTTATTTACAAACTCGACTATATCTATTAAAATTGAGTCGCAAAATGACAAATTTACTATCTAAAATACTTAAAGAACTATGTTGTAATCACAAGCACGGAGTCTCTAAAATCCCTGAGACGATCGTGCAATTAATTAAATAGGAGCCGGCCACTACGTACTTTAAAACAATTTAAGTTATGCAAACAATATTACCTCGCGTGTGGATCCATGATTAATTGGTTTATGTAATACACTATTATTAGTATTACATAAACCCTAAAATTAACACCCCCAAAAACCTTTATGCCTGAAGATTATAAAGTCAATTAAAGATCGAGGCACAAGAAATCCAAGAAACTTTTCTTACGTACAACTTATATGGCGGCATTCTTCAAGAACCAACATTTCTTCTTCCTCCTCCTCACTGCTCTCTCTCTCCTCCCTCTATATGTCGCCGACCACCAACAGCACCACCACCATCACCATGACCGTTCTCATAATCATACCCCGGCCACCCCTCCACTCCTCACGCCGCCGACTGATCACCGTCAATTGCCACCCAGCAAAACAAGACCACTTCAACCCAAAAAACCCTTGGGAAATTGGCTTCTTTTGCAAAAAAGTATAGGGATTTCAGCCATGCACATGCAGCTTTTACACGATAACCAAGTCGTTATCTTTGACCGGACGGACTTCGGTCCATCAAATCTCAGTCTCCCCTTCGGAGAAAATTGCCGGCTCAACGACGAAATCATTCAACCCGATTGCACCGCTCATTCAATCCTCTACGACATTCCCTCAAATACTTTCCGACCACTTTACGTACAAACAGACGTATGGTGCTCCTCCGGCGCCGTCGATCCCACCGGCACCCTCGTGCAGACCGGAGGCTACCACGCCGGTGATCACAAAATACGTCTCTTCAGTCCATGCTATGATCAGTTTTGTGATTGGGTTGAATTAGAAAGGAATTTAACTGTTCAACGATGGTATTCTTCCAATCATATTCTTCCCGACGGCAATATTATCATCGTCGGCGGCCGGAGAGCTTTTAGTTACGAGTTTTACCCAAGAAACCCAGTTGGCTCATCTTCTTTAAACTTGTTTAATCTCACGTTCTTGATTGATACAACTGATTATGAAGAAGAAAACAATCTTTATCCGTTTTTACACATCTTGCCGGACGGAAATCTTTACATATTTGCTAATCAACGTTCGATATTGTTGGATTACGTTCAAGGACGAGTTGTTCGTGAGTACCCGCCGATCCCCGGAGAAAAAAGATCCTACCCATCAACCGGTTCGTCCGTATTGTTACCCATGTCACTCTATGAAGATGAACGATCGCCGGCGGTGGAGGTTATGATATGTGGCGGCACAAGAGGTGGTTCGTTTTCAATCGCGGAGCATGGCATTTACATGGCAGCTTCTAGAACCTGCGGGCGCATGAATCTTAATGATCCAGAGCCTAATTGGATCATGGAGAAGATGCCGCTCCGGCGTATAATGCCGGACATGATACTCTTACCGACCGGCGACGTTATCATCATTAACGGAGCGGCGAGAGGGACTGCCGGATGGGATAAAGCGATCGAACCGGTTTTGCACCCGGTTCTTTACGAGCCGAGAAAGAGGTTATTCACTGTGCTAAACCCCACCAGAAGACCCAGGATGTACCACTCAGCAGCTTCGTTACTTCCAGATGGCAGGATATTAGTGGGTGGAAGCAACCCACACGTGTCGTACCTATTCAGCGGAGTAGATTACCCAACTGATTTGAGCTTAGAAGCGTTTTCGCCGCCGTACATGGACGGGAGATTCGCTTATTATAGGCCTTTAATCTTGTCCGTTGAATACGGTATTGATCAGACGGTAATGTACGGCCAGTATTTTTCAGTAACGTTGACTATGAGTTTGAGCGGTTTAGATCGAAGGCTCATCGTATCGTTGGTTGCTCCCTCGTTTACTACTCACTCCTTCGCTATGAATCAACGGGTACTATTTTTACACGTTGCTTCCGTGGAAGAGCTATCGTCGTTTGGTTACAGGGTTACGGTGCTTGCGCCAACATCACCTAATGTTGCACCGCCGGGGTATTATATGCTGTTTGTGGTACACGATGGGATACCAGGACAAGCCGTTTGGCTCAGATTGGTTTAGTTTTTTTTTTTTTTCTTTTTTCTTTTTTAATTTTTGAATTCTTTTGATGTTGTTCTGGATGAAGTTTTGATTAAAAAAGATTATTACTTTTGAAGATACACAATTCAATTCTCTCATCCTAATTAATCAATCTTTTAACTATAATCTACTTTTACTTGGTTTAATCAATAATTTGATACTAAATCATAAATAACTTAAATATGTTTCCTAATGCTTCAAGTAATTGATAGAAATCTTGGATTTCATATGATTTATTTTTTAATTCAGAAAAATTTACTAATTAATCTTTAAATTCTATAAATCTTTAGTGGTATTTGGTAGGAAGGAATGTAGCAATAACAAATAAAATCTTCTTACCTCTCTTGTTGAGTTGCGGATCCACAACAAAAAAAATTAATAATAACAAATGCTAAAAAAATATTTCTTCTAATTCTCTATTAAATGATGGATAATCATATAACTAGTAAATTTAATGAAAGAGAACGAAAACAATTGACATGATTGTTACTTTTTCTTTTATCATGCATGGTATAAAAGTTTTACTTTCTGTTTTTTCTCATTTCATCCTACCAAACACTTCCTAAAAATTGTTATGTTCAGTTTGATTCAATTCAATTCAATCATCTGTTATACAATGAGTTTATTATACAAAAAATAACACTATGTTTTCATGGTTTTTTTTCATTTTCGCCATTACATGTTAGTTTTTCCAAAAAAAATCCTCAAGTTATTTTTTTTTCCTAATTTTATGAAATTTGACTCATTGAACACGATTAAAATTGGTAAATCGTGTTTTTAAAAGCTAGAAAATTGAGTTTAATAGTCAAATTTCACTAAATCAAATCAAGAAAATATAACTTGATGACTTTTCTCGAGAAAAAACATGAATGAACAAAAACACAGAAAACGAAACTTACTATAAATCAGTTTAGAGCTGAACCCATATTTTTTAGAAATTTTTTTGATATGGCATCGTTTATATTATAGTTTTATACATTATTTATTTTATTTAATTTAAGATGTGCTTTGGTTAAACTAATTGTAAATATAAACCGGCTCAATGTTTGGTTGAGTAAATATGTATATTTCATATTGGTTTTCAATCACATTATAATATGATGTTAACTTGATACTTACCTCTAACAACTTTAGGTATTTTTGGGATGTTTAAAGAGTTGATTGCTTACATGGGCAAAATTTAGGGTCTTTTATTTTGTTTGTTTTACATGTGGTTTCTTATGTTTGTGACCACGACTTTTTGTTAATATCAAACAAATTTATGAGAATTATTTAGTTTTGGGTACTGATACTTAAAATAGCTGACATGCCATAAATTAGAGATTCTTACCTTTTTCTAATCATTGTTGTATGGCATGAACTGCCAACCACTGCCGATAAATTTGGAACTAAAGATAAGCATCTATGCCTTTTACAATTATTTGTGTTTTATTTGTATACTAGTTATTAACCCACGTATTACGTGGATATTTTATAAATAAAATGTTTACTAAAAATCACATAAAACGTCAATACATACAAAAATGTTTACTTTTTTTCTAAAAAAAACGAAGATAGTATTATATTTTGTTATTAAGGATAATTAAAACTTTTCTATTTTTAAATATGCATGAACAATATTTATCATGTCTCATCTTTTTAAAACTTTTTATTTTTAGATTTTTATGTATAAGGAAAAAAAACAAAAGAATTGCTTTTTACATAAAATACATTTAAAAAATTTTAAGTTTACAAAAAAATTATAAAACAACTCATTTTCAATATTGCATTATTTTCACTTTTTGATAATATAAAAAAATGCATAGTTAGACGCTAACATTAGTAAAATCTGAAAGTTATTTAAATCAATTAAAAAGTTATTTAAAAATAAACTTAGATTAATATTAGAATATTTAAAATATTTCCTTTTTTAACTGTATGTACTAAATATGAAAGTATTTAAATTAGATTCTATAAATATTCTTAATAATGAATTAGTAAAATTAAAAATCTAATTATAGAAAAAATGCGGGAAATCAAAAATTTAGAGGGATGAGGTAATGACACGTGTCATGAGAGGTTTTCTTTTATTAATATATATAGATATAGATATATAGGGTCAGGTTCTATGGGGCACCTGTATGCATTGTGTACTTTGGGAACCTGTATGCACCGTTAGATCATGAATTTTAATGATTCAGATTGTAGTGACAAAAGGGTAATTAATTTGAAAATGGGTGCACGGGTGCATAACTTCTCGCGCGCGGAAGGGCAAAATCGGAAGATGCTTCAATTTAGAAAATATTCTATCCGAATCTAAACAAACATGATGCATCTTTATCCAATTTATTGGATTCGTCTTCAAACACGATGCATTTTCATCCAATTCAATTTCAAACATGATGCATTTCGACCATATTCATCCTCTTTTTTGTTCCATCATTATACATCACCAAAATCGTGATCATTTCGGCCATATTCGTCCTCGTCTTTGTTCCATCATTATGCATCACCAAAATCGTGATGCATTTCGGCCATATTCGTCCTCGTCTTTGTTCCATCATTATGCATCACCAAAATCGTGATGCATTTCGGCCATATTCGTCCTCGTCTTTGTTCCATCATTATGCATCACCAAAATCGTGATGCATTTCGACATTTAAACGTGTTAATTTCGTGATGCATCTTTGAAATTTAAACGTGTTCATCAACGTCTTCAATGTGTTCATCATTGTCGTGATGCATTGCTGTTGTGCATCATGTTTGAAACAACCAATACCATATGCTCCAACTATTTCTTGGAATCAATAACCACCAACATTAATAAAGAATCTTAGAATTCTTTGACTAGCCATAAGCATGATACAGAATCGTAGAATGAACTGTTTGTGAAAAAACTGATACTCAAAAACCATGATCAACAGACGCAAGCAAATTCTCGTCAACATCGATGCACAGGTATGGTGCAGAGTTGCATACCGACGGTGGACAGCGATGGTGGTGCTGGGTCTGGCGGTAATAGTATTGGCTGTCTTGTAAAAACTGGTTGAGAGAAAGAGAGATGGAGAGAGGCTAGCCATGAAAGAGAAAGGGAAAGAGAGAGAAAAGGGGATGAATTTATGAAAAGGTGGTTGATCATTTTATTTAGTTTCCTAAATAAATGATAAATATTTAATTAAATCTTATGATTTAACAATATATTATTAAGCATTTCCAAAATACCCTTAATGCACCCTTTGTAAACAAGCAATGCATTTTTGGTTCCCATTTGGTTCCCGATGCATATGGTGCCCCATAGAACCTCAATCTAGATATAGATATAGATATATTTTTTTATGAATTAATATATTCATCGCTAAGGGATAAAAATTAATATTTAGGATTTTAAAGTTTTTTTTTAAAGCATCAACCCTAAAAGGCTAAAATGTTATATTTTTATATATAATGAACTAAATATTAACCTCAAAATTTTATATTTTTAATATATGTATAAATAATGAACTATAAATTAAGTGAGAAATCAAAGTTGATTATCTAAAATTAAAATAAAAATTTGATTGGCAACTGAAATCAAAAAGTTAGATAAAGAATTGAGCCTGGAAAAATTAAATCCTAAATAATTGTTGGCCCTTAATTTATAGTTCATTATATATAAAAATTGACACGGCCATCTCTCAGCGGTGTCTCCTTTCTCCGACCACTGCTCCACCAGCAGCGTCCATCTACTAGGTATGTGATTGTTCTCTCTCAATCTCCAAAAATTAAAAAAAAAAAAAAAGAATCATTTTCATGTGCATTAACTTGAATTGGTTGTCGACATTTCTATCTGAGTGTCTGTGATTTCTTTCATAAATTGAACAAAAACGCCTGACGTACGTGTTTTGCAAAGGGGCTGATTATTCTTATAAATGCATATGTAAGTATTGGATTTCTTTCATAAATGTATATGTATGTATTGGATGTATATGTTTTGCAAATAAATGATTTCTTTGGATGTGTATGCTGGTTTGTTGAAAAGAAAATCTTTCAAAAGAAATAGACTTATTGATTTAGTTTTTAGTAATCAACGTGAATCACTTATCAATTGACACTGCAATCAGCTTTTAGTCACTTATCACTTGAGTAAAAAAACAATAACTAAAATAAAACTTTAGAAAAAAACCAAGCGTCGAAGGAAACATGAAATGCAGGGTATAGATTCCTTTACCTCTTCCATGCGAAGCAAACGCATGTGGCAATTTCGTTTTAATGGACCAAATGGATCAGATAAAAAAACTGTACTAAAATATATTTTTTTTTAAATATTTCAAATGAAAAGTTAGAATATGATGAATTAAACAAATTGTTTTAAAATTATATAAAAATATTGGTTGCGTTTAGTTAACGAAAACTAATCATTTTTCAATTTTAGTTTTCAAGTTATAGTTTTTATAAAAAAAACAAAGGTTTATATAAAAAGTGAAAACTTGTTCAAATAATATAATTTTAGTTTTAAGAAAAATAAGATATGTGATTATAAAATAAGAAAAATAGGATAAGTGTAGAATACTAAGATAGAGAAAGAGAATATTAGGAAAAAAATATATGATAGGTAATAGAAAAGTAAAAAAAAAATATATGAAAAGTGGTATTTTAAAAAGTAAAATAAAATTTTATGAAATTGGTGTTAATTAAACAAATTTCAATTTTTTGAAAAATAAATAGAAATTTTAAAAAATTTCATGAACTAAACGCAACATTAGCTACTTACGTAGATTGAGATCAGTTATATTAATTTGACTTAGTTGTTCAAAGTAAATATTTGACATTTTATATTCTGGAAAGCAATTTTAATACTGAAAATTTTCTTTTTTTTAAAAAAAAAACTATAAATAGTGTTTTTTAATAATATTCTATAATTCTACGTTTTTTATATATTAATTTTGTATAAAGTCATTTTTTTGGTTTATAAATATTAAAAAAATGGTTACTTCTATTTTTATATTTTTATTTAATTTATTTATCATTTATAACAAGTTTGTAAAACTTTAATACTTTTATTAATTTTATTATGTTTTATAAGTGATGAAAAAACTAGATTTCTATAATGAAATTTTTTTATCAACCTTTTATTATATATAAATTATATAAAAAGCAATTTTAATAATAGTAATTGTGTGTGCATATAAGGTATGTTTAGTAAATAGCTATAGCTTTGGATGTTCCAAAAAATTATTATTTGGTATTCGGCCCAAGCGACTGATTTCGCTTTCACACAAGTAGTAGCCCACTCTCCAAGATAACGGAGTTAGAACTAGTTACAATAGGCTCTAGAGTAGCATATATGACCGTTTGTTTAAAAAAAATAGGATAGTCCATCCTATTTGATATCCTAATGGATAAACATATATTGAGTCGGTTTGTTCAAAAGTCAAAGTAAGGTGATGTTTGTTTGTTTGTTTGTCTCTTAATGGAACCGTTAATTAAGAGGCCGTTTAACTTTGAATGAATCTCTTAACGGTTTCATTGATAAATATACAAACAACTCTTAAGAGGTAGTCACATCAAGATAATAAGTTGCAAGCAACATAAAGCAACATGTTTATTATAATTATGAAGTTTTTATATGATGTGATGCTTAATTGTTTCCTGATATTGATTTATACTTGTAACGCCTAGCCCAATATAGATAGTTGGCAAAATTTAGCACGCTCAAAACACACATTAACCAGTAAAACCTATCAAGATGATACTCATTCAAGTTCTCTCCGGACAACCATGGTTGGTGGTGGACGTCCATCGCCCTTGTGATACCATTAACAACCGACACGATCACGCTACTAAGATAATAACCCATAGCCAAAGACGCCCAAGATAGCGAAGTAGCCAAAGACCTCATTCTCACCGGCACTTCAGTGAACGAAAAATCCATCAACCCAGCCAACACAAAAAGATCAGCAGATCCCAGAAACAAAAACTGAAGCGCAATCCATAAGAACGAGATTGGCAATGGCGCCACGATTGGGATATCATTGACCCTATTGTCATCAACAACTTTCTTGCGTTTGATCTCAACGAGAGCCGCAACTGCCATGGCTAAGATGGAGAAACACAAGCCTATGCCAACTCTTTCAAGATGAGAGATACCCATCTCCGAGCTTCTCCATTTACGCGCAAATGGTATGATGACGTGATTGTAGAGCGGTGCCATGATCATCATGAAAATGATGGGGAAAATGGGTAGCGACCCAGGTGGGACTTTAATCGATCCAAGCTTTGTGTTCATTGTTGCTGCTTGTTGGACAGAGAAAGTGGAGAGCTGGGCTAAACAACAGTTGAGTATTATGGTGCAAGCATGTATCGGAAGGATTTGAAGTATGATTTTGACATCTTCTACCTCTTGAACCGAGCACTCAAGTGATCTATAAGATGGCTTGTTTTCAACTGCACGATTTAGATACACGAGGGTTTTAGAAAGGCCTGCAGGTCTATTAGCCTGCTCATCGTCTTTTGTCTGTAATTGTTCTTCCATGTATGCTGGTAAAAGTGGATACGGGCTTTGATTCGAGGAGCTGGAGACGGCATGGTTTTGCTTGGCTTCGGCAGGAGAAACATTTAGAATTGCAGCAAACACAACCTGTAAATAATTGATGAGAATTAAGTTGATTAACAAGTTAATTATACGTTTCAAGTATATATTTAAAGTGTTTATGGAGTGTATATATATACCTTAAAGATGGTTGTTAGAGGACTTCCATTGGGTACTTTGCAACGGTAGAAGCATGAACCAGAAAACAAAATTAGGATGGACAAGAAGATTGAGATGGTAGAAATACCAAAACCCCATTGCCAACCTACATTGTCTTCAACCCATAAAACCAAGGTGACTGCAATCAAACCACCACACGACAAACAGAAGACAAAATAAGTGAAGAATGCGGATCTTTGGTTCCTTCCTTTTGGGGTATTCTCGTCGAATTGTTCAGCTCCGAGTGATGGTAACGATCCCTTTATTCCTCCGACACCGACAGCCGTTAAGTAGAGACCAGTAAACAACAATACAGCTTTACCACCGTGAACTTGTTCACAATGATCAGCCTTATTATTATTACATGGTGCAGGTTTTAGGTAGGAGGATCGAGCTTGAAAGGTGAGTATGATCAAGCCCTGTTATATATATATATATATGTTAGAAATTATTTATTAATTAAAGAGGATCATATAATATATATTATATGTATATATGTATATGTATATGTATATATATATATATATGTGTGTGTGAGATCGAGAGAGATAGTACGTACCAGGAGCTGGATGGTTGCGCTGATGAAATAGACGTAAAAGGTGGTAAAGAAAGCATCGGAGAAGAAGCCACCAAGGAGAGCGAGAAGGAAGGCGGTGCCCATAAAGTTAGTGACATTAACAGCGGAGGTTGCCGGAGGAAGGTTCATATACTTTGACAAATATAACACCAAATTGCTTGCATTCGCTAGATAAGCCAAGTTTTCTAGAACCTCCACAACTGCCCGCCATGCATGCATACACAACACATATTATGAATATATTAATATAGAGTTAATTGCGTAAAAAAACCCTCGGCTTGTCAGTTTTTTGTGATTAAAACCCCAAATCATTTTTCGTTGCCCGAACTAAAAAATTCAGCAAATCAAAGTTTTATAAATGGGTAACCAGTTGAAACCGGTTATTACACATGAAATAAATTTTAATTATTGAAACTTGTTTCCAAGTATTACACATCAATTAAAATATAAAAGATAAAACAATCAATTAAGGATTCATATAAGCATATTGTATATAAATTTTTTTATTATATATACCTATAAATATGAATAACATAATATTTAGATATAATGATGTATTATGACATTTAGTTAAAATTTAATTATCAAATTGAACAAAAAACAAAGTTAATTACTAAAATGAATCAAGTATGTAAGTATGACCAAGGTAAAACATATGTGAAATTAAGTTACTATTTAATGACATTTATCCTTAAATTAATTACTTGATTATCTTTTATTCATTAATTATTGAAAATGTTGTTGTTATAAAATATTAAAAATAATGTTCTTAAGATAATGAATTGTGATTTATTTTTTATTTTATTTTAAATATAATATTTTGTAATTACATGATGTGTTTCATTGAATGCTACTTCGTAATTCAGACAAGAATATAATATTATATGTCGACAACATATATTAAATAAAACATTCTATATAATAATAAATGCTTATATAAAATAATGTTATATTTTCAGAAATTAGAAGCACTACTAGAGTACTAGTCTCAGAAAAATATATAATAATAATTTATAAAATAATATAATTAGCCTAATAATGGTTTGGGATGTCTAAAATAGAATATACAAAATTATGTTCTAATTCATTTAGATATATATTTAATGAAAACCAAATATTTATATATTAAAATATAAATTCAGATATCCAAATAAATATATAAAATATACTTTTAATTATTTTAAATAAAATGACAAATGTGTGTGTGAGTGTGTGTATGATACTAAAATATAATAAACGCATTGTTTTTTTTTTTTTTTTTTGTGAGAAAGTAACCCAAAAAAATTAAAAACATATAGCAGTCAAACTCAAAACCTACTTTGAAGGTTACTATGACTTAATCATTGAATAACACTAGTATTTGCCTATGAAGGTGGTGTATTGAGTTAATTTCTATTCTAGATAACTTGAACTATGATTTATTATAACAAGAATTTTAAAATTTTAAAATAAAAAAGTAATATATATGTTAATACTTTAAATGCAACTTTTATTAATTAACCATTGAATGTGCATAATATAACTTTTTGAAACTATTATATCTTTTATTGGGTTAATAACAAATTGTCATCGAAAACATAAAAATCAATAATAAAAACTTCATACCCAATACGAAGAACGCAGCACGCATGCCACCATGGTGACCTCTTTTTGCAGGATTGAACCTGTAATCTACATACCCTTCCCACACATCTGCTCTGCCCTCCACTTCCTGCAACAAAATTTGAAAATCCATTAATCGATAATACAAAAGCTATGGCACAATAAGAAGACTAAGAGGAATTCTTTACCATTTTCTTGTTTGAATGTCGCGTACGATTAATCAAGAAACTTAAACACGGATTCTTGAAGAAATTTTATATATATCAATAGGTGTAATTGGCACATGAACTAGAAATGCGATGCTTCTTCATAAACAAAAGAAGACAATCGTGAATGTGTGTCACACATCTAGTCAATGCACAAGAATAAAGAGAGAACAAATAAGTATAGTGAAGAGGTTGGAAGATGAACATAAATATTCTTACCTCACCAATATTAATTAGAGACATCATCTCATTAATGGTTTGATACTCCATTTCTACTACATTTATTGCAACCCGTGCAATCAGATTGTCAAGATCGAGATCTTACCTATGATCGTTTTTGTCTTTGCAAAATCATAATTGTAGGATCAGATTGGGATCGTAAGATCCTACCACAAAATCACTAGTTTTAATTTTTTTTCTAGGTATTAAAATTTGTGATTGTGTGTTATTAATTAATTATATAACATTTCAATAAATTATTTATACAATAAATAGGAAAGCAACGTACAATTATGTTTAAAATATTTATGGTCATCCAAAAAAATTCAACTAGTCACACATCCTATAATTTGACTTGCTATCTTAATGGATAAAATGGTTGGATCTAAGTAAAATGTTTGAACGAATCAGTAAACGATTCTATGGAAACCTGGATAAAAGGGTCCGGACCAAATAAAATGTAGGATCGGATCGGTGACCAATCCAACAAACGATCCAATGTCTGATCTTGTTAAAAAACGATCCTACACCGATTCTGCTCGAATTCACTTGGTAGAATCGTAGGATCGACCGATCCTACGATCTTACTCTCGATTTTAACAACCATGCATGCAATCAATATAAGGATTATAGAATTTAATGATTTATTTATATAATTATGATAGAGAACTACAAAAATAGAAAAAAAATTATTTCTCTCTTTTTTTAAATCAAATGGTGAATTAATGGTGATGTTTGAAAACGGAAAAGAAAATTTGAATTGTATGACAGCTACTTTTTTTTTAATGTAGCCATCATTATCTTGAAAATAAAAAATAAATAAGTACGATGAATATTTAAAAAAAATTTGTATTAGATGTAAATGATATAAAAGTAGGTAAGTTAGCTTTATTAAAAAGGTAAATTACCAGGAAATGTAATATAAAATTCAAAAATTACCAATAAAGGTAATGTAAAATTTTTTAGGCCAAGAAAGATAACATAAAATTCAAATTTGACAAAAAAGGGTATTGATGACAAATTAACAATGTAAATTTTTAATTTTATGCTCCCTTTTTCGGTAAGCGAATAATATTTGATTATGTTTCTTGGCCCAAAATTTGAATTTCATGTTTCTTCTCGGCCAAAATAGAATTTTATATTACCTTTTTGGCAAAAAAATTTTACAATACCTTTATTGTCAAATTTTGTATTTTATATTACCTTTCTTGGTAATTTTCCCTATTAAAAACATAGCTATCAGCCTATCATATCCCCGTTGTAAATATACGTTGTCTGTAAATCTTTCAGATGATCATAAACAAATCCATCCACGATTCCACCCCTCAAAAAAGAAAATCTATATACTTGTTGATAAAAGAGAACAATATATGTTACATGTCAATTTCTTATGCATTTTCATCTTCATTTTCCCTCCTAATTTTCCTAAAATAACTCATCTTTTACACAAACTTAAATTTATTAATCTTAAATAAGACGTTCCTTCTTGAAGAATTAACTATTAAGAATAAAATATTAATTCAAAGGAAAAAGTGTTCTAAACTTTTCATTTTAATTTTCAATAAATTTTGATTTTATTCATTTGAATTGAAGGTTTTTTAAAATTCAAAATTTCTTTGAATTAAAAACTATATAAATTTAATTTCAAAATATTACTATAATTTATATATGTATACATATTACAAAATAACAAAAAATAATTATCGACATTATATTATCTGCATTAATCATTTATTTTTTTTCATTATCATAGAGTAAACATCGTCTATTGTTCAAATAATATATAAAGTTATTTAATAGATTAAATTAAAATTTGTAATTAATACTTATTAAATTAAAATTTACTAACCAATAAATAAGTAACCATTTTCAAGTATTACTTTTCATTAATTGTTATTATGTTCTAGATAAGAAAAATATTAACAATTTCAAATATTGTTATCTTTATAATTTACTAACATATACATATTATTCTGAAATAAATATAAAAATAGATTTAAAAATATATACTTTTATTCATATGATTTTTATATGCATATGTTATAACTATCAAATATTTGCTATGTAATCTAAAAGAATGTTAACGAAGAATATTATACTTGTATTATATGATTATAAAATCTAAAATAAATATGTGTATGTGCACAATAAAATATATTTTAATTTATGATCTATTATCATTTTTTTTGTATAATTAATATATAATAGTTATTGAAAATATATCTTAATATATTTTTACCATGTAAGATTTTTTTTCCAATCAATCCATGTAATACATGGGTTAATAGACTAGTAAAAAATATAAAGAAAAATCCATTATTGGATCTTCCCTTTTATTTTGTAGCATTTTAATGTCGACGATCAATACATTTATTTGCGACAATCAACATATATTTTGACTTAACTAATACAATTATACAATTTTACCAAAAATCTAGACTATCTAATATCTATCTATAAATATTATTATTAATTTTTTTTTTAACGGCAAAATAGTTTACTGAAAGAGAGCTATGATATTGTCATCACCTCCAACTAGAAAACCAAAAAGAGAACTATATTAATAAAAAGACTAGCAAGATGCAAAATTACATAACATAATTTAAAATTAAAATAAAGGACAAATACACCATAACTACCAATTTAAAAACTAAAAATTTACTCTAAACTTTAGCCAAGAAAATACATTAACTTGTACTTCATCTTTGATTATTGACGCCGATGATCTTTTGCCGATAAAACTCAACTCATTCTGAGCTTTCCAGATGAACCAAAGTAAACCTCCAACAATGAACTCAATTAACTTACGTCTCGAGGCTGTTTTGCAACTTTGCAAAAAACTCCCGAATAGATGATCTAAAGAGTACGACTAACGAGATTGTCACGTATCAATCACTCATTTAATTTGTCACGTGTCAAAATTTTAACTTTCCACATGTTATCACTAAAGTTAAATTTTAATTAAAATCATATCCAATACAATACATGATAATCTGATCTAAGTAATCTAATATATAATTAACTCAAATCTAATAAACTCAATTTTTTGATAATTATTTCATATATTTTTTATAAATAATAATTTTTAATTTATTTTAAATTCAATCTATGTATACATAGATATATAATCTAATAAATATATTATATAACCTAAACATGTGTGTTGTAATAAAAAGAAGGGTTAAGTGTTAATTTGACCATCCAACTTTTAGATTTTTTTCGATTTAGCCATTAAACTATTTTTTGTCTCGATTTAGCCACTAAACTATTTTTTGTATACACATTTAGCCACTAAACTTTCTTTTTACTGATTTAGCCATTGAAAATTGTCCCAATTTGGCCACTAAACTATCATATTTTGTTTCGATTTAGCTATTAGTTTTATTCATTTTCTCCAAAATAGAACATTAAACAAAGTTTAGTGGTTAAATCAGGACAAAAAATAGTTAAGTGGCTAAATGAGACAAATCTGAAAGTTGGATGGTTAAAATGTTACTTAACCCTAAAAAGAAATACTATCGTCACACTATACCGTACAAAAGTTTTAATATATCGCTCATGTTTTTTAATTAACTTTATTAATTATACAATTTAATTGGTTACCAAAAGAAAAATTTTATAAATCATGATATTATATTATAATGTGATTTACTTATTTATATAGTATTTTATATGAAAAGATAAATATTAATTGTTATAAGCGAAAAATATAATTATATAAATAAAGGTAACATATCTTATACCAAGTTTTATTCCGGATATCATACTTTCAAAGTTTTTATAGAAATATAATATTATAATGTAGTGTTGGTTTTAATAGTAATGATAATATTTTAGGATTAGTAACAAATCTAATATTTTTACTGATCTTTATTAATGACATTTTACTGTTTTAGTGACAAAAGTTTGAATTCTTATATTTTTTTTATGTTTTAAAAGTATTTTGCGTTTAAACAATTTTTTTTTAATTGTTGACTGAAATTTTGAACTAACTTTTAAATTTAAGAAAATATGTTAGATAAAATCTATCAAATCTATTAAAATAGTAAATAGACTGTCATTTGGCACGTAACTAGACTACCAATAGGCACAACCTTCATTTTGACACGTATAATTTGCTATTTTTGTTTATAAATAGTTATTATGTTTTTGAGTATTTATTACCATCTTTGGGTTAATATAATTCATTTTCAATGGTTAATTATACAATGCTTGTAAAAATAAAAATTTTGATTTCTAATATTAGTAATTAATAAACCCAAAAATTTATGGTGTCGCAATTATATATTGTTATTTAGGTGGAGTAAGTGAGTCTGGTGGTAAAGGAGTAGTTTAGAAGTAAGAGTAGGATAGTTTGCCGTTAAAAAAAATTATATATTGTTATTAATTATAAATAAATGTAAAGATTTTACTATATTTATCCCATTTATTATACAAACGTTCTTTAATTTTTAAAAATTTGTTTTCATTATTGTTTAAAAATAAATATTGAGTCACGTCTCTTTCATAATATTCTTAATTTATGTCTTTATTATCGAATTCTACATTTATTTTAAAATTTATAATTTATTAAAAATATTATTATTCAAACAAATTCGTATATTATACGGGTATATAAACTAGTTAGCTATGAACTATAGCTTTTAATATAAAATGACATGGTGTATGATTAGTAAAACTAATTGTAAATTCAAGTTGGATCTTGTAAGAATTATAATTTTTTAAAATAGTTGTAACATTTAGTTTACAAATATGTTTACTTATAAATATGAGTATCAAACGAAAATGAGATTGTAAAACTTCATTATTACGTATATATCATTGTAAAACATTTTATTATCTCTATATCCTTATAAAAATTTAAAATTTCATATATGTCGAGTTATCTAATTAATTATATTTAAACCATTAATTATATCAAAACATTGTCTTTTTAATTATTCCATTTAAAAATACACACCCGTTTATAGGGAAAAAGAGAAAACAATAGTTAAATCTTTCCTTAAAAAAATCTAAACATAACAAATTCAAACACTTTATTTTCGACCAGTGTAAATAGAAACTTTATTTAAATGCCAGTCAAATTTTTTATAAAACCGAATTACGTACCAATTAATGTCATTTATTTTTTTTGTACTTACGTAAATAATTAATGAAGACAAGTTGAGAGTAAAGTGTGTAATTCTAGCCATATAGTATGTGAGTGTAACATTGTACATAGACTACGTACATACTAGAGTCCGATCATTTTTTTTATTTGGGTTTTAGGAGATCGATAAGGTTTTCTCCTTTTGACTTGAGGGGTAGGAGACTGATAATTTGTTTTTTGGGGTCTTTGAGAGGTACTTTTGGGATTTAATAAACGAGAAAATTAAAAAGATAATGTTTTGGAATTTAAAATGATTTAATAATAATAGTAAATTACAAAAATGGTCATTTTTGTTTGCATAAAATTTGGGATATGGTTCTTATTGTTTTAGTTTTGTATAAACGGTTCTTATTTGCATTGTTTACTTGTAAAAATAGTACATCTGTCTTATGAATCTTTTAAATGACAGTTATACCTTTTTACGTAATAACATTTTTGTCCTTCATTTTCATAATTTTTATTTTTATTTTTAAATATTAAGATTAAATATTAATTTTAATTAATTATTATTATTTATTAAGATATATTTATTTTCTTATTTATAAATATCCCTATTTATATACATTTAATAATTTATCAAAAATTTATTTACATTGCCTTTCATTTGTTGTAATATTTATATGTTATTGTATTTTATACATTTTCATCTATTTACTTCATTACGTTAATATAGTGTTATTCCATTATATCTTTTTCACAAAAATATATTAACTTAGGGTTTCATTTGTTTTGATTTAGATATTTGTTACGTTCAGTTTTTTATTCAGATTTCTATTGTATTTGTTTTGAATTGATAATTTGTTACATTGTAACACCCCGATTTCCGAGCAGGTACGTGTAATTATCATATTGACTAATTAAAATAGTGGTTATTGCGTTGGTCCAATTGCGTCCCGTATAGTGGATTATACGTGTCGGGACGGGGAATTACGTGGATTCAGGATATAATTTTAATGGATAAATTATAATTATGGATTCACGAGATTAAATGGGATTTATTGATATAAATAGTGGATTTTTGATATTGGGGTCGGGTATCGGTCTCGAACCCGCGATATAACGGGATCCGTTTAGTTACGTATATGTGTATGACGTTCTTCCTTATCCATTCTTTTGTGCAAAATAGTGAAGTGAAGTGTGTGTGTGAATTCTCTGCTGCTGGAGCCAGAATTGAAGCCTGAATCAAGTGGTTAAAGTGTTGAAAATCGGATTGGGAGCCTTTTGTGGTGTTCTTGAGTTCAAGGTGAGTAAACCTCTAGAATTGAATCTGATTTTGTATGTCAAATGAAGTTACATGTTGGGAATTGGTGTCTTTATGTTTTAGAAGTGTTTTAGTATCAGTTTTGTATATCTGTTTGCTGGAAATCGAATTGGGGGAGAGTTATACCCCCTGGACAGAACTGAAACAGAAACAGGGGTCTGCTGTTCGACGCGAGCGCGGTCGCGACGCGCCTAGCGCGACCGCGATGTTCTTCCTCGAGCGCGGGCCGCGATCGGGCCAGTGTGGCCGCGATCCGGCTTCTGCGGGCTTGGGTCGGTTTAGGCTTTGGGGGTCCGTTGGGCTGTTTTGTGGAGTTCATTTGAGTATGTTATCAGTTATGGGATAATTGGGATTAATCTGGGGAGAATTAATTTGTGTACAGGGATTATCAGAGATTGTCACGGGCCGGGTTCGGATCGATCAGTCATGGAGATTGTGCAGGGTGATCCAGGTGAGTACACGAGTTCTTTTCAAAGGGCCTACTTTTATCGAGTCATAATATGTGCATATATTGTTGTTGTGATTGTGTTGGGCACTGCGAGCTGCCCCTCAGGTATGGTCCTTCTTTCTTTATATGTGTTATATATATGAGATCCATTATAGTTATCGCGATGGGTTATCGCGGGAGCGGTGCAGCTCTGTTTAATCCTGTGTAGGATTCCCATATATATATATATATATATATATATATATATATATATATATATATATATATATATATATATATATATATATATATATATATATATATATATATATATATATATATATATGCGGCCGTTACTTCTGTTAGCCTCCACGGGCGTGGCTTGGCTCCTGGGGGAAGGGATTCCCCATTTGAGATGAGTATCTCCTTCTGTAATTGGATCTCTAGGGTCTGTGATTAGAGACTTGTTGGCATGTGTTATGTCGCTTAGTGTATGGCTGCCATGTGACATGCGATATGTGATTATGTGATCTGCGCAGTGTCTAACCCTTGTGTACTCACGAGCTGCGAAGCTTACGTATTCGAGTATGATGTGTGTATCAGGGGAACCGAAGATAGGGCCGCCAGCTCCTGAGCGACGATAGGAGCTTGATTTGCTATTGCCGAGAGATCATGCTTTTGTTATATGTATGTGACTACTCTGTTGGAAACTTTGGGATAAATGATACTGGGTTTGTATGTGAATATTTGGGTCTGGGTCGGGTTTCATATGTTGGGTTGAACATTAAGCAGTGTTGTTTGTGTTTGTGAAATGTTTTAATTAATCAGTGTTTGTGTAAACTCTTGACATGTGTGATGGATTTTATATGCGTTTATGCCACATGTGTATTGTAAATGACGTGGCTTTTAGCTGAGATTAGAGGGTGTTACATACATTAAAACATTTAAGTCAAAACAAATAAAATGATAAATTTATATATTTTTCGTGTAAGTTATAATTAAATCGAAACATGTTAATATAATAAAAATATTTACACCCTAACGAATAAACTATTAAGTTTATATATTTTAATTGAAAGTCATAGAAAAATTAAAACGCGTAACAGAATATTTATATCAAAATGAATAAAATCTTAAGTTTATATATTTTTAACAAAATTAAAATATATTAACATAATGAAATAATTATATGAAACAAAATCAAAATATATTAACATAATAAAATAATTATATGAAACAAATAGAAATTTAATAAATGAAATTTTATTTATCTTACATTTCATTTAATAATTTTATTATAATTTGCCGTTACATTAATACGTTTCGATTTAATCATAATTTTTAAGGAAAAAAATTAGTGTTTGATTTATTTTGATCTAATATATTGTTAGGTTAATACGTTTTAAGTTAGTTATAACTTTTAATAAACATTTTATTTGTTATGACGTACATATTTGTTATATCAATATGTTTCGGTTTGATTGTAATTTGCATGAAAACTATAAAAAATTAACATTTTATTTGTTTTGACATAATTATTTTAATGTAACAAAATTTTAATTCATATCAATAAAATACTAAATTTAAATCAAAATAATAACATATAATAAAACCCTAAATTTACATATTTTCCATAAAAATTATAATGAAATATAAAATATATTGACGTAATGAGATATTTATATATGGAAATATACAAAATACAACAAACATATAAATATTATAATAATAAAAGGTAATATATATAAAACTTTAATAAATAAATTAAATACATAATAGAAATGTAAAATAATTTAATTAAATTAATAAACAAGAACAACTTTAATAAATAAAAAATAAATATATCTTAAATAATATATTATTATTAATCAATCAAATCATCATATATATTAAATCAATATTTAAAATCTAAAAACAAAAACAAAATTTGTGAAAAGAAAACGATCGAAAATGTTATTTAGAATGAGAGTATAATTATAATTTAGGAAAAAAAGATTGAGAGACCATTTCTGTAACTAAACAGTGTAAATAAGGACCGTTTATGTAAAATTGAATTAAATGGAATGGACCGAATCCAAATTTTTATTAAAATCACAGGGAACATTTTTGTAGTTTACTCTGATAATAATTAATTAGATTTTTGGATGTATCTGAAAGTTTTAAAGATTTAAAAGAACATAAATATAATAAAAAAAATTTACGTAATAAAGAAATTTTACGATATATAATTTAGGGTTTATTATGAAAAAAACAAACATGTTTTTACGTTTTTTGCGTTTTCGTCTCTCCATGTTATTTTTTTTTCATAAGAAACCTTAAGTTATTTTTTTCTTTTTGGTTTAGTGAAATTTGGACATTAGACCCCGGTTATAATTTGTGAACCGGGTCTTAAAAAACTAAAAAACTGGGTTCTATTGTCCAAATTTCAATAAACAAAAAAAAAGAATAACTTAAGGTTTTTTATGAAAAAAATAACATTAAAAGACGAAAATGCAAAAAATATAAAAACATGATATTTTTTTCATCATAAAACCTATAAATTATTCAAAGCTAATTTATAAGCTGGTTTTAAAAATCATAAGGTGATGAAATATATGATAAACGTGAATATATACTGTATATAATAAGAAAATCACTTGGAGTTTCTGGATCATTGGATGGAAAGAAATCAATGGTCCAGATTAATGACAACTCATAATTATTTAAGAAATGTCTCTTATACCCTTAATTAAAATGAATAATTATACTTATGTCATTTTTTTTAATTCATTTTCCAAATTTACTACATTACCTTAATTACATTAAATTTTGATTTTAATTGTTTCATTAATAAATTAATTTTTTATTTTAATTATATATAAATTTTATAATAATTTATTTAAATATAAAAAAATATGTATTTTCTAAATCAACCCATGTAATTATAATAAAACAAAACAATTCATGTCACATGTCACTTCTACAATACAAGAAAATATTATTTTTCCACATATTTTTCCAAAATTAACACCTTAACTTAATTGCAATAAATTTTGACTTTATTTTTTTCATTAATTAATTAGTAATAAATTAGATTTTGTAACATTTAAAATTAATGTTTACCTAAAATAAATATATATTATTATCATCCATAATAATCATAATTAGATCCAAATGTAATAATTTGAATTAGTTGTGAAAATTGTTATTATTATGTATAATAAAGGAAAACATCAAATGTCACGTGTCACGTCTACGTTCACCAAAAAGATAATTACAACTTATAAAAATAAAAGATAAATACAATTTAATATTTTTAAAAAAAATAAATATACTTTATTTTTTAATCTGTAAATAATAAAATATAAACACAATTATTATTTTTATATGTTTTTATTTTTACTCATATACATTTTATATAAATAAATTTAATAAAAATTATAATAATTAAAATAAAAAAAACTCCCGGGATTGATCCACTTCTCACCAAGGGCTTTAAAGTTCCACCCACCGCTCTCTCGTTTCCCCCCTTTTATCTTCCTCTGCAAACCCTACTAAAAACCCTCGCCCACCACTCTCACACCGCCGTTCACGGCGGAGCAAACCTGCATACTCATTTCCTTCTCACTCAGCCCTACAATCAACAGAATGGCATCGGCCGCGGCGGCTTCTGATGTCACCGATGGGCCAGTCCTCACTCTCATCAACAAGCGCATCCGTAACCTAAGAAAAAAACTTAATCGTATTGCTCAGCTCGAAGAATCCATTGCTCAAGGGAACAACTGCAAAAACAAAGAACAAGAAGAACTTCTCAAATCTAAACCTACGATCGTCGCTGCTGTCGAAGAGCTCGAGAAGTTTCGTCAACCTCTATCCGCTGCCGTTGATGAAGAGATCAATCTTGCTATTCAACACCATCACGTCGGAGCATCGGAAAACAATGATAGAGAAGCTGATGGCGAAAACATAGGCAAAACCCTAGACAAGGAGGAAAAGGAAGCGGCGCCGCAGAGTGATTTACTTGTGGAGGATCTCCTGAGTTTGATTTACTTCGGGAGTATGTTTGATGTGAAATCGCAGAGTGATTTCAATTCAATTATGCTGACAAGGACACACGAGAGGAACTGTTGCTTGACGTATGACTATGTTACCGATGATGACGCTGCTGTTATGTTAGGAGAGAGGGATTTGGATTTGATCTCAATGATGGGCTCTCTGTTGATTTCGAGACCCGTGGATTCGAGTTTTTCGCACCAGAACGCTTTGCAGAGATGCATTGAACACGCAAAGCTTTGGCTTGCGAAGTCTGAACAGCTTATTGATTCCTACTCCGACGTTACTTGTGAGATGGGATCTATTCAATCGATTTTATGCTTATGTAAATGAGTTGTTATTTAGCGTTTTTTTGCCTTCTCTTCAGATGCTGCTCTGAGAGAGAAATTAGCAAAGATTATCGGGTCAGATTTCTTCAAAATAACGCCGGAGATGAAGGCAACAGCTGATGTGGCTGCGGAAGCTGCTGGAAATTATACATTTCAAGTGCCAGTGCAGGTGGAAGGTTCAGTATCTCAGCATGAACTTAAGGTAAATCCTCCGGTTTTCTTTCTGTTATGTTATTTGTAGAAATGTGCTTGCTTTCCCGTATTTTGTTGTTGTACTTATTGATGCACGCTCCGTGTTTTGGATCGGTAACGCATTACTTCATGTCTTCTAGTGAAATTCAAACTTAATAACACTTCTCTGATATATAGCTTGAGAGGACAGTACTTGTAGTCTGGTGTAGGAGACGGGAATGCATTGGTTTCCATGAGAGTCAATTATGTCTAGATCTTTCACAAAATTGCAAATATGTATTGAGTTTGATTTGTTAGTTGCCCTAAGTTGGTCCACCAAAATGCCATGGCTGATTGATGACCTTGTATACTACTATATTTCCACATGTTTTGCTTGTATAGGGAAATCCATATAAATATTTCCTGCTATAAGTTGATATACACTGCTTCTCACAGGTTATACATTATATGTTAACGGTATTCCTATATGCACTGAAGGTGTAGTTATTATTAGAAACCCATGGTCTTTGGTGTCTTCTAAGCTACTCTATGCACAAACTTAAGTTTGCTTCCTTTTTAATCCTAAACCAATTATGTTGAACATTTTTCATCTAATATCATAGTCTATAGTTTCTTCTAAGTATTTAGGTTTCACATCAGCTCTAGATAAATTATGCATACCATTGACGTAGCAACTATGTTATAGGATATCACTATTCTTTATGATCATGCTAATTTATGGGCATAGGAACACATCCTTACTGCTGTTGGGAGTTATGTGACAGACTTTTTTTTTTGTTCTGTTTGTTCTATTTGCCTTGGTGATCTTTGACAATATCATCTATATTGCTTTCACCAGTGTTGCATTATTCACCTTTTCTTCACGTGTGTGCCCACACATATGGGCTACTGAGAGTATTTTTGCTCTAGTGACTTTTCCTGGTTTTTGGATCTTCGAGAAAACAAACTGATGTATTTGCCAGTGCGTGAAACACTACACTTTTGAGGTCAAACCTTCTTTAGGCTGGTTGGTT
The DNA here is from genome assembly GCA_020465985.1 of Centrapalus pauciflorus. Lineage (NCBI taxonomy): Eukaryota > Viridiplantae > Streptophyta > Magnoliopsida > Asterales > Asteraceae > Centrapalus > Centrapalus pauciflorus. The sequence continues at coordinate 355,624 of JAANYP010001524.1, forward strand.
CGGCCTGTTTGGACATTATCAAATTACAAAACGTGAGATCTGGGAGCTTGGTTTAAAAAAGGGCGCTTGAGGCGCGCCCAGTCGCTTTTCATGCATATGGTTTATGTTGGCTGTAAACTCGTGGACTATAGGTTTTTAGGGTTGGTATGGCCTGTAAAGTGTCCAGTCCTAAATGAATAAGCAGACACGTGTTCTTGGCAATCAATTCTCTTCTTTTTCTTCTTCGATTCTTTTTATTACCTTATGCGATACTAGGGTTGTTGTTTATGACAAGGAAGAAGATACTTCTCTTCTCTGTCGGGTTCTCTTCTTCAATTAAGGTTCTATGGCGTCTTCTTATGTTTGTGTTCTGTTCTATGAACATCATCTGTTTGTTCTCAATTTCACGAAGACGACTAAATTTTTGTTTTCTAGGATTAAGTACTCTGTAGGTTTTGTTGTCTCTTCTTCTTCAAGCCTTAGGACCTTTTTTGCATACATGCGCCTCACGTCTTTTAAAACCAAGGCTGGGAGTGAGAATAGGAAGCCAATGCCAGATTTTTTAACTTATGGTTCAGCAACCAATATTATAAGATAAAGATCTTTACATGATCTGATCCATTGATTTGGGAGACTTTTAGGAATTGAATAAGAGGATGCCAGTGTAACATCAAGAGATGTACTTCTGACCTATATTTTCTCTAATGAGAGTGGGCTGGACGTCTGGTTAGTTTTATTGTCTTGTGGATTTTTAGATGAATTAGGCTCATATGCTGAATGTTTGAAATTGAACTTAAATGCATGCTTTCTTATTTGATATAATTGGGATGTTAGATGTGTATGTTCATTGTTCAAGACCTGCTGATGGAGATAATCTGCAAGTTTGAAGACATTCTCTATGTAGTTTGAGAAGCTAACCTGTAGAACTGAAAGTCAGAAAGATGCATGTCCCGAAGATTGATTCTTTGACTAGAAAAGCAAAATGCTCAGAAGATATTGTGTTAATGGCTTCTTTACAAATTACAAATACGCTGTTAAGTGATTATTATTATTTGAAGGTCTTCCATGGTGTTGAACACTTGCTTAATTTGGTTCAGACGTAGACATTGCACATAGTTTCAACTTTCTATTGTTTGTATAATTTTTCGTATATGATCTTAATTGTATGCCACCGATTCCCATAAATAAGCTTGAAGTTTCGTATTCCTATATTCTAAGAGTATTATAGAGAGGTTCTTTTTGCCTACTTAAATTATTTCTAAGCAATTAGGACAGAAAGGTAATGCTGGAACATTCTTTTTCTACGTGAGAGGAAATCCCTTGTTATCCTAAATTTTTATGTCATATCTCTATTTGGTATTCGTACTACCATGCCTTTTCTTTTCTTTGTTTTTCTTTATGATTTAAGAGGCAAATTTTGAATATAAATTCATCCAAAACATACTCACATCTTTTGACAAATAATTCTAGTTTTATACTATTTATTAACTTCTAATAATTATTTATAATTACTGAAATGCTAGATTCAAAAGCTGTAATACTCACTTTTTGACCTGTTTATAGTGACATCTTTTTTCAATTTTTAGGGTTCAGGTTGCTACAAATGTGAATTTATGTAAAGTATATTGCTATGAATGGTTAAAGTGATGAGGACTTTAGGCTAAACTGATAATCATAAATCAATAACGTTTTATTTCACTTGCATAAATGGGTCCCACTATAGAAAATGTTGAATGGTTAAAATGATTAGGACTTTGGACTTCTGAAGGCTAGAAATCAGAAAGTTTGACTCTAGAAGCCTTATGCACCAAATTATTCATTTGAAGAAAAAATAACAGTAGTAACGGTTTCTAATCCTTGATTGTGGTGCAGGAAGATGATCCTACAGAATCAGATATCCAAAGAAACGAGACTTACAATGACCAATCTAGTCCAGTTAAAGATCCTGCCAAGGTGTCATGCTTGTTTCCCTTTATAATCTTATTAATCATCTTCTTGCTGTATGTTTGATTATAATAGCATGATCATCTTCAGCAGAACGAGTCAGAAGCTGAAAACTATATAGAAACTCCAGCTCTCGCAGAGTCTGTTGAAACACATGGTGCAGATTACAAGGAACAGTATGTACCTCGACGGTCCTATCAAAACCAAAGAGGTGGGGGCCGCAATGGTGGTGGTGGCCGCAGAAATGGGCGTGGTGGTCGAAGTGGTGGCAGGGGTGGGCCTTACCAGAACGGGCGTAACCAGTACAATGATCAGCAGCCTGGAAATTATTATCCTCGGAACTACCATGGTGGCAGGGGACGAGGTGGTAGGGGTGGAAGTGGCGGTGGCAATGCATACAACAACCATGCATTTGTTGCAGAGTCTTGACCCTTGAGGAAAGATTAGGTTTTTTGCTTATAGACTTTGTTTGGTGTTGTTGGGTAAATGGTGAAATATCACTTTACATGAGACATGGAATGAATTCTTTTGCCCTTTATGGAGTTGAGTTGAATGAATTAATGCTGGGATTCTTAAAAGCCACCCCTTTTCATTTCATTTCACACAAAAGTATCCTAGGCTTCCTCCAAAAAGATAATCTCTTCCATTGAGATTTTAGATAACAAATTTAGTCATGTAAATTCTTTGAATCTGATGTACATCAACAACTAGCTTCATTTCTACTTTCTACGAGGAATTTGATGCTCTGCTCCTGGTCCCTGAAGAAGCATCAGATTTTGGAATCCACTCCACTTGAAAGTAACAACTTCAGACTCATTTTGGTTTTGGTTTTTTATTTTATAATTCTATTACAGAATGCATGTTTGGCAAAACTCAAATCCAAACAACCCCCTGACTATTATGATTCCATCCATAATTTCATGTATCCTGCCTCAAACACTTTAGCTTTGGAAACAGATTTCGTAAAAGGAGACAAGGACTTGATACATATGAATACATCAAATGAAATCTTATTTTACTCTATGATGAAAAGAATACAATAGATTATCACTTTAATGGCGAGTTGCCTTTGGTATCATTCGTACAAGCAGAAACAAAAAAAGATAGAAAAAGCTTTATGCTTGATATTACTTTCCACTTGTTTATAACTAACCGCTCAAATTCATCCATCACAAGAATCCTATTCCCATACTACATTAACATCTAAATCAGGTTTCCCCTACCTTGGAATCAAGTTTCAGTGTGTGTGTGTATATATATATATATATATATGTATATATGCTATACACATAGCCTACCTGCGGCAACCCATAACTTGTACACAGGAAGAAGAAAGATGGGAGGCCAAGTTTCATCGCAACAAAGATCAGATCACGGGAAAGTGATTTCAGTTCATTCTTTAGATAACTGGATCAAACAGTTTCAGAACTCTAAAGCATCTAACAAACTGGTAAGAAAATGGTTATCTAATTATTGTGTAATAAAGTTGCACTATTCTTGGTGGTGTTTGGGTAGTCATAATTATCATTATCTGATAACTTAGATGTAAAAGACCCATAATCAAATGGTCATCTACAATCCAGGTTTAGTCAAACAAACAAATGGTTCTACTAATACTTCTTACATGTCGTTATGGACCCAATAGATGGTCATTGATTTCTCGGCCGACTGGTGTGGACCCTGCAAGTTTATCGAACCTGCTGTTCATGACTTGGCCGTTGAGTTTTCCGACGTCGAGTTCATCAAGATTGATGTTGATGAGTTACCTGTAAGACCTCTGTCTATACCCTACATCTGTTGATATTGGATCCGGGTTTTAATTTTTACACGATTTGAAACAGAATGTGGCCAAAGATTTTGACGTACAGGCGATGCCGACATTCATACTTGTCAAGAAAGGGAAAGAGCGTGAAAGGATTGTGGGGGTCAAGAAAAATGAACTACATAGGATGATTGAGAAACACAGGTTCTAAAACAGACCAAAGGAGGCATACAGAACACATGGCAAGCATACACTTATAGAATCTACTTCTACGTTTGAATAAAGCTTAGTAAGAATATGTTTGTTATGTGATGAGACGATGTATCGTATAAATCTTCAAATTCCTAATCAAATGTTTAGTACTCGAACAATGTATTGTATGCTCTTAATAAAAATAGCTTTGATTTACTGCGAAAATAAGGAAAACATAATGGGACGAATATAAGGGTGGCAACATTTGCATAAATAACAACGATGATCTAGTAGATAAGACATGTATCATTTAACTAGATAAACAAACAAGTGGGATAGATAGAACACAGCAAATGTTCAATCACCGACGTACAAACAAGAACAAACATAGCCTCTGCTTAACGATATACAGATTTTCGAACTTAAAAATAAAGATTATTGAGTAGTTAGCTACGGATCAAATAAAAATTAGGCAACAAGACTCCAAAGTATTTCTACTATGCACAATTTGCTCTCTGATAATACCAAGAAAGTTACCCATGTATGTACATTTGATAGCGCTTCCATCGTCAACGGTTAGAGGTACTCGCAGTTTAACGGATATTAGTCATCAACTCTGCTTCCTCCTCCCAAGACCCTCTTAAGATCGGATTTCTGTTCTCCGGTTAGCCTTGAAGGGAATTTGATATCAATCTTGATCCTCAGGTTCCCTTTCTTCCCGGGTTCTTTAGAAATTGGCATTCCTTCATTCTGGATCACTTCCTCGTGGCCTGGCTTGATCACATCAGTTAACGGGATTAAGAGTTGTCTACCATCCAACGTCACCACCTTGATAGTTTTTCCTGTGAGAGCTTCCAATAACGTAATCCTTTTGGTGAAGACCAGATCATTCCCATCTCGCTTGAAGACATCATGAGGCTTCTCATCGACCACAAAAATAAGATCTCCAGGGGCAGCACCAGGTTCTTGGTTTCCTTTTTCCGGGAATGTGATCTTTGTTCCTTTTTTCCATCCAGGTTTGATATGTATCGGCAGTATCTCTTCAAGAGTCCCTGGTTTGCTGCAATTACAACTCATATATCTTAAACCCGAAAGCACACAAGTTACTGAATCACAAAAATTGCATCACACATTATGCTTGTACTTCAATATGTAGACAGAAGCAGTTAGAGGGGCTGTTTGGATGCACGCTTTAAAATTAATCGGGAACAAGCACAAGTAATAATAAGTGATGTTAGAAATAGGGTTTGATGGGTGCTTTTGCTGCTTGACTTTAAAATAATGAAGATTAATATGTTGAATGTACGAAGAATTCTGATTATTTAAGGAAGTAAAAGATTCAAAGATTGGTAAGCAAGTAAGCTTATTCTACCCTTTGATGGTTAGTTTAATCGCAAGTCGCACGAAATTGATTATTCAAAACTAATTTGGCCCCTAATTGACCAAACAATCAGAAATTAGGTATCCAAACACAAGTCACAATAATAATCAAATAATCACTTTCACAACATTCGTTCCATAATGTTAAGATCCACCATGCCAATTATTCAACCCCAAAAATTACTAGCAAATTTCTGAAACAGTTTCAGTTCAAATCCTGCTTAAATTACACAGTCCATAATTATCAATTGATGCATGACCAAAAATATAATTCAATCCAACAATCCAATTATACTAAAAAAAACATTATTTGAAGGTGAAATGATTCAGGCATTGTTAGAGAAAGAGGTTTATCAAGGAAACCCTAAACTGCCAACTGATAATCGAAAAGAAAATATTTGCGGGGAAATCTGAAGGCCATACCCGGAATCATCAAGAACAATTCTGGAAATCTGCATTTTACGTCTAGAGCCTTTATAAAGCTCCTCCAAACTACAACTCAGCTTATTCTCCACCGTCTCCGCTTTCCTCACACTCTTCTGATTAGAATTCTTCAAAACTCCTCCTGGATTCCCTTTCTTCTTCCCAGCACCGCCGTCGATGCCGTCAGATCCGTAGAAAAACTCAGCGAAAATTTCATCTGCATCACGCGGATCAAACCTAAATCTGGAAGCGGACTTGGTTGTTCCCTTATAAGTAGGAGAGGATTCATCAAACTGGCCGGATTTCAGACCTTCTTCACCGTATAAATCATAGATCTGACGCTTTTTTGGATCGCTGAGAACATAGTAAGCCTCGGAAATCTGTTTAAACTTGGATTCGGCGACTTTATCATCAGTGGAAGCAATGTTCTTGTCAGGATGCCATTTCATGGCCAATTTCTTGTAGGCTTTCTTCAAATCTTCATCGCTAACCGTGCGATTGACTTTGAGTATGTTGTAGTAATCGACACCCATTTTGATTTCCCCCAAAAATTCTCGAAGAAAATGAGAAATGGGGTATGTATGTATATATGGGGATATGTGGTGTATAGGTGGCAACGATGAGACGGACATATCACGGCGTGTCGGCCCGGTCGTCAAATACTTCACGGTGACTGAGGGTTATGTTAGGGTTACGTTCACAGCCACATCCTCTGACTCACTCACTCGTTATCAGTAAACTCCTCAATCCTCAACATTTTACTTTACCGTCTAATCTTTTGTGTCAATGCATTTTTAATTTAATTTTATAAAATAATAAGCAGTAAATTCAATAAATTGATTTTATAATCAGTATCGTTTTATGACTCTTCTAAAAGGTCATATTGAATTGACAAGCTCTTAGTTAAAAGAAGAGTTAAATACATAGATTAAATTTTATTAGTTTCATAAAAAATTTTCTAATTACCAAATATACCTTTACGATGGGACAAGTGGACGACTTAATGGTTGAGCATTGGAATTCTTAAAAAATGTTCTGAGTTTGATTCCCAAATGTTTTATCCCTTTGAGTTAATTGCCTTCCAAAAAAAAAAAAAAATTCCTACCTTCAATTTAGATCATTTAGTTTGTTATGTGTATAATCTGTTGTGATTCTAGTATTATGCATGTAGTTGTGTAAACTGTTTACAAGTCAACAATATTATACCTATAATTGTATTTTTAAGATTTTTTTATAGGTTAACTTATGTACTCAATTAGTCAATTATTGTTTATTAAATGACATTCAATACCAAAAAAAAAAAAAAACAGTAATAAAGGAATTTATTGTTTTTATTAATGATAATAAATGATTAAGTCATATTATGTTTTAGGATCTCATTTGTTAAACAACTAGCATACTTATATAACATTTTTTTCTTCATACACAACAATTCTATATAAATTAACTATTTTATTTTTAACTAGGTTATATACCCATCTACTATATGTGTTGTTGAATTAAAAAAAAAACTAAAAATGAATATTTATGCATGAAATAATTATAAAAAATTTGAGTTTATTAGATTTTAGTTAATTATATATTAGAGTAGTTAGATTACATTATAATAGATTGAATTGGATTTGATTTTAATTCAAATTTAATTTTAGTAATGGCATGTGACAGATTGAAGTTTTGACAAGTAACGAATTAAATTAGGAGTCAACATGTGATAAATTAGTTACTCATTTAATAGTTTTTATAGACATCATTTTTATCAACTTCAAATTGTACCACCTTATAGCAAGGGTAAACTAATTATCTCCCTTGTAAAAAACTGTTTTAATTTGAAAGAAATAAAACAAAAACTCTTTAATTAATATTAACTTAAATAATACCATCAATCTATATTGTATATATTTATATTATTAAAAAAAGATAAATTTGACACGTGTCGTTTTCTCGTGATATCTCAAGTTCTTTTTTCTTCTTTTTTTGTCTATTTTTCTATCATAATTTCAGTTCTTATAATAAAAAAAGTTAATTAAAAAAAAAAAGTAAAAGAAAAGCAAGCAAGGTGCAATGTAATGGCCAAATGGGGCCTAGAAGTTAAAAAAATGGAGAAAGGAAAAAGTTATGGTACTTGAAAATTGGGTCCAAATATAAAAGAAAAACCACCATACATTTAAAAAAGGGTCCGACTTATCATATCATAGTCAATAAATAAGCGGCATTTCTAAGCAAACATGTTACTGTTAGTTGTTACTTTACATACATATACATACATTTTGTTAGTTTGATGGATGGATCCTAACGGAATAATAACAGAAAACACACTTCATGTCATCACTCATTCATTACCGACCATTTTGTTTTTATTTTTTTGTTGATTTGTTTCCTCACAACAATATACATATCCAAATGATTATTAAATAATCTTCTATTTAATTAATTTTACATCTATTAACCTACAATTACAATATCTATTAATTTAAAGAAAAACAAACTAATTTGAGTGATTTATGATTTTATATATTTTATAAGACTCACAAAATTTTAAATCGATGTTACAATATTAGACTATTAGTGATTCACTTTTATTAGTATCTGGTTAGTGGTTACTGTAACAACCTAACTTTTTATCAGTTATGTAATGACTATTTTGAGATAATAATATAATTTTGTTATATTATTTGGAATTTTCAAATATTGATTAAGAATAAAAATATATTAAGTAAATATAATTTTATATTATATGTTATGAATAATTAAAGATGATTAAGTTTAAAAGATAGATAAGATACAAAAGTTTAGTGGGTTAAATAGCAAAATTGATCAAATTAATATATAAAAACTAAAATTTATGACCATTTAAGATCATTAACCCACAAACCTCTCTCTCTCTAATCTCTCTCTACAACCTACGGTTACATCTAAATCCATCAATCTTTCATGATCTTGCAATCAAATTGAAGAATTTAAAGACAAAAGGAGTTACAATCAACATCAAACTACAAAGAATTTGAGGTAACACTTGTTTAAAATTTAAAATTTTGTGAATATTGGTTCGGTTTTATCAAAACCGAAACTTAGGATTAAATTGTAAGAAATATAGGTTGCATGTTTAGAATTTATGAAGATTATGATGAATCTAAGATAATAGAAGTTATAGAAACAGAATTTGTGGGTTAGATTGTCCAAATAATGACAAAATCGGAACTTTTGTGAAAACTTGTGTTCTTGGCAAAAATGATCATTTTTGGATGATCTTGACTAAATTAAGATGTTTTTGATCAAAGAAATTATATAAAAACCCTCAAATAATGTTAATATAACCTTATATAACATTGCATGTTAATAGAAAAGTATTTTGAATAATTTTTATAAAAAATCCGTATGAATATGACCAAGAACACCAAGAACATTTCTGGGAAAATTAAGAAGGTATGAGTCCGAATTCGGTTGAAACCGAATTCGGATGAGTGGCTCATTTCGGATGGTACCTAATTCGGATCCCAATCTCGGATCTTGCTTTGGTCCCATTTCGGATGATGTCAAAATTCGGATGATCCCATTTTCGGACCTAAATGTCCTAATTCGGATGGGATGCTTTATTTCGGTTCTTATATATGTATTTCGGATGTCACCTAATTCGGTTCCAAATCCGAATTCGGATGACTGATTCGGACACTAATTGGTCCGAATTCGGTTGCTAGTTCGGAAGAGTTAATTCGGGTGCCCAATTCGGTTGGATCCGAATCCGGGTCCCCAATCCGGATGAATCCGAATTTGGGTGATCCGAAACCCGATTCTATATAAATTAATATTTTAAGTAAAATAAATGACTATATAAATATATATATATATTGATATATATATATTTAGTGAATGTTTGGAGAATATAAAAGAATAAAGATTGATGAACTGAAAGTTATCAGAATCAGATAGAATTACAGATTCTAAATGACCAAAAGAAATAATGAAATTTCATGATAATGATGAAGATAAAGATGATAAAATTGACATGATATTATCATAAATGATTTTGAACAGGTTCAGTATATTCTGAACAAAGATTTAAAGACTTAAAGACTTGAGAGCGGGTCTCTGATTGAAAAGAATTGACAGATTACAGACTGACAGAGATAAAATTCTGAGATAACTCAGGTGGCAGATTCTTATATCTGTTTGACCAAGACCCAGAACAGTGAGTTATAGATATTCAAATTGAACATGCACAGATCCGGTTGAGATATATTGATGCTGTTACATTTATTGACATTCATTTATCAGCTGGATTGAAACCTGTGCACACCATGGATGGGTGTTGCCCAGTGAATCATGATAGCTATTTGCTTATCTTTTCAGACTGTATTTAATATTATCTCAGACTTTGCTTTATGATTCGTTGCTATCATGACTCCTAAGACACATGCTTACATCATTGATCAGACTTTTGATAAGATTGATTCAGCTTGATTAGCCCTTATGGTCTATTGTTCTAGATCCGGCTATTTCACCAATTCTTATGAACTTGGTAATGACCTCCGATGTTCCGCCATATTGACTTACTGGTAGCTAGCCCAGTATGTGGCTGATCCCCACGATATAAGCGTGAGTGTGGCTTGAACATCATCCGATCTTATGATACTATATCTCAATCATGAGGGCTGTAGCGGCAGCCAAGACATATCACGCTTAGATTTATGACTCCGCTTGACACGCATGTTAATATTGAAAATCTATAAACTCACTAAGCTTTGCTTACAGATGTTGCTTTAAAATTTTACAGGAAAAGCCAAAGGAAAATCACCTGCAGGACCTAGTGCTTAGGTCATCAAGAAATCCAAGTTTTGAAGCTTTCTTAGACCACTACTCAACAATTATCTGGTACTGATTGGAAGACATCAAATGTGGTGGTTCTGGGTAGACTTGATGTAATGTTTGATGTGATGATTAGATTAGATGTTACCCTTTTTATAACTTTAATTTGAAAATCTGTAATTTGTAATGAACTTAATCCTAAAATGTTTGTACTTGTAATTTAATATTCCGCAATTAATTACCCTATCTTAGTATGGTTGATATTGTATTGCATGAATTGAGACCTAGACTCTGAGGACTGACCCAGAAGGGGAGGTCTTCACAGGATGGTATCAGAGCACTAGTTTGAGTGAATCAAGTATTACGTAAGTATACTTGGTCTCAAACTGAAGCAATACATATGTATCAATCATTTAGGTGGTTTGAACTGAGATAGGATGTACAGACTATTAGGATGGGAAAAAGGGTACATAGATCTAAGTCTATAAAACTGATAGTTAATTGATTTTAATTTTCAGTAGAAGATGTCAGGATCAGGATCAGGTGATATTCCCAACAATATGACCCAACAACAAATGTTTGAAATGATGCAACAATTTCTAGCCCAACACTCAGAACAACAAAACAAAATGATGCAAGAACAGTTTCGTGCCAGAGATGAGGCCGAAGCTAAAAGACGCGAAGAAAAGAAAAATAAGAGAAAAGAAAAGCAAGTCCAAACCAATGAATCTGATTCTGATAAATCTAATCCTGAAACCCAAACTGCTCAGCCAAAAGGCTGCAAGTTCAAAGATTTTAAAGCGAGCGGTGCCCTGAACTTCGAGGGTACTGTGGATCCGATTCAGGCGATGGATTGGATCAGTCATACGGAAGAAATTTTTAGAATCTCAGACTGTTTAGATTCTAAGAAAGTGAGCTACGCGTCTGCGTTGTTTGTTGGAGCTGCTCGCGCATGGTGGAAGACACAGCGAAGCATATACGGGGAGGAAGTCATTCAGACATTAGAATGGGAGCAGTTTCTTGAAATGTTCAATGCGAAATACTGCCCGATTGACCAACAAGATAAAATGGAAGTACAACTGATGCAGCTGACTCAGGGAACGAAGACAGTCGACGAATACGAGCACGAGTTTTCGCGATTATGCGGTTATTCCTCATACCAAGTGGCAACAGAGGAAAGGAAAATGAACAGGTTCCAAGTAGGACTCAATCCCAGATATCGACATCCCATGAGCGCGATCAAATACAAGAGTTACTTGGAAATGGTAGAAGCGGCTAGACAAATCGAGCGAGGTTACTTAGAGTACGGCGATCAGCTATACGCTCCGTCTACTAACCCGATGAATCCGTCTCCTCCAAAGAAACAGCGATTTGGCAGATTCTTTAAGCCAAATAAATCTCAGTCTCAGCAATCCTATCAGCATAGTTCACAACCGAAAGCGCAAGCCTACTCACTGACAAACGAGCCGCGATTCTGCAAGAGATGCAGAAAGTCTCACATGGGACTATGTAATCCGGATGACGTTACTTGCTTCGCGTGCAACATAATCGGTCATAGTAGTGAAGAATGTCCACAGCAGGGACGTGGATGTGCGAAATGCGGTAAGAGAGGGCACTTCATGTATCAGTGTCGTAGCGGACCACGTTATCAGCCACAGTCATCAGCTGGAGGGTCGACAGTTAAAAGTTCTGCTGCAACACCAACTGCAAGGACACGTGCGTTCCAAATAACGGCTGAAGAGGCGAGAGAAACACCTGACGTAGTCACCGGTACGTTTTTGTTAAATACGATACCTGCTCGCGTATTATTTGATTCTGGCGCTAGTCGTTCTTTCATATCGACATCTTTTGCTCAAAGATTATATAAGTCCCCGTCAAAGCTTCCTGTTGTCCTTGACATTGAGACAGCCAGTAATAGTTATGTTATGGCTGATTCTGTTTACCGTAATTGTACTCTGCTTGTTGATAATATCGTGTTCAACCTCGATCTTATCCCTATTCCGTTGAAAGAGTTTGACATCATCATCGGCATGGATTGGCTAATGAACAACGAGGCTACAATTATCTGCAACCGGCGAGTCATCAAAATCAAGTCTTCAGACGGCCGAGTACTTGAGATCAAGGGCGAGAAGCGAAAAGGTGATCACTGTTTCATTTCTATTGAAAAAGCACATAAGTATCTATCCAAGGGTCGTGAGTCCTATCTGTGCTACGTTTTATCTGAATCCAACCCTGAAAAGAAGCCTTTATCCGATATCCCTATCGTCTGTGAGTTCCCAGACGTATTTCCTGACGATATTTCCGGAGTGCCACCGGAACGACAAGTCGAGTTCAGTATTGACTTGGTTCCTGGTGCGGCTCCTATTGCAAAAGCTCCATACAGACTTGCACCTGCAGAAATGCAGGAAATGTCAAAGCAACTGCAAGAGCTGTTGGAGAAGGGGTTTATCCGACCGAGTTCTTCTCCGTGGGGTGCACCAGTTTTATTTGTCAAAAAGAAAGACGGAACCTTCCGTATGTGCATCGACTACCGCGAGTTGAACAAGGTTACAATAAAGAATAAGTATCCTTTGCCCAGGATCGATGATCTGTTTGATCAGTTACAAGGAGCCAGTTACTTTTCGAAAATAGATCTCCGATCTGGGTATCATCAGTTAAAAGTCAGAGAAGAAGATGTTCCAAAGACAGCCTTCCGTACAAGATACGGTCATTACGAATTTCTCGTGATGCCGTTCGGCTTGACAAATGCACCAGCAGCGTTCATGGATCTCATGAATCGCGTGTGCAGACCAATGTTGGATAAATCAGTTATTGTGTTCATAGACGATATTCTGATTTACTCCAAAACGGAGGCTGATCATTCTGTTCATCTGCGGCAATTGCTAGAGTTATTAAGAAAAGAAAGACTCTATGCAAAGTTTTCTAAATGCGAATTCTGGCTCAGACAGATCCAGTTCCTTGGCCATGTTGTTTCTGGCGAAGGAATTTCCGTTGATCCTTCGAAAGTCGAGGCCGTTCAGAAATGGCAAACGCCTCGCAATGCCTCAGAAATCAGAAGTTTCCTTGGATTGGCCAGTTATTATCGGCGATTCATAAAGGACTTCTCAAAGATTGCTGTACCGCTTACAATGCTAACACGAAAGAATACTCCTTTCGTTTGGACCGATAAACAGCAAGAGGCATTCGATATTCTGAAGCAAAAGTTGATTCAAGCGCCGATCCTAGCCTTGCCAGAAGGTAATGATGATTTCGTCGTCTATAGCGATGCCTCTGGTACTGGCTTAGGATGTGTTCTGATGCAAAGGGGAAAAGTAATTGCCTATGCTTCAAGGCAATTAAAAGACTACGAGAAAAGTGCACCAACTCATGATCTTGAGTTGGCTGCCGTTACCTTTGCTCTGAAGATCTGGCGTCACTATCTATATGGGACTCGGTGTCAGCTCTACACCGATCATAAGAGTCTCAAATATCTTTTCACACAAAAAGATCTGAATATGAAACAGCGTCGATCCTTGGAGCTTATCAAGGATTATGACTGCGAGATCTTATATCATCCCGACAAAGCAAATGTTGTCGCGGATGCGTTGAGTAGAAAAGTGTATCCAGAAAAGTGTTGTTATGCCCTAACTCCAGTTATATTCTCTTCTGATCTTATTGAAGATATTCGAGTTGCTCAAACTGAAGCGCTGAAAGAAGAGAACATTGATTCTGAAAATCTAAAAGGGCAATTACAATTTCTAACTCTGAATCATTTGGGACTTCACTGTCTCAAGGGAAACCGAATCTGGGTTCCTAAACTCAAGACTTTCATAGAAGAATCTCAATGGTCTCCTACTAAACCACTCTTATAGGGTTCTGGTTACTTGATGTCATTGCTTGCTAGCCTTTAGCATGAGATATAATTTCTTTTGAAAAACTTTTTGAAACCAGCTAACATTCTTTATTCAACATTATTTTGTTTAAATGATCCATAAATATTATTTTTCAAAAGAAAAGATGTTTTTTTGTTTTATAAATGCTTTTAAAAATGGACTAATATAAATATGTAAATTAAGTTTGAAACAATCAATAATATTTATACATAGAAAACCATATTTTTGTATCCACTCATTTTAGTTGATGTCTATATTTAAGCAAATATGAAATATGTCAAAATAGAACAATTATAATAATTTATTTAAAGCTTATATAGCAACATTTCAAACATTAGAAACATTATATATCATTTTTTTGTTATTGAAAATAGTCAAAAAAATGACTTCAACAAAAGTTATCTTTGTAAAAATTATCATGGAGAGATGTAAACAAGTTGAACTTCCTTTCATATATGTTTTTTAAGGTTTCAAGGTCACATTCTTAAAATTAGGAACTACAAGTTATTTAAATTTATCACAATTCATGATTGAAAATTTATGTCATTTCTAATTATTTGTAAATGAAATTAAATTTCATTACTTTATAACCTAATAACCTACACCTCTATCCGTCATTAAACATCACGTGTAACCCATTCCACGATACACACTAAAGATCGGATTCTAAAAGTCAAATCATTTAAATTTTATGTTGCTAACTAATCGTATACCAAATAATTTTATGTCAACCCTCAATATTAAATAGTTGAAGTACCTTACATTATTCAACATTGATCCTCACTAATCAAAATGCAAGACTCCTTAACACAAGACGACACACTAACATTCAAAATTCAAAGCTATCACTAACACTCTTATGTGGCGTTTGGTTCATGGAATGAAATTCAAAGAAGTTGGAATTTAAATTTTAGTTATTAATATGGTTGATGTGAATGTCGAATATGATTTTTAGTATTAGTTATGAATGTAGGTTGAAATCTAATTCATTTGTGTGTTGAAATTAAATTCATGTATGAGTTGGAAGGAATGTCAAATTTCTATAAATAAGAAAATTTGATGCAAAATACATAAATTTAACCATTTACATTAGTTATCAAAAATTCTAAAATAACTAAATTTAAATTTAAATTTCATCAAATTCCATTATACGAACCAAACGCCGTATTAGGGGTACGTTTTCCATATGTATTTCATATTTCTCATGTAAATTTTTTTTTAAAAAAAGGCAAAAATTGAACCATAATGCAATTGAAAATCAAAATATGTTGTTAATTTGCATTGAAAATACGTAACATAAAACATCTATTTATTGTATGCCTTTAATCTTGTAATATAATATATTTATTTGTGCAAGATAGTGATTTGCGTTTGGAAAGATGTTGCAGTGTTTTGAAAATTAATAATCAGATAATAGTTGTAACAAAAAGTGTTGTCGAAAACTTAGTATTTGGTTTAGCTTTTGTTGTTTGCTATCGCAATTATTAAATAAGTAGTTTTAAAGTTTTTGGATTTGCGTTTTAATTTGTAAAATGACCAAATAATCACTTATTAAGTAAACAAACAATGTTTTTTATCTTATGAAAAAATATGGTAAGATTAAATCTAAATGTAAATAATCACTTATTAATAAATGCAAACCAATCATTTACGTTATCTATACTATATATAATAAGAAAACCACTTGGAGTTTCTGGACCATTGGATGGAAAGAAATCAATGGTCCAGATTAATGACAAGTCATAATTATTTATGAAATGTCTCTTATACCCTTAATTAAAATCAATAATTATACCTATGCCATTTTTTAAATTCATTTTCCAAATTTACTACCTTAACTTAATTACATTAAATTTTGATTTTAATTTTTTCATTAATGAACTAATATTTACCTAAAATAAATATGTGTCATTATTATCCTTAATGATCATAGTTAAATTAAAATTTAAAAATTTGGATTTAAATGTAGAAGTGTAGTAAATAAAGTTAAAATTTTTTGTTAATTATTTTGCTAACAAGATTTAAAATTTAATTGATAAAACTTCAATTGTGAATATGATAAATTTTGATTGTTGATTTTCAGATATTTTATCATTTTTAAAATATATACACATTCACATAATTGAAGTTTTTTGTTTCTTACATTGATATTTCATATTTGAAGTTAATAAAAATTAAAAGAAACATTTTTTGCAAACACATATTATCTGTTTTTAATAATACAATATAATAATATTTTTTTATTTAATATCAAACAATTAAGTATTTTTTATCTTTAATTTAAGTAGCTTTCAATTTTTTTTATTTTAATTATATATAAATTTTATAATAATTTATTAAAATATAAAAAAATATGTATTTTCTAAATCAACCCATGTAATACATGTGTTGATTAACCTATATATTATAATAAAACAAAGCAATTCATGTCACATGTCATTTTTACAATACAAGAAAAATTTATTTTTCCACCTCTTTCCCCAAATTTAACGCCTTAACTTAATTGCATTAAATTTTGACTTTATTTTTTTCATTAACTAATTAGTAATGAATTAGATTTTGTAACTTTTAGAAGTAATGTTTACCTAAAATACATATCTATCATTATCCATAATAATCATAATTAGATCAAAATGTAATAATTTGAATTAGTTGTGGAAATTATTGTTATTATGTATAATAAAGGAAAACTTCAAATGTCACGTGTCATCTCTACGTTCACCAAAAAGATAATTACAAATTATAAAAAATAAAAGATAAATACAATTTAATATTTTAAAAAAAGATAAATATACTCTATTTTTTAATCTGTAAATAATAAAAATTAAACACAATTATTATTTTTGTATGTTTTTATTTTTACTCATATACATTTTATATAAATAAATTTAATTAAAAATATCCACGTAATACGTGGGTTATAAACTAGTTGTAATATAATAATTCAATAATCATGGTAATAACACAAAACCAAACATCCAAAAATCCTATTAACCAAGTGGAGAAAAGGTTGATTGAAAGTGAAACAGAAAGATAGGCGAGGGTGATGCAAGAATTAGGTGACAGGCATGTTAGGCAAGAATTTGGTGGGTGAGAGAACGTGCAGAGGAGTAATCAGTGGACCTTTCTAACTTTCTATCTTAGCCGATAATAGAATCTCATTTTGGCGTCGCCGGAGGGAGGGAGGGAGGTCGGCTGAACATCTGATGCGACGTCGTTCTGATCGGATCTTTTAGATTTGCTTCTTTGGGCCATAGAGATAATGGTCTAACTTAATGGCCCAATATAACTCCCTCCATCTCATCTGTCCCTTTCCCTTTTTATTTTCCTTAAATGAATAAAAATTAAATAAAATTTGTATCTTCTTAATTTCTAAAATATCATTTATACAGTTTAGATTATCTTTTTTTTTTTAAACTAGTCGATTGGGTAAATTTAAATAATTAGTTGTTAGGTATGCAACAATCTTTTTCAAAAACCAATATATTGAAAATACTAGAATTGAAAAACTGGAATAGATAGCACAGGTATCCATTTTTTTTATTTTTGCAGTGAAAGAATATAAAATAGACCAGACCAGACCAAGAACAAAAAATTACTAAAACCCAAGAACTTGACTGGATGGTATCGGCTCCAATTCAATTTGGTCCGGTTTAGAAACGGTTCGTCAATGTTATAATTCAGTCTTCAATGCTACAAACCACTGTTAATTGGGTCACAAGTCAGCTTCAAATGCTTTTGCCCTAAAAATCAATTTCTATGAAATAATATATATTATCTATATTATATATAATAAGAAAATCACTTTGAGTTTCTGGACCGTTGGATGAAAAGAAATCAATGGCTCAGATTAATGACAACTCATAAGTATTTATGAAATGTCTATTATACCCTTAATTAAAATCAATAATTATACTTATGCCATTTTTTTTAATTCATTTTCCAAATTTACTACATTACCTTAATTACATTAAATTTTGATTTTAATTTTTTCATTAATGAATTAATATTTACCTAAAATAAATATGTGTCATTATTATCCTTAATGATCATAGTTAAATTCAAATGTAAAAATTTGAATTTAAATGTAGAAGTGTAGTAAATAAAGTTAACAATTTTTGTTAATTATTTTGCTAACAAGATTTAAAATTCAATTAATAAAACTTCAATTGTGAATATGATAAATTTTGATTGTTGATTTTCAGATATTCCATTTTTATATTTTATCATTTCAAAATATATACACATTCACATAATTGAAATTTTTTGTTTCTTACATTGATATTTCATATTTGAAGTTAATAAAAATTAAAAGAAACATTTTTTGCAAACACATATTATCTGTTTTTAATAATACAATATAATTAATTAATATCAAACAACTAAGTATTTTTTTTATCTTTAATTTAACTAGCTTTCAATTTTTTTATTTTAATTATATATAAATTTTATAATAAATTATTTAAATAATAAATATATTTTTTCTAAATCAACCCATGTAATACATGGATTAATTAACCTATATATTATAACAAAACAAAACAATTTATGTCACATGTCACGTCTACAATACAAGAAAAATTTATTTTTCCACCTCTTTTTCTAAATTTAACACCTTAACTTAATTGCATCAAATTTTGAATTTATTTTTTTTCATTAATTATTTAGTACTAAATTAGTTTTTGTAACATTTAAAATTAATGTTTACCTAAAATAAATATCTATCATTATTATCCATAATAATCATAATTAGATCCAAATGTAATAATTTGAATTAGTTGTGGAAATTATTATTATTATGTATAATAAAGGAAAACATCAAATGTCACGTGCCACCTCTACGTTCACCAAAAAGATAATTACAACTTATAAAAAATAAAAGATTAATACAATTTAATATTTTTAATAAAGATAAATATACTCTATTTTTTAATCTGTAAATAATAAAAAATAAACACAATTATTATTTTTGTATGTTTTTATTTTTACTCATATACATTTTATATAAATAAATTTAATTAAAAATATCCACGTAATACGTGGGTCATAAACTAGTTATTATTATATTTCATTCGAACTCGATATGAATCTTGACCAACTTGCCAACTCTATTTTGGTTTAAGGACCACTTTTCTTCGTTGAATCCAAACCATAAATTTCGAATAAGAAACAAAAGTCGTATAAATTATTTTAATTTGATTATATTTATCATTTATGGGTTTATTGTTTTTATTCATGTAGTTTCAGTTTCTCATCATGATATGGGTTTACTTTTTTTACCCTCCGACCCATCAATTCGTGTGTCATTATTTTCGGGGTTCATGTTGTAATTGTATTGGGCCCCACAAATAATTTCAATTAATTTTGGCGGGCCTTTCTTTAAGTGGGCCCGACCCAATTACCCAAATATCAACTACATATCAAACTTGACTTTTCTTTTTCTTTTTTCCCTTAACCAGTCGCGATATATTTTTTTTAATAAAGTTCATTAGTTAATGTCAACATTCTATGCTAGAACTATATGCCAAGATACATTGGTGGGCCTTGAAGATAAAAAAAATGTAATTAAAGTATTGTTTTAAATCAAGTATAGTAAATTTATTTTCGAAAACTTCAAAAGTATCTGTAAATAAAAAAACCCCACTTATAATGTTAAAAGTAATATCACTATATCAATATCTTAAAAGATACAATATAAAAATAATGGTTAATTTGATTTTGTACGTTTCATAAAATAAATCATTAAAATCATATTACATTTACATGAAAAGTCGATATTAAACAACTTTTACAAATTGTAGCTTATATTTAATGGGAATATGATAGCTGTTTTTTCAAAAAGCATCCATCATGACTATTTACCCAACCAAAAATGAATCTCAAAATCTTTTTTCAATATGTGATTTCTTTTCAAGCAAATGACACTACACTTAAAATGAATATTTCCCTCCCCACCCTCCAAAAGAAAAAACAATAATAATGTGATTGCACATCAAGCAAATGGTTTTAAATCTTACATTAAAATAAATTCAATGTCAATTTCTGTATGAAAAATGCATTTATCATATTTCCAATTGTATTATAACCACCTAAACTTTTCATATGAATTGTCTAACTAAATTAGGGAAAATGCTTAGGTGTTGTTTGTTTTTTATTAAGAGTCTTTTAAAAAGCTCTTAAGTCTAATATTCAGATGAATGATGAATTCAGATTGTTGGTTTAGTTTCAGAGGTTGGAACTTCTGAATTTACCTCTTAAAATTAAGAGTTTGAGAGTTGTCTGAACTAAAATAAGAGCCTCTTAATTTCAGATCTTAAGGCTTCCTTTTAATTTCAGACATGGTTTTCAGACTTCAGACATTTAACCTCTTAAAAAACAAAGGACACCTTAGCCTTCGAGGGAATCAACATACGTGGTCTCGACATTATCACATTCAAGGCATTGAAATATCATCAATATTAAATACTTGATGTTAAAGTTTACACGCCGATATATAATTTAAGGAGAATTTCATATATACCCTTCTTAAACTTTATAATATAATATATACCTAACTTAAAATTTTATTATCATATATATATATATATATATATATATATATATATATAGATTGAGGTTCTATGGGGCACCATATGCATCGGGAACCAAATGGGAACAAAAAATGCATTGCTTGTTTACAAAGGGTGCATTAAGGGCATTTTGAGAATGCTTAATAATATATTGTTAAAGTATAAGATTTAATTTAATATTTATCATTTATTTAGGAAACTAAATAAAATGATCAACCACCTTCCCATAAATTCATACTCTTTTCTCTCTCTTTCCCTTTCTCTTTCATGGCTAGCCTCTCTCCATCTCTCTTTTTCTCAACCAGTTTTCACAAGACAACCACTACTACTACCGCCAGACCCAGCACCACTATCGCTGTCCACCGTCGGTATGCAACTCTGCACCATACCTGTGCATCGATGTTGACGAGAATTTGTTTGCGTCTGTTGATCATGGTTTTTGCGTCTGTTGATCATGGTTTTTGAGTATCAGTTTTTTCACAAAGAGTTCATTCTACGATTCTGTATCATGCTTATGGCTAGTCAAATAATTCTAAGATTCTTTATTAATGTTGGTGGTTATTGCTTCCAAGAAATAGTTGGAGCATATGATATTTGTTGTTTCAAACATGATGCACAACAGCAATGCATCACGATAATGATGAACACATTGAAGACGTTGATGAACACATTTAAATTTCAGAGATGCATCACGAAATTAACACGTTTAAATGTCGAAATGCATCACGATTTTGGTGATGCATAATGATGGAACAAAGACGAGGATGAATATGGCTGAAATGCATCACGATTTTGGTGATGCATAATGATGGAACAAAGACGAGGATGAATATGGTCGAAATGCATCATGTTTGAAATTGAATTGGATGAAGATGCATCGTGTTTGAAGACAAATCCAATAAATTGGATGAAGATGTATCATGTTTGTTTTGATTCGGATAGAATATTTTCTTAATTCAAGCATCTTCCGATTTTGCCCTTCCGCGCGCGAGAAGTTATGCACCCGTGCACTCATTTTCAAGTTAATTACCATTTTGCCACTGCAATCTGAACCATTAAAATTCAAGATCTAACGATGCATACAGGTTCCCAAAGTGCACAATGCATACAGGTGCCCCATAGAACCTGACCATATATATATATATAGGGATGGGATCCATTGTGAACAAGTTATTCGTTGTGAACGTTGTGAACAACCATAAAATAGCTTTTGAATCTTATGAATCTTGTTGAAAATACTACCGAATAAAGCTATACATATATATATATATATATATATATATATATATATATATATATATATATATATATATATATAGGGTTGGGATCATTGCAGAACCTTAATTTAGTACAGAACCATAGAACCAATCTAAACCATTAGATTATAATATAACACTAGGGATAAGATGGTAATTATACAATTAACATTGAATTAATAGCAGCCTACCAAGTTTGACTGTCCACTTTGACTTTTTTTTTTTTACTCTTTTAATATATAATGGACATGCAGTGTTGCATCGACGTTAAATATACGATATCAAAGTGTTCATTCGACATCGAATGGTCGTATGGGTAAAAAAAATTTACGAAAAATAAACACGTAAATTTTTTTTCAAAAAAATATATTCATGACCGTTCTCGTTAAATCCACCAACTTTGACTACTAATTTTGACTATTATTTATCTCTGTTAATAATGAACGTATATGCAGTGTTGCATCGACGTTAAATATACGGTATCAAAGTGTTCATTCGATATCGAATGATCTCATGATCTCACCATGATATATTGCATCGTGGTCTGGGTAAAAATTTTTTTACGAAAAATAAAAAAATATATATCATAACCGTTCTCGTTAAATCCACCAACTTTGACTACTAATTGTGACTATTATTTTGGCTCTGTTAGTAATGAACGTATATGCAATGTTGCATTGACGTTAAATATACGATATCAAAGTGTTCATTCGATATCGAATGATCTCATGATCTCACCATGATATATTGCATCGTGGTCTGGGTAAAATTTTTTTTACGAAAAATAAAAAAATATATATCATAACCGTTCTCGTTAAATCCACCAACTTTGACTACTAATTGTGACTATTATTTTAGCTCTGTTAATAATGAGCGTATATGCAGTGTTGCATTGACGTTAAATATACGATATCAAAGTGTTCATTCGATATCGAATGATCTCATTATCTCACCATGATATATTGCATCGTGGTCTGGGTAATTTTTTTTTACGAAAAATAAACACGTAAAATTTTTTCGAAAAAAATATATCATGACCGGTCTCGTTTTAAAGAGTATAAAATTCTCGTTTTTATGGTATAATTTTTTTGATTTAAAAATTAATAATATTAATGTTATTTTAATTTAAAGAAAAAGGATATTTATTTTGCTAATGTCAATCTTTTTGCTATTTCCAATCTTTTCCTTTTTTACCCCAAGAATTAAAATATCACTATTACCAATCTTTTTTTCACTAATTCCAAACTTAACTCTTTTAATCAATACCATTAGATTATTCTAATCTATGGGCGATATTGGTTCTACAGTTCTACACTAAACTTAGGTTCTGCAATGATCCCATCTATATATATATATATATATATATATATATATATATATATATATGTATATATATATATATATGTATATATATATATATATGTATATATGTATATATGTATATATATGTATATATGTATATCCCTCCTAAACTTCATAATATCAAATATACCCAACTTCAGTTATTAATATCACTTATACCTTTTTTAAATATCATTAACATCATACATACCTTTTTTTAAACTTTTAAAACTCATAATTAATATTACTTATTAATTAATATCATTCTGCCCATATTTATTTACAACACATTAGGTATTGTGAGACAAACAAAAATTATACTCCATCTCAATTTAATGGCAAAATAAAAATATGTATTATGTTTTTGCTCGCCCGATTTGAAGTCTTACTGTCTTAGTGTTATTTTTTATTTGTTTTCCCATGCATATTTCCATATTAATTAACTGACTACGTATTATGTTTTATTTTTTATATTTTCTTTTAGAATTTAGTTGTCGTTATGCATTTCTTTCTTTTAAATTTAAGATACATTCTTTTTTGTTTTCTTGATACATCGGTTTCTAGTTTCTTTTATTTCTTTCCAAGTTTGTTTTCATTTTATAATTATCATTTTTTGGTTTAGTTTTTTATAGTTAATTTAGTATTTGAGTAATTGCGTGTTATCCAGGTTATTAGATGTGCATATTTCATGTTAATGTATATATTGTTTATCCTATATATTTTGAGTCCGGTTCTATAACAATTTGTTTAATAATTATGAACGAGCAAACATATTAATCTTAAAATTTCCGATTGAAATTTGCGTACGAGTAATAAATAAATAATTATAAGCAAGGAGTTAGTTTCATCAGTAAAGATATCGTTTTTTAAACAAACTAAAATTTCTCAATAATTATATTGTTAACATTAATTTGTAATTTATATGGTAAAAGTTTAAAAAATAAGTTACATAAAATTATTAAATGGGATATGATATTAAGAATTAATTTAAGTTGAGTAAGTAAATAACTAAATATGATATTAAGACGTTTGGTTAAAAGAGGAAGGAGAAATAAATAAAGGTATAATGATCATTAATTAATAATTAATACTAATTATGAGTTTTAAAAATTTTACAATAATGAAAAATAATCAAATTAATGAATTTGAGTATATATGACATTAATGATGTTTAAAATGGATAGATGTGATATTAATAACTTAAGTTGGGCATAAGGATATAATAAATTTTAAGTGGGATATATATAAAATTAAAAATTTTTAAGTTAGGTAATTTATATACGTATATATATACACCGGTATAAGATATGACTTATATAGAAATTGGAAAATAAAACTGTAATGATTTCGTTTTTAAATTCAAAGAATCAACGTGTCTCACTCATTTCAAGCAATAATTCATCAATCTTCAAACTAATTAATTAATTAATTTTGAATGTGAAACGAACCACTCATTTTCCATTACAAATAACAAACGCTTTAATATCTATCTATAAAATATCAAACAAATTTAAGTGTGCATTATTTAATACGAAAGTTTTCATATGTAAATTTCTGCCTTTTTTTAAAGAAATTGTGCAAGTATATAGATAAATATCATAAACTATAGAAACTCGATTCATAAAGATAATATTTTTGTATTTTCAGTTACAAATTCTGCATTCCATTTTTTCCCTTTTTTTTCATCCTGGTAAATGGTAATAAGTTTTGCATCACATGATGCAAAAAACAATGTTTCATCATATATAAATTTTGAATTAATGATGCAATATATTTAACTACGGTGTAAAATATTTTTTTTTCTCGTGATGCAAGTTTTTACAGTTTTTACTAAAAAATTAATTTTATATGATCCTCAATCCATACATACAGACATCAAGGAAATATTAATATCTATACTTGTAAAGCGATATGTCATTTTGCAACACATCAGAAATCCTTTAAAACCATCAAACTTATATAAACATCTCATTATTTATTGTTATGGGTTAAAGTTATACAAATGTATATTACTTTACTGAAATTATCGATATGACTAATTTACTTTTTCTTTTAACTGGATGGTACGTGTACTCAAAGGTGACCTGTCGATATGATACATATGACCGGTAACTATGCTGACATGGCGGTTTTGATGACATGACATTTACATTAGTCATACAAATGTATATTAGTTTACTGAAATTATCGATATGACTAATTTACTTTTTCTTTTAACTGGATAGTACTTGTACTCAAAGGTGACCTGTCGATATGGTACGTATGACCCGTAAGTATGCTGACATGGTGGTTTTTGTTTATTCAAACGATGACATTGGGTAGATGATCCGATGCTAAGGTCATGAATGAGCCAATGGAAGGTGACGACCAGAGGTGATGGGAAGACATTATTGTAGAATTTAAGGAAACTATCAGGGATCGTGTTTCAATCTCTGACTAATGAAGGAGATAAAATCGGTGGTTAAATCCACATCATATTAATTTAAAAAAATAGAATTTTATCGGTGGAACCGGTAACCAGTCACCAAATGTACCATATCAACAAAGAAATCCAAGTATGAGTATCACCCGGGTAAAAAAAACTACATTAGTCATATCGGTAATTTCTATAAA
This sequence comes from Centrapalus pauciflorus, assembly GCA_020465985.1. Taxonomy (NCBI): domain Eukaryota; kingdom Viridiplantae; phylum Streptophyta; class Magnoliopsida; order Asterales; family Asteraceae; genus Centrapalus; species Centrapalus pauciflorus. The sequence continues at coordinate 381,758 of JAANYP010001524.1, forward strand.
GTAATTTCTATACAGTAACATACATTTGTACGACTTTATCCCAATTTTTATATATTAAAGATATAGAGTTTTACCGGTGGAAGCGGTAACCAGTCACCAAATGTACCATATCAACAATAAAATCCAAGTACGAGTATCATCCAGGTAAAATAAAAACTACATTAGTCATATTGATAATTTCAGTAAAGTAGCATACATTTGTACGACTTTATTCCTATTGTTATTTCATGATTTGATGCATTAAAATCTGGTTTATGCATTAAACGTAAACCCAAACACCTTTAAAAGTATTGTGGTAAATTTAGCATTTGGTTTAAATTCTACTGTTTGGTATCACAATAATCAAATAATCATTTTATAAATTGTTTTGGATTTGTGATTTAACTTCTAAACTTACTAAATAATCAATTATTAAATAAATAATCAATTTATTAAACAATACAATCCAAACACTTAAAATACATTATTATAACACAATAATATAATAATCATTATTGTTTATCAAAACCAAACACATCCTTAAAACGTATACGTAACTAAGTAACTTTAATTTCATCAATTTTTGTTAAGTATCCCCCCATAATTCCATAGCATGTAACTTTTGGGAAAAAAAAAAAAAAGTAAACTACAGAAACGGTCCCTGTGGTTCACATAAAACTTTGGATACGGTCCCTGTAGTTTCAATTTTGCATAAACGGTCCTTATCTTCACTGTTTACTTGCAAAATTGGTCCCTCTGCTGTTAACTTTAACCATGAATTGGTTAAATTTTTTATAATTACCATTTTACCCTTTTCTTTTTATAACATTTTGGTCCTTCAAGTTTGCAATTCATTTTAGTTTTGCTCCTTTAAGTAAATTTTTTTATTTAACTCTATATTACTTATTATTACTTATTCTTATTATTATTATTATTATTATTAATTTAACTTTTTACATATTAATTTATTTGTTTATTAAGTTTTTTTATTTTAATTCATTTTTTAATTTAAATTACCAATTATTTATTTTTTTATTCTAAAAAATTGTGTCAAAATAGAATCCATTTTATTTTTTATTTTTTCCATATGAAAAAAAATACAAACATTTTATATTGTAGTTTTTCAAACCAAAATATTTTGAATCTTAAACTTATATTACTTTTTTCAACCAAAAAAAAGTTACAAATCATTCTTGTTTTAAGTTCTTTCATTTTCTAAATGTAAAAAATATGAAAACCAATCTGTTTTTTTATTTTTTATTTTTTGCACCAAAACCCATTCTAATTTATTTGTTTTGAGAAACGAAAAGAAATACAAACCATTCTGTTATTACTTTTTGCAAACGAGAATAATATAATTTTCGGTTTTTCCAAACAAAAAAAATCATTCTATTTTTCTAGTTTTTCGAATGTAACCATTCCTTTTTATTTTTTTCTCCGAACGAAAAAACTACGAAGTATTATGTTTTTAAAGTTTTCCTAAATACGAAATAGCGTGATTTTGATCGGAAAAACTAAAGAAATGGAATGGTTTGTATTTTTTACGATATGAAAAAGTTAAAACTTAAGATTAATAAAAATTAATGGTTCGAAATTTTTTTTTCAGAAAAACTAAATAATAAAAGGGTTTGTTGTTTTTTATTAAAGAAAACTAAATAATGGAATGATTCGTATTTTTTTATTTTAGATTATTCTAGCCACTACGTTTTTAAATTTTTACCATCGTAAAAAATACAAGTCATTCCATTTTTTAGTTTTCCGAACAAAAAGACTACACACTATTTCGTATCTAGGAAAAACTTTTAAAACGTGATAGTTCGTAGTTTTTTCGTTCGGAGAATAAAATAAAAAAGAATGGTTTCGTTCGAAAAACTAGAAAAATAAAATGATTTTTTTGTTTGGAAAAACTGAAAATCAGAATTATTCGTAGTTTTTACGTTTCCCAAAAGAAAAAAAAATCAGAAATGGTTGATTTTTTTTGTGCAAAAAAATAAAAAACGGATCAGTTTTCATATTTTTTACGTTTAGAAAATGCAAAAACTTAAAACAAGATTGGTTTGCAACTTTTTTTTCGTTTAAAAAAACTAATAAAAGTTTAAGGTTCAAAATTTTTTGGTTTGGAAAACTACAATATAAAATGTTTGTATTTTTTTCATTCGGAAAAACTAAAAAAGAAAATGGGTTCTAATTTGATACAATTGTTTATAATAAAAGAAATAAATAAGTTTGTAATTTAAATTAAAAAATATATTAAAATAAAAAACTTAATAAACAAAAAAATTAATATGTAAAAAGTTAAATTAATAATAATAAATAAATAATAATAATAATAATAATAATAAGTAAAATGAGTGAGGGACCAAAACTAAAATGAACAACAAACTTGAAGGACCAAAATGTTATTAAAGAAAAGGGTAAAATGGTCATTATAAAAGATTTAACCTTTTCATGGTTAAAGTTAACAGCATAAGGACCAATTTTGAGAGTAAACAGTAAAGATAAGGACCGTTTATGCAAAATTAAAACTACAGGGACCATATTCAAAGTTTTATGTAAATCACAGGGACCATTTCTGTAATTTAGAAGAAGAAAAGGAAAAAGGACTGCATTCCCTCTTCTCTTTTCCAGATTTACCACCATCCTCACACTGACCACCTTTTATGGGTCTTTGTCTTCATCCCTTCCCCATCTTCACGTGATCTCTCTCTCCAAGAATCTAGCCTAGTTTAATAAGTTAAAAAGAAAAAGAAAAAAAAGAAAAAAAGAAAGAAATTAATGAATCCATCAACTTAACCTTCATAATTCAAAACGTTTCTCAGATCGATCTCTTCAGTCTGATCAAAGATAATGCCACCACCGGAGCCGCCGTCTGTCCTCCACCTTATTACACCACTTGTCTTTCTTCTAACCGCCGTTTCAGCTCACACGTGTGCAACATTAGCTCCACCCTGTTCACCATTCAACGCCTCTCCACCACCATTCCCTTTCTCAATATCCCCTGGCTGCGGCCACCCTTCTTTCCAAATCCACTGCCCACCACCACCGCTCCCCGCCACCATTTCCATCAACCACCACCACTTCTCTCTCCTCCGCTACGACCTCACCACCACCTCACTGTCCCTGTCCCTCCACCCCACCACTACCAATTGCACCACCACTCACTCACCCACAACCATCCCAAGTCAACCCATTAATCTTCAAAATTCCCTTTTCAAACCCACTGATTATTTCTGCTCTCGACTCTCATACATCCGCCCCTGCCTACCCTCTACCCTACCCAACTGCACCCACTGCCCCTGGGAATGTAAAATTACCAAAAACCCACTTGAAATTATACATTCTTGTGGATCTCTTCACCCTCCACAGCTTTCTACTGAAGGTTGTCAAGATGACATTTTAGGGTTTCTTGATACTTTCTTGAAATATGGGATTGAAGTTGAGTGGGACGAACAGGATTCCTACTTTTCTAGCTGCAAAGATTGTAAATTAAACAATGGTGTCTGCGGGTTTAATTCTTCTGATCCAAAGAAACCATTTTTATGCCTCCATTCATCAAAATCTCAAACTCTTTCAAAGAAGAAACCCGGATTACGTGTGGCAATGATGTCTTTGTCTGCACTGGTTTTATGTTTTTTAATTTTTGTTTTGATAAGTACTTACATTACTCGGAGAAGAAAGAACTCACCTTTAGAAGATCCGGCGGTGCTCTACCTACACCGCCATCGCTCCGCCAGTCTCCTCCCACCGGTATTCACCTTCGAGGAACTCCAATCATCGACCAACAATTTCGACCCGAAACGGAAAATCGGAGACGGAGGTTTCGGGTCAGTCTACGTGGGTCATCTTCAAGAAAACCAGATTTACGCAATCAAGTATCTACACAAACAAAATCCCACATCAAATTCATTCTCGACTAAATCTTTCTGCAATGAAATATTGATTTTGTCGTCGCTAAACCACCCGAATTTGGTAAAACTTCATGGGTATTGTAGCGATCCGAGAGGTTTATTGTTGGTTTACGAGTATGTACCAAACGGAACACTCTCAGATCATTTACACGTATACAAGAACAAGTGTCTGACGTGGCAGGTAAGAGTTGATATCGCTTTACAAATAGCGACGGCCATCGAGTATCTCCATTTTTCGGTGGTTCCGCCGATTGTTCATAGAGACATTACGTCGAACAACGTGTTCGTGGACAAAGATATGCGTGTTCGCGTTGGGGATTTCGGGTTATCGCGGTTGTTGGACCCTGGTTGTGTGTGGACGGGTCCTCAGGGGACTCCCGGGTACTTGGATCCGGATTATCACCGATCCTTCCGGTTGACGGAGAAGAGTGATATCTACAGTTTTGGGGTGGTTTTGTTGGAATTGGTGACCGGAATGAGGGCGGTGGATGGGAGGAGGGAGAAGAGGGAAATGGCGTTAGCTGACATGGCGGTGGCGAAGATACAGATGGGATTATTGGGGGAGGTGATTGATCCGAGGCTAGCGGCAGTGGATGGTAGTGGTGTGGCTGCGGTGGCGGAGCTTTCGTTTCGGTGTGTGGCGGCGGATAAGGATGATAGGCCGGATGCAAGGGAAGTGGTGGCGGAGTTACGGAGGATTAAAGGACGTATGCGCGGCGGCGGCGGTGGTGCGGCGAGGGCGTCGAATTCGAGCAATGTCGTGGTTCCAGATGGTGGGCCGCTGGTGATGGACTAGTTTCGAGGAGCACACCGGAAACAGGTCCCCGGTATTTTGTAAAATGTAATATATTTTTCTTTTCCATATAATAGTTACCCTTTGGTATGTATAAAACTAACATACATTTTGTTATGTAATTTTTAAAGATTAAAGACTATTTTCGTATTATTAAGCTATCCCATGTCAAGGGCCATTTTTATAATTTAATCTTGAGTTAATTACAAAAATGGTCCCTGTGGTTTGTCCTAAAATTTGGATTTAGTCCCTGAACTTTCAATTTTGCGGAAACGGTCCTTATTTTCATGGTATGTTTGTAATTTTGGTCCCTCAACCTATTACCTTATCTAATATGACCAAATTACCCTTATTTTGATGCTAACTATAGGGAACATTTCTACAATTAAATCTTTAACTCTTTTTTATTCTTAATTAAATAATTATTTTTTAGTGTTACTTAAATTTAATAAACTATAAAAAAAAGAAGAGAATTATTTAATTATTTATGTTGGTTCATAAATGATTTAGATATTTTTAGTCTTAAATAATTTTAATTTACTATAATCAAAGTGCAAACCAATCAAAATTTATAATCGAAAAAATTATTTTGTTTAAAAACTATTTTCTAAAGGTTTCATATATAAAGTATTATAAAAATATTTTGACTCTATAATTATTTATGCTGGTTCATAAATTTATAATAAAAATACGTTTGTTGGTCAAATATGTTTTACTTTCTTCTTAAATAAAATCGGCCAATGATTCTGTTTTATACTCCGTTCACATTTGTATCAAAACAAGGTGATAATGGTAAATTGATAATTCTAAATGGTTTAAATTTTTAAGATGTCGATTTAATCGGATTAAAATTCAAATTCAAATTGAAAGACGAAAAAAAATTAAAAACCTATTTATATTTCTCAATTTTTTTGTAAAGGTCCAACAAATCAAAGTTTGATGATTAAAGTTGTTAATTATGAATCTCAAAGATGTTATATGGACCTAAATTTTTAAATCATTTTCGGTGTAATTAAAAATTAAAACGATAAAATAATTGAAACGTTAAATAAAAAAATTTGAGCTTGAAACACCCATACAACTAATACGAGTATTTCGATACAATTATACGTTAATTTATACAGAGTACTTGCGGAAATACGATCAATTTAAAACTTTTGCAATTAATAATCATAATCGTGATTCCAAACACTTTGCATAAGACACAACAGAGTGTCGGGAATCACAGAGCAAGGTAACTGGGGTTACAAGATTAAGTTATCAATTTAGTTACAAACGAATTAATAAACAGCAACTAATTCGCGTAAGTCCAAAAATGGAAGTCTGCTACTCCCGCCCCAATCATCTATAAAATATTGAGCTCCTATCCGAGCTCCAAACGATGTTTAACAACTCGGGCCAGCCGGGCCTTTGCCCTTAACAGATCCTTAAAAGAAATAACAACTATCGGGTAAACAACAAAGTTGTTTAGTGAGATTCTAGGTTAAAGTACCATGCGATATATGAATGATGCCATGCAATGCCATGAATTCGACTATCAATTTTGGAGGCCAACTAATGGCTATAAGCTACCACATTGCGGTTACCATACACAAGCTTACCGTACAATGGGTTTACAATCTACTGCTCGATTACCACACCACAGGCTTATCGATATGCAATTTACAATGATGCCGTACGATTACCACCACAGGCTTATCGTTTTACAGGCAATAATGGTTACCACACTCAGGCTTACCATTATGATTCCGCTGGGTTACCACACTCAGGCTTACCGTCTCGGCGGAGAGGTCAAATGAACGATCAACAACTTATCAACCGAGTGATAAACAATAATTATGATGTATGTGATGGCAAAGCATGAAAATGACAATAATGATACGAAAGCAGTAACATACAATTCATGATATGCATGCAAATACGTTAATACTAGAACTCACAGTGATACAAAATACGCTCTCGGCCTCAAAACCGAGTTACAATCGTCAAGGTAAGAGTGATAGTCTTCACGTGACTTAACTCGTCAAAACCCCTACAAGTAGGTTCATAATATAATAATTATAAGTCTCACCGCTTACAATTTCTCAACTTTGGTCCGGACACATTAGTCGTAAGACCCAACAAATTTTTGGCCTTGACCTACATAATTATTTTGGTCTAAATACTCTTCCAAATTGGTACCATAATTTATTATGACAAAAGATCCCAAGGCTAATCAACATTTACAATTTCGGGCCAAAACAGGGATGAACTCGCCGAGTAAGGGGGACCGAACTCGCCGAGTTCACCATCCGAATTCGGATCAGCACCAATCGAATTTCGGATCACCCGAGTTCGGTTCATGGACCATCCGAACTTCGGTCCAGCATATCCGAAGTGTGGTCCGAATTGGGTACTCGGCACATCCGAATTTCGGACCAACCATCCGAATTTCGGATCCCAAGATATCCGAATCCTTTAACTTAGAACTTTTTCTTTCAAAATTTCAGACCTACTCGCCGAGTTCACCAAGGGAACTCGCCGAGTTCGTGCGCAGGTCTGCTATTCTGCCTTACGGATTTAATGCTCAAAACTACCAAAACTTCTCACATTTATTATAAACGGTTTGGAATCATTCCCAAACATATATATACCTTTCTAAACTCATTTTTACATTAAGAACACCATTTCATTCATTTTTAAATCCATGGGAGTTCATAAAACTCCATTTTCGGGTTTTTGAGCTAAAACCCATCAAACTTCATAAAACTTGCATATTATGTTTAAAATGATGATTCTTACTATGTTTCACTATCATACTTCAAGATCTAACGATTTCTCCATAATATTCATAAAAACCCATTTGGGTTTCTCATCTTCTTCAAACGAAGATGGAGAGGAGAAGAACAAGTAAGAGATTTATATAAATAAATGAGGTTACCTCTTGGATCTTTCAAAATAACCAAAAAGCTTCCACAAATCTGATTTCTTCTTCTTCTTCTCTTTTTCTCTCTATTTTGGAGTTTTGGAAAAAGGATGAACACAAACACACAATGTGTGTGTCTGCGTGGGTAAAAAGCAAGGGAAAAAGGGAGATATTCTCTTCTTTCCTTTCCAACCCTTAACATCCATATATTTACCATTTCTACCTTGGAATTATTTGCATTTCTTTTAAAGTCCTTTTTATATTCAAGGCATATATTCATAATTATCCATACACAACTTTTATTTATGTGTTTGAAATAAATTAATATCTCGAATCGTATTTCGTTACAATAAATATTATTCATCAATTATATAAAATTCGGGTCGTTACAATTCCTCCCCTCTTAAAAGGATTCCGCCCACGGAATCAGTTTCTTTCAAACAAAGCGGGGTACTTGGCCATCATTTCAGCCTTCGTCTCCCAAGTCATCAGAGACCCACGGTGATGCTTCCAACAAACGAGCACCATCTCGATCTCTTTATTCCTTAGGTTAATTACTTTGTCGCCGATAATCTTTTCCGGTTCTTCGACATAACGTAGCCGCTCATCGATTTGCACATCGTCCAAAGGAACGGTCACTGCAGGATTGATCGGACTTCGCTTCAAATAGCTAACGTGAAGGTGTTATGAATTCCTGCCAACTCAGCGGGCAAATCTAACTTATAAGCTTGAGCACCGACACGCTCGGTAATAGGAAACGGTCCAACATATCGAGGACTTAACTTTCCTCGCTTTCCGAATCTCATAATTCCCTTCCACGGAGATACTTTCAGCATCACTGAATCTCCCACTGCAAACTCAATATCTTTATGACGTTTGTCCGAATATGCTTTCTGTCGATCTTGGGCAGCTTTGATCCGCTCGCGAATAATCTGAATTTTATCATGCGTCTCTTGAAGCAATTCGGGACCCGCTAACGGTTTCTCGCCTGCTTCACGCCAACACGTCGGTGTTCGACACTTTCGGCCATACAACGACTCATACGGAGCCATTTTTATCGAAGAGTGATAACTATTATTGTAAGCGAATTCCACAAGTGGTAGGTGCGTATCCCAGTTTCCACCAAGTTCGATCGCGCACGCACGCAACATATCTTCCATTGTTTGATTAGTGCGCTCAGTCTGGCCGTCAGTCTGGGGACGAAACGCCGTACTCAAATTAACACGCGTCCCCAACTGATCTTGCATACTTTGCCAAAATCTCGAAGTAAACCTCGAATCACGATCCGAAACAATGGACTTTGGAATTCCATGGCGTACAATAACCTCATCAATATACATTCGCGCCAGTCTTTCCAAAGGAAGGTTTTCTCGTATCGGCAAGAAGTGTGCGGATTTCGTCAGCCGATCCACAATAACCCATATAGCATCATGTTGTCTTTGGGTCTTCGGAAGCTTTACCACAAAATCCATCGTGATGTGATCCCACTTCCATTCGGGTACCTCGAGGGGTTGCAAATTTCCAGATGGTTTTTGATGTTCGGCCTTGACTCGCAAGCAAGTCAGACACCGTTCGACATGATTACCAACGTCTCGCTTCATTCCGGGCCACCAATATTCGGATTTCAAATCCTGATACATTTTTGAACTCCCGGGGTGAATTGAGAACTTCGAATTATGACCACCTTCTAAAATGGTTTTGCGCACGTCGCCGATCTTAGGTACCCAAATGCGATCTCTAAACATCTTCAGACCATTGCTACCTTCGGTTAACAATACACTCTGACCCACCATTCTTTCAGCTTTAATATTTTCTTCCTTAAGGCCCTCGACTTGCCACTTTCGAATGTCGCCAAGGATAGAGGAACTCACAACCACATGCGTTAGCGCATAACAAGTCGCTTCCGGGTATCTCTTTCGGCTTAACGCATCAGCCACTACATTGGCTTTTCCAGGATGATAAAGGATTTCGCAGTCATAATCCTTGATTAATTCCACGGCGCGCCTCTGTCGCATATTTAATTCTTTCTGATCAAAGATATGCCTCAGGCTCTTATGATCAGTAAACAACTGGCATTTAGTGCCGTACAGATAATGTCGCCAGATTTTTAACGCAAACGTGACAGCATCTAATTCCAAATCATGAGTCGGACGACTCTTTTCATAATCCTTTAACTGTCTCGATGCATACGCTATCACTTTTCCTCGTTGCATAAGCACGCAACCCAACCCATTTATTGATGCATCGCTATAAACGGCAAAATCTTCGTTTCCTTCCGGCAACGCAAGCACAGGAGCGTCAGTCAAACGACTTTTCAAAATTTGAAACGCCTCAATCTGCGGCTTTTCCCACACAAACTTCGCATTCTTACGAGTCAACGAAGTGAGTGGGACGGCTATTTTAGAGTAATCTTGAATAAATCGTCGGTAATAGCCGGCCAACCCAAGGAAGCTACGAATTTCAGCAACATTTCTCGGCGCTTCCCAACTTTTAATGGCCTCGATCTTGGAGGGATCCACAGAAACACCCTCACAAGATATAACATGCCCTAAAAATTGCACTTGTCGTAGCCAACACTCGCACTTGGAGAATTTGGCATACAACTGTTCGCCTCGAAGAAGTTCGAGCAATTGTCTCAGATGAACTGCATGATCCTCCTCCGTCTTGGAATACACTAAGATATCGTCGATAAACACTATGACCGACTTGTCAAGCATTGGACGGCACACCCGATTCATCAAGTCCATAAAAGCTGCAGGAGCATTAGTGAGCCCAAAAGGCATCACTAAGAACTCATAGTGTCCATATCGGGTCCGAAAAGCCGTTTTTGGCACATCTTCCTCACGGACTTTAAGTTGATGATAACCTGAACGAAGGTCTATTTTCGAGAAATAAGCAGCTCCTTGTAGTTGATCGAACAAGTCATCAATACGAGGCAAAGGATACTTATTCTTTATAGTCACCTTGTTCAATTCTCTATAATCTATGCACATTCGTAAGGTTCCATCTTTCTTTCGTACGAATAGAACTGGAGCACCCCAAGGCGAGGTACTCGGCTGAATGAACCCTTTCTCTAATAATTCTTCCAATTGTGCCATCATTTCCTTCATTTCCGAAGGTGCTAAACGATACGGGGCACGCGCAATTGGTGCAGCTCCCGGCACTAATTCAATCCGAAATTCTACGGATCGATCCGGTGGTAATCCCGGTAAGTCATCAGGAAACACGTCGGGATATTCATTAACCACTGGTACATCCTTGAGGTTTTTCCCTTCTTTCTTAGTATTCAACACACAAGCCAAGAAGCATTGACAACCTTTACTTAAATTTTTCCGAGCCTTAGCTACCGAAATCACTGCGGCTTCCCTTTTACGTCTATCCCCATACACAAATATTTCTTCGCCTTCCGGCGTGAACAAACGAATGATTCGTTTCGCACAAGCAATAGTGGCAAGATTATTGGCCAACCAATCCATGCCAACTATTACGTCAAATTCTTTCGTATCTATGGGGACAAGGTCGATATCAAAGTTATGTCCATCTAAGGTTAGCACACAGTCATGATATATTTGGGTGGCACAAACCGATTTCCCGCTTGCCACATCAACAGATAGAGGGAAAGGCATCAAAGAGGGTATAACATCTAACTTTCGTGCAAATGATTTAGAAACAAAAGACACACTTGCACCGGAATCAAATAATACTACAGCAGGTAAAGAGTTCAGGAGAAAAGTACCGGTTACGACATCCGGCACATCCTGCGCCTCAGCAGCTGTAATCTGATAAACTCTGGCTTGAGGCTTGGGTGGATTCCCCTTTAATTGGGAGGAACCACCAACAAAACTAGGCTTTGCGACTGAGCCTTTACTTTCCGATGCCGTCAATCTCTTCTTCGGGCAATTCCGAGCGAGGTGGCCCACCTGGCCACATTCGTAGCATGCATCACTTCTTTTGGGGCACGCAGGACGTATGTGTCCCTCTTCCCCACATCCATGGCAAACAATAGGGGACAAACATTCCCCACGATGAAGTTTCCCGCAACGGTTACACGTAGGCACCGAATTGGAAAACTGAGATTTGTACTGAGAGTTGTTGGAGCTAGCAGGCTTCTTTGAGTGCCTTGACGATTGGGAACGTGAACGGGAGTCCACGTTCTTCGAAAATGATTGCTGGGGTTGCTTAAACGTCCCCGACGAAGACTCAACCTTCGCTTTCTTTGATCCTGATAATTCCTGTTCCCTACGGAACAATTCATATTCTCGGAGTCGCACATACTCCACAGCTTTCTCGAAAGATTCAACTGCGCGAACCGTTACCATCTCGCGGATCTCACTCCGCAGTCCTTCCACAAAATAATCGGTCTTTTGCTTTTCATCAGCAATTACCGTCCCTACAAACATTGCTTTCGAGTTAAACTCGATCAGATAATCGTCCACTGACAACTCTCCTTGCTGAAACGTGAGAAAGTCTCTTTTTATCTTCTGTACCGCAACAGCCGGACAGAAATGCTTGTCGAACCTGGTCTTGAACTCTACCCAGGACATTTTCGCCGCAACATCTAAACCCATTATCTCGACCTCTGAATCCCACCACGTTAAAGCAGGACCAACAAATTGCGCAGTCGCGTACTGCACCTTTTTATCGTCGCTGACGTCAGTGACTCGGAATAATTTTTCGATTGCCTTGATCCAGTCCAAGGCCTCCACAGTAGTTGCCCGTCCATTGAACGCTGGAGGACGACAACCAATGAAATTCTTATACGACATTCCTCTTTTTGACTTAGAGGAGCCGTGCTTCCTTTCTTTATCCTTCTTAGGCCTTTCGGCCCTACTTCCACTCCCAGCGCCTTCAGTATTATCGTTACTTGCTTGTTCCCCCTCAGCATTATTTTTCTTTCCCTGAACATTCTGGGAAGCAAGTAGTTGGGTCATTAGCTCATTCTGCTGGCGATTTTGCTCCAGCATTTGAGCCATCATCTGCATCATTTGGTCCTCTCTGGACCCTCCACCAGTACGGAAACTGGATTCATTTTCGTAATCTGGAGACTGATCCCTGCCTCCCCCATCATTTGACTGTTCTACCTCCTGGTGTAGAACGCGATTCGACTGATTATCCGACATTGTCTGCAACCAACAGTTACAGGTCGGTTCAATCATTTCTTTCACACCAAAGTGTGCACATGAAATTTATTTGTATGCATATGTATGTATATATATATATATAATTATGCTTACGTCAAGTCATAATCTTAAAAGTCTACCCAATATTATCCCATCCTAGGCCAAAGGTCAATTGTAATTGTTATAATATTGCCGCCTAGGTGGGTCAATAACAGCATCTGAAACCGTGCTCAGAGTAGAGTATCGTCGACTATACTCTGTCTATGAGCTCCCTCTCTGATACCAAATTGAAACACCCATACAACTAATACGAGTATTTCGATACAATTATACGTTAATTTATACAGAGTACTTGCGGAAATACGATCAATTTAAAACTTTTGCAATTAATAATCATAATCGTGATTCCAAACACTTTGCATAAGACACAACAGAGTGTCGGGAATCACAGAGCAAGGTAACTGGGGTTACAAGATTAAGTTATCAATTTAGTTACAAACGAATTAATAAACAGCAACTAATTCGCGTAAGTCCAAAAATGGAAGTCTGCTACTCCCGCCCCAATCATCTATAAAATATTGAGCTCCTATCCGAGCTCCAAACGATGTTTAACAACTCGGGCCAGCCGGGCCTTTGCCCTTAACAGATCCTGAAAAGAAATAACAACTATCGGGTAAACAACAAAGTTGTATAGTGAGATTCTAGGTTAAAGTACCATGCGATATATGAATGATGCCATGCAATGCCATGAATTCGACTATCAATTTTGGAGGCCAACTAATGGCTATAAGCTACCACATTGCGGTTACCATACACAAGCTTACCGTACAATGGGTTTACAATCTACTGCTCGATTACCACACCACAGGCTTATCGATATGCAGTTTACAATGATGCCGTACGATTACCACCACAGGCTTATCGTTTTACAGGCAATAATGGTTACCACACTCAGGCTTACCATTATGATTCCGCTGGGTTACCACACTCAGGCTTACCGTCTCGGCGGAGAGGTCAAATGAACGATCAACAACTTATCAACCGAGTGATAAACAATAATTATGATGTATATGATGGCAAAGCATGAAAATGACAATAATGATACGAAAGCAGTAACATACAATTCATGATATGCATGCAAATACGTTAATACTAGAACTCACAGTGATACAAAATACGCTCTCGGCCTCAAAACCGAGTTACAATCGTCAAGGTAAGAGTGATAGTCTTCACGTGACTTAACTCGTCAAAACCCCTACAAGTAGGTTCATAATATAATAATTATAAGTCTCACCGCTTGCAATTTCTCAACTTTGGTCCGGACACATTAGTCGTAAGACCCAACAAATTTTTGGCCTTGACCTACATAATTATTTTGGTCTAAATACTCTTCCAAATTGGTACCATAATTTATTATGACAAAAGATCCCAAGGCTAATCAACATTTACAATTTCGGGCCAAAACAGGGATGAACTCGCCGAGTAAGGGGGACCGAACTCGCCGAGTTCACCATCCGAATTCGGATCAGCACCA